>CATQJL010000326.1:33361394-33544575 GCA_958299035.1 Cylicocyclus nassatus
AGATGTCAAACTCACACTGTGTTTCGTTGAGATATGATGAGATATTTGCTGCAAATTACAACCGCTAGTTTTTTCCAAGTCTAACTTTCGCTAATTTTCAGAATTTTTGTATGAGACTTTCGGAGAAGCCTTAAAGGCAGCGTCCAGGCAAGTCTGGACCTATGGGGATTTTACGTGGAAAGTACTTTTGGGGCCCTAGCTAAGCCACTGCCCAACCGGCAGCTCAGGTAGTGCCCTAACGGCTGAGATATTCCCCTCAAAACTGGACCCCGCGACCGTCTTTCGCATGGATTCATGGCGCAAAGCGTGGGTCCTGGCGCGAAACTGCCATGAATCCATGCGATTACGTTCGCGGGGGGAAGTTTCGAGGGGAATATCTCAGCCATTAGAGCACTATATGAGCTGCCGCCTGGGCAGTGCCTTAGTTAGGGCCCCAAAAGTACTTTCCACGTAAAAGCCCCGTAGGTCCAGATCTGCCTGGACGCTGCCTTTAATAACCAGCAGATAGGGCAAACGTTTTGCCAACTTATGCAGTTTATTTCTTTTTTCAGCTGCTTTTCAGATTTTTACTAAATAATTTTCTAAAAGTCTTGTGTTTTGGCAAAATAGCATAACCTGTATTGCACCAAACACTGCAAAACCTATAGAAACCTGAGGTTTTAACACATGATTACTACTACCGCTACCATTACAAAGTAAATGAGTGATTTTCGCTTCAAATTATGAAGATTTTGAAACATAGGCCACGTCAGTGCGCACCCCTGAAATTGAGAAATACTGCGATTTTCCCCACAAATTTTGCCTGCCTCAGCAAAAAGGGCAAGTATTGGAAAGAAGAGAAAAATTGACATCGAATGGTGATTGAACTGTTTAACAATTTATGTTCTACGAGGACAAAATAGCTGAATGTAAATTTTGGTCACTTCAAAAAATAAATCGTTGAAACTCTGGAAGATAAGCCGTAAGGCTACAAAAAGTTGCATCTGTTGGCAATAGGTTTGCCCTATCTGCTAGTTATTAGGGCTCCTCCTACAGTCCCATACAAAAATTTTGAAAATTAGCGAAATTTGGACATGTTAAAAACGAGTGGTTGTAATTTCCAGCAAACATCTCGTCACTCCCGCAACAAAACAGAATGAGAGTTTAGTAGGAAAGAGGAAGAAATTCTGCATCGGATACATTTTGAAGTGTTTGTTTATCTCCATTCTAGCGTGTTTGCAGATGGATTGAAAAAACTGACAAAACTTTTGGACCCACCTAATATTAACGATTGAAAAGTGTGTAATTACTTTTGGGACCCCCGTATATATATTAGGTCATTTCAAAAGTTCGTTCGTCAATTTTTCAAAAAATCATAACTTCCCCCCTTTCCGGCGAAATTTTTTGAATAAATTTCTATTTAAAAGAGGAAACCTTTCTCTTTACAAAAGTATCTTTGCCATGAAATGGCGTGAGAAAGTTCGAGAGTTAGAAGCAATTGAATAAATTTACTCAAGATTGGCGTATTTTAAGCTGGATCACGAAAAATTCCGGAAGTATTTTTATTTTATAGAGAAAATTATGCTTATTACAATGGTACCTTTCCCATGAGTTAGAACGAAAAAGATTGAAAGTTATAAGCAAATAAAGAGAATTACTTCAGTTTTGCAATTTTTGACATGCCCAAAATAGTCCAAAAACGTCACGAAAAAAGGCGAGAAAGCCAAGAACAGGGGTTTTGTGACCTTCTCTCTCTAGCTAAGGGATTTTTGTGCTAAGAGAGAGCAATTTTGATTTTCATGGAAACGTATAGCAAATTCTTAAAAAAATCATTACTTTTCGTAGGAACAATCGTTCAGCAAGAAAATTGCCTAGCTACAAAGACGAGGACATAAAACATATGTTTATTTTTGTTTCGGTATTTTTTGTAAAGTTTCAAGACTTTTAGTGAGCTTTTTTGAAATTATCAAATTTTGAGTGGTCTTCTTTTTGCATTTTTAACTCTGCGACTTGTGCTTGGTAGAATGAATTTAAGCCATTGTCAGAAACTACATGATCTCTTTATTCTAGGAAAAATTATCCCAGGCAAATCTAAGCAGACAGCAGAGAGTTACGATTTTTTAAAGAACTATGCGAACGAACTTTTGAAATGACCTAATAGATGTACAGGGTGTCCCAAAAAGATGTGCACACTGTTTGATCGTTAATAACTCTCTTGCTTTCATGTCTTTTGCCGAGCTTGAGGTACCATTCTGGAGAGCGAGGATGAACTTAGATTTACAATATGGAGCGAATCACCAATCACTCTTCGTTACTGTAGGATCACGGTATGGACTTTCAGCATACAGCGTCACTGTGGAATAAGCCTTTTGATGAAATAATTTCAAAAAACTCTAAAAATTTGTGCAGCAAGATCTTCAGGCGGTTTCACTACATGACTTCCCACCAGTTTTTCGAGCTTTCTTAATGGCGTATTCACAATTCTGACAAACATTGGAATTCAGTTGTTACCCCAAATCTGAGATAACTCATGAAAAAAACAGTGTACTGACGTGCAATTTTCATATTCAGAATCAGCAACTTCGATTAACCCACTTCAAGAGTTTCTGGCTTGTTTGGCTTTCTTTCTGGGGCAAAATAAAGCTTTCAAAGGCTTAAAATCCTCCTTGAAATTCCCACCGTAATCCTACAGCAATGAAGAGCTGCTGATAGTCGCTCCATACTGTAAATTTAAGTTGAACCTTGCTCTAAAGAATGTACCACAAGCTTGGCAAAAGACATGAAAGCAAGAGAGTTATTAACAATCAAACAGTGTGCACATCTTTTTGGGACACCCTGTATATTAGGTTGATGCATGGTCAATTCCGGCACCAAAATCGTTACACACCGCAATAATCCGAATAATCCCACATCCCAAATAGGATTCGATACATCACTAGATAGCGCAAACCTAGCTCTACAAGATAGTGCTCAAATATCTACAAGGTTTGATCCACGCGAAGTTTTGAGCCAAAAACTGAAAAAAAACCATGCGTTCGAAAACCTTAAGACCAATCAAAACAAAATTGTAACTTTGTTCCAAAAGCATTTACAAGATTTCTTTCTTGCCCACGCGTAAGCATTCCACATGAAACATTTGTCTATGCGGTTGCTGTATTTTTTTCTCATCTAGAAGATGAAAAAACGAAGTTTTTCATGTTTTTTCCAAAACAATGCTGAGATGTTCTAGCACTGACAGTTGTATACTATAAGATGTTGGAAGCGTGAGTGTGAATTTTCAGCTCTTTACAGCAGCTTCTTTATGAGAAATATCGAATTTTTAGCAACTGCAAGAAAAATTTTGGATGAGGAGAGCTGGATTGGTCATTCCTCGTGAACTAGCAGTACTAGAAGGCTGAAAATGTAAAATTTTACTGATAACGGCATGTACTATACAACTGTTGGTGCTAGAATATCTCGGCACTAATTTGGAAAAAACATGAAAAACTTTGTTTTGTCATCGTCTAGCTGAGAAAAAAATAGGGCAACCGCATAGATAAATGTCTTACGTGGAAAGTCTACACGTGAGCAAGAAAGGAATCTTGTAGGTGCTTTTGGAACAAAGTTAAAATTTAGTTTTGATTGGTCTTAAGGTTTTCGAACGCATGGTTTTTTTTTCAGTTTTTGGCTCAAAGCTTCGCATGGATCAGACCTTGTAGATATTTGAGCACTATCTTGTAGAGCTAGGTTTGCTCTTTCTAATGATATGTCGAATCCTATTCGGGATATAGGAATATTCGGATTATTGCGGTCTGTAACTATTTTGGTGCAGGAATTGACCATGCATCAACCTAATATACAGGGTGTCCCAAAAAAATGTGAATACTGTTTGATCGTTAATAACTCCGTTGCTTTCATGTCTTTCGCCAAGCTTGAGGCACCATTCTCTGGAGCGAGGTTCAACTTAGATTTATAGTATAGAGCGAATCACCGATCGCTGTTCGTTACTGTAGGATTACGGTATGAACTTCTAGCATGTGGATTTATTGTGAAATATGCCATTTGACAAAATTTGTTCAAAAAATCTGAAAAATCGTGTACTAGGGTTTTCGTGCTCGCTGATTCCATCAGACAACTTTTTACGAGTGTTTTTAGCTTTTTTGACGGTGTAGTCACATTTCTGACAAATGCTAGAAATTCAGTTATTACGTAAAAATAGGATAACCTTGGAAAGAAGCACCATAGTAAAATGAAAATTTCATATTCGATATTTGCGTCTTCCATCACCATAGTGTAGAAGTTTTTGGGTTGTTTGGTTTTGTTCCGAAGCAGAATATTGCCTACAATGGCCTAAAATCCTTCTCGAAGTTCCTACCGTAATGCTACAGTAACGAACAGCGATTGGTGATTCGCTCTATACTATGAATCTAAGCTTATCCTCGCTCTATAGAATGGTGCCTCAAGCTCGGCGAAAGACATGAAAGCAGGGGAGTTATTAACAATCAAACAATGTTCACATTTTTTTGTGACACCCTGTATTAGGTTGTACCGAAAGTTCGTTCGCACCATTTTCAAAAATTCATAACTCTTCAATTTTTCTACGGATTTGTACGATCAAAATTTTGCTCAAGAGAGGGACTCACGCTCTTTGCAAATTTTCCTGAGTTGTTCGTTAATGTGTACAAATGAAGGAGATAGAAGCTAAAAACCAAAATCAGTCGAAATTTAATTTTTCATGTAGGGTCATGAAAAATTGAAAACTTGCAACAGAAAATGAAGCAGTCGGTATTGTATGTTTTTTACCAGCTCTTTCTGACAGTTCAAAGTTTGCGCCGATTGAGCGTCTTTATGAAAAGTTACGATTTCCCTGAAAAATGCCCAAATAAAACAAAATCGCCCTTTTGTATAGCTTGCTCGAAAATCATAACTTTTCATAGCGTCTCAATCAGCGCAAACTTTGCACTGTCAGAAAGAACTGGTGAAAGACCTATAATACTGACTGCTGCAATTTTTGTTGCAAGTTTCCGATTTTTTATGACCGTACACGAAAAATTCGAATTTTAACCAATTTTCTTCTATCGTTGCTATCTATGCAACAGATGACCACTAGTAAGCAGCTAAGATGTCATTATAAAGGGCATGACTTACTCTTCCATACAAAAATAAAAGCCAACCAATCGATTGGAAAAATCATAGTTATGAATTTTTAAATTTGGTGCGAAAGAACTTTCGGGCCAACCTAATAGGTTGAACCGAAAGTTCTGTCGCACCGTTTTCAAAAAATCATAACTTCTTTGCCTCACAACGATTTCGCGCAATTCAAATTCTTTCAGAAAGCGTAAAGCATGTGGTTTCCAATGGTCCCTGTGGCCTTTTCAACATGCTCAGGTTGCAGAGATAAAAATGAAAGAACGAGATCATCCGAAATTCGGAATTTTCAAGCAAAAATTCTAAAAATCTAGAAACTGTGCGATAAAATCTCGAACAGCTGTATCCTAAGTTTTTTTGTACTTTAATTCTAACTGGGTTAAGTTTGTAGTGCTGTGGTCTTTTTTCAAAAGTTATGATTTTTTGGAGAAAAATGCCGAAAAATGGATTTTTTTAGAATTCTTAGGAAATTGATTTTTCGGCATTTTTTTTTCAAAAAATCATAACTTCTGAAAGAAGACCTCGATTAGCACAAACTTGGCTCAGTTAGTAATAAGATACAAGAAAACTTAGAATGACAGCTGTTCGGGATTTTATCGCACGGTTTCTAGATTTTTAGGATTTTTGCTTGAAAATTCCGAATTTCGGATAATCTCGTTGTTTCATTTTTATCTCTGCAACCTGAGGATGTTGGAAAGATCCCAGGGGACTCTTGAAAACTGAATGCTTTACGCTTTCTGATATAATCTTGCATTGCGCAAAATCTTTTCGAGTGAAAGAAGTTGCAATTTTTTGAAAAAGGTGCGACAGAACTTTCGGTTCAACCTAATATTAGGTTGGCACGAAAGTTCTTGCGAAATTAAAACAATATTCAAAACTTTGCAACGCCTAAACAACTCTGCTCTCAAAAAATACTAAAAGGCTTGCGCTCAATCAGGGATTTTTAACCACAAGATTTCTGAGCTGGACATCAAGAACGAAGCTCTCGAATATGGGGCTTCAAATTTTGCGATTTTGAGTTTGGTGGCAGAAAATCGCAGAGCGACGCTAGTTAGCCGAAAAAAATCTGTAGAATTTACTTACACAGCAAAAGTCCATACGTTATTTTAGCAGGCTTTGATCTCGCATGGAAACGCGGAAACAAAAAAGTCGTGAAATATGTCATTTTGCGGGAAAAAGCCCCTCATGTCTGCAGTTTTCCGGCGAAAACACTTTTTTACAATCGGAAAAACGTCGCAAGGCTCTAAATAGGCACTAAGTCTAATTTCTGGTTGCAAACTGTGTTTCTGTGGAAAAATTAGAGCGATAAGGGGATTTGTCCTGTGAAATGAGAAATTTCACAGATTTTTTGTTTCCGCATTTCCATGCGAGATCAAAGCCTGCTAAAATAACATATGGACTTTTGTTTTGTAAGTAAATTCTACAGATTTTTTTTTGGCTAGCTAGCGGCGCTCTGCGATTTTCTGCCACCAAACTCAAAATCGCAAAATTTGAAGCCCCATATTCGAGAGCTTCGTTCTTGATGTCCAGCTCACAGAATCTTATGCTTAAACGTCCATCATGAAGCTTAAGGCTTCTAATATTTTTAGCATACAGGATTGTGAATTTAGGTTTAGTCTTTGAAAAGTTATTGAATTTTGTTTGAATTACGCTAGAACTTTCGTGCCAACCTAATATCAGGTCGTTTCAAAAGTAATTTCGCTTTTTTCATACGGGCGCCACATTTGATGGAATAGAGTTTAGAGATCTTGGAAGCGTTCGATGCAGAACTTCATTCTTCTTTCTAAAAGTTATGAAATTGTTGCAAAATAGTCAATGAGCTTTCAGAAAATAACCAAAATCTGCGACCCATGCTTTTTGAGATGGTCAAGTTTCACAATTTAGAGTTTCATAACAACCCTTCGCAAAAGTGCAAGTAACGCCTTTAAGCAAACCCTACAGAATGCAAGACTACTTTTTTCTCCCTCCCATAGCTTGTCATACATTTTTAACAGAATTTTAACTGATGCTACCGATTTCCATACACAGCTAAGTCCTCGTAGAATATCAACAGAAGAGCAGCTCGCGCACTATTCGATGCAGCATTTTCTCCTCTTTCTAACAAGTGTTTTTTGTCTCCGATTCGTTTAGTTTCCGGGGAAAAGTCATCATAACTCACTTCTTTAGCGCGCCCCAGGCTGTACCCGAAAAACTCGAAATTTGATATTTCAAACCTGCAAACTCTCACTTGCTTTGTAAAATTGATGCTAACTCATCTTGGTAGTCTCCAATTCCGAAAAGTCATGATGTTTGATGCGATTGTGGCTGAGGTGGGCCTGCCAAAATCCGATGGTTCTGTTAAAGAATCTTTTGAAAAACTACGGCGAGCTACGAGAAAGAGAAAAAAAGTAGAAAAAAGTAGTAGTATATTTTATGAGGTTAGGTTTACTCTAACAAATTTTTACTTGAATCCTTCTGAGGATTGAGATGAAAGTTTTAAATAATCATGAAACTTGACCATCTCAAAAAGCATGGGTCGCTGATTCGGTTGTTTTCTGAAAGGTCATTGATTGTTTTGCAACAATTTCATAACCATTAGAAAGAGAATGAAATTCTGCATTGAATGCTTTCAAGCTCTCTTAGAAACCTTTGTTCCATCAAATGTGGCGCCCGTTTGAAAAAAGCGAAATCACTTTTGAAACGACCTAATATATTAGGTTAGTTCGAAAGTTCTTGCGCATCATCTTCAAAAAGTCATAATTTCCTTGCAACTGGATGGATTAGGATACAATTAGTTTACTTTGAAAGAGGAATCCATTCTCTTTACAGCTGTACCTTCGCCATGGTTTAATTGAAGAAAACTCAAAAATTAGAAGCAATCAAAGGAAAACAATCAATTTTGGCATTTTTTGAGCTGGGTCATAAAAAACGAAAACACTTGTGTATGAAAGAGAGAATTTTTCTTATTACTGTGGTACTTTGCTGCGAGCTAAGATGAGAAGTTCGGAAGTTACAAGCCATTGTATGAAATTACTTCAATTTTTCAATATTTGAGTCTGCACAAAAAACCTAAAAACGTCACTAGAGAGATCGAAAAAGTCATAAACGTGGGTTTTGTATCCTGCTCTTTTTATTAGAGTGAAATTCCTGCCAAAATGGAGAAGATATGATTTTCATGAGAAATCCAAGCACCAAAACCCGAAAAATACACGAAAATCAAATCTGCTCCAGATTGGCACGAATTTCACTCTAATAAAAAGAGCAGGTCACAAAACCCACGTTCATGACTTTTTCGATCTCTCTAGTGAAGTTTTTAGGTTTTTTGAGCAGACTCAAAATAGAAAAATTAGAGCAATTTCATACAAGTGCTTGTAACTTTCAAACTGTCTCATTCGCTCGCGAGAAAGGCACCACAGTAATGACAGAAATGTTCTCTTTCAAATACAAGTATTTTCAGAATGTTTTATAAACCAGCTCGGGCCAAGGCTTCGATAATTGCTATAGAGCACAATTTCACAGATCCCTAACCCATCAAGCAAAATTCTCTTTGTTTTCTTCAAGTCAGTTCTCTTCATGTAATCCAATAATGATGTAAAAGGTGATTAGACTACTTTGCATATTTCTGTGTTTATGAACAATCGCTCATAGAGTAGGAAAATGCTCTTCTTCAGGCGCACCGCACTTGATCCAGGATTTAGGATATTAGGTCGACGATAGGCTCCACCCACGCAGACAAGTAGCATGAGGTAATAACGGTGAAGGCGCGAGGTTTATTGCAAACTAGCTGGCTTACCCGGCTCCGCCGTATGTTCCGAATAGAAAATTCCATTTCTTAACCGATCCGGACCAAACTTGGCACACATACACTTCGGGCCCCGGCGGGTGTCACAGTCCACTTTTCGTTATCGATCGATGTCAATTTATCGATTTTTTGCAAAATTTGAGCTAGAGGCTGGAATTTGGCAGAGGGGTGTAATCGAGCATGCTGATCACCCCCGTGGGGGGGGTGATCAGCATGCTCGAGCCTATGACACCCGCCGGGGCCCGAAGTGTATGTGTGCTAAGTTTGGTCCCGATCGGTTCAGAAATGGAATTTTCTATTCGGAACATACGTACATACAGACATACAGACATACATACAGACATACAGACATACATACAAACAGACATTCAGCTTTATATATAAGATGTCCGTGCGTGACCGCCCCTTTCGGCGACCTAATATCTTCCACCCCTTTATCCGCGTTGTCCACTTGATCCATTTGATCCAGCTCACTAATAGTCAAGTCAATGAACTGACAAATTGCGAAACAGATGCCCATTTAATCCGCTTGATCTGCTTCATCCACTTCGCTTGGTCAGCTTATTGATTTAACAACAGCGAAGCGGATCGAGAGCGCGACAAGTGGATGAAATGGTTCAAGTGCGGCGCATGACTTAGAATACGAGAACGATTAACCGTTGGGCTTCCTGCGCAGGTCTGTCTTTTCCACATCCACTCCAGATATGTAAAGATCAGTAGTCCGCAGAGTGCAATTTGTTTTTTGACCCATCTTATAATTCAAACGGCTTGTACTCAACGCACATAAGCCCATGGTTCATTGAATGATCTAACAAAACATGATTTCCTGAATCTGAGGTACATATCCAAGGGATGTGCACAAAAGAAAGAGGAGAACAACAACGTCACACAAACAGCGCAAAAAGAAATCGTTAAGGGAAAGGCAAGATAAATGCAACCACCTCGTATCTGGGCCCAGTCAAGCACGTATTCTGATACATAGAACAAACACAGTGCCTGGAAAGTGGTTAGCAAGTAGAACTTGTACAGTAAATGAAAAAGTATCTAGCTAACTTTAGGCATAGTGAAGACCATGACAGACCGTGGGCACAGACTTGTTTCATGTCTGATGCTAGTCAAAAAAATGCATGTGACGGCTAGCATAAACTTCTATCCGATGCTCTCCCTTCAAAATTTTGATCTAGAAAGAACCAATGGACTAAAGAAAGGCGTCAAATTCGAGATCTTGCTTCAGAAGAGCAGCTGGCAATCGTATCTGAACGATTAACAATAACGAAACGAACCAGATTCTCAAGCCCACTCGCATCTATGAACTGACCATTGCTCATAGCTGTAAGAAAAAAACTGAACTGACAGTACAATAAGGCTTTCCGAACCAATATTAACCAAAAATATGCTAGTGCAGAACTTTCCTTACAAGGAGGTGGTCAGATTAAGTGACCAATCTAATCAAGCTGCATAAAATCAGATGCAGCATATAACGCTGACTCGAAACCGGTTTTTTTCATCTGCAGAACACATTTGTTGATGGAGTTATGAGCCATTGAAGGCTATCAATTTGCTAAGAAATCGTACGTGTAAAGGGCAAATTCCGCCGTACAAAGCATACGTGTGCAAAGAGGGAACATGCCTCTCCAGGGTGAAGAGGGTCATAGGGATCCCGCCTCTCCAGGGTGAATGAGGTATGAGAGCCGGTGGGGGGGGGGGGGGTGAGCGGCCGCCGCTATCAAGGTGCGTTGACCGGAGGGGGAGGGCAATGTTCGCCATCATCGCTTCTCATGTTCTTTTTATTCACATGCATCAAGTGAAATTGTCAAACCGGGTTAAACGTTGAATATTGGGTTTTATCCGCTGAAGTTCGGAGAAGAAAAACTGGAAGAAGTGGACCAAGCCTTGGCACGAGCTGGCACCAGGGAAGTTTCAAAACGAAGCGTACGAAGTCCCCTTTGGCCTGTTTTGAAGACCCGTCACTATTTTTAGATCATGTAAAAGTATGTAGTAGGGTCTTCATGCATGCTGATTTCATGGAACAACTTTTCACAGCTTTCTGTGCTTTCTAAGTGGTTGAATCACATTTTGAGAAGCAGAAAAAGCCAATTTTTCAACTGCGGATCACACCGAGTGATTTTTAAATGGCTATAAAACGCTGAAAAGAAAACATTATAAAATTGTTCCTTCTCTGTAGTAAACTTTTACAGTGCAGACACATTTTATGTAAAAAAAAAGTACCAAAACTTTTATGACCAAAGTGTCGGCGCCAGCTAATTCAGAAAAAGGTTCAGCACAGCTTTCATTCACATAAGTTTTCATAAACTTTTGGGCCATAGTTTGGGTCCCCAACGCGCATGCACACACCAAATCTGGTGTCATACTACTTCTTTTGGCTGAAAACAACGCCTTTGTTTGTTTGATGGGCAACATGCCGGTGGCATGCCGGCGGCATTCTTGCGGCTCTTCTCCGCCCGGACCTAGGAAAACGATACCCCCTTTGCTTTCCGCCTTAAAAACCATATCCAGCCTGACCCGGTGCCAGCTGTGCCTAGCGCTAGGTGAGAAAAAGGAGTCAACATTTTGAGCAAAATTTCAAAACTATCAGCATGATTACCAAAAACATGTTTGCATCAGTGAGAAGTACGGCGGCAATTTGCCGCCTGTTGTTCACTTCTGGGTCACGTAGTTGCTGGAATAATAAGTGAAATAATGAATGAATGATCGGTGCATAGTTAAACAATTTCTTCTCAACAAGGGATAAATTTTCTAAACAAATGGCGGAATCCATGGAGTCATCGGTTGATTCCATAAAGAGTTATTGTCCAACTTTCATTAGTATTTCAACTCTGACAGAGACGGTAAGGTTTGCGTAGAAAAGCAGGCGCAACTAAGAGCACCTATCACATCGAAGAGTTAGTGTAATCAGGGTCAGTCTTACTGTCAAAATGTCATAACTACGAGGATCGTTGAGTGAAAATCCGCCCACTTGGACGATGACATGGAGGACAAAGGACAGCTACTAATGCGTTTTTTCACGTTAGAGCACTGTACAGGAAGTGGAGACAACCTTAATATAATTAATGGCTTGATTATTCTGAGAAAATTTTGTTTTCCATCGAGGAAGAGTGAGAAACTCAGATGATCTTAGGAGAAAAACTCAGTCATAATCTAGCCTTCCAAATTTATGTGATGAATAAGAATGATGGAAGTTGTAATGGATCAGATAGTACTTGCATCATATATTACCCAGGCCTCCAACGTGCCCAGAGACCGATAACAAGGTCAGCACTCTAAAAGGCTATTGTCTAATTCGCGATTTTATACACATAACATGAAGTGACGGACATTATGGCTGGTAGAAGAAAAGAAGTTTACAGAGTTACAAAATAAAAAGAACAATATTTTGTTTAACTTTTTTTTTCTATGCCACAACACGTTTTTATCGGAACTCCTTATTGTGTCTTACGTTTCGGCGGAAAAACGCCGTCCTTAAAGGCACCGCCCACCCAGATTCTCGACTTCCAGGTTTTTTTCAGGGCCTTCTCATGTCCCTGGTTCCAAATATGATGTCGAGAATCCGCGAAAACTCCGACAATTCCCATTCCGGAGAACCCCCAGGCCAGCTTTGCAAACGGTGATTGGATGAGCGCGCACAAATGGGCGGGCATGGATGGGGAGGGGCGGGCATGGATGGGGGTCCCCGTGCATCTTCGCTATTCCGAAGCGATTTTCTCGCTTCCCAAGCGGCATATTGCGCCGCGACTTGGGCATTGGCTTGATGGGAGGCCCTGCTGTTATATGCTGCCAAAAGCTCAACACCCTCAACTTAGGGTGGACGGTGCCTTTAAGGCCTGAAAGGGATTCAGTCACTTCCATCAGACGCTTTATTCGATCGAACGCCTCAACCAACTCGCACGTTTGATTCGTCTAAAGTGATCGATGTCTAACTTCCACGCCGAATTGACTTATCAAAAGCTCCAGAGAAGACACGACAAAAGCTGTTTCGGTCACCTACAGGATGTGGTGACAATGAACAGTCCAGCAGAGTTGGACATGTTTATGTAGCTGTAGGTTATCTAGAGACCGCAAAATGATAGGAACGTCTTAAGATCATTTGTGATCGACAACTGTTCATTCTTGCTAATCATTTTCGGATTTCGAGCAAGAATGTATGCGGTTTCCAACGCTTTCCGAGCTGAGATGTTATCCTCGACTGCCAGTATGTCACAACTTATTTCAAAATTTTCGTCTTCGTGGTTCTCCTTCCTATGTTTCCCCAGTGGGCTCACGAGGCTCTGTCTTCGCTTGCTGGCCAGATGTTCATTTACACGCACTGAAAGTGGTCCACCGGTCTCACCGATGTAAATGGTCCGGCATGTTTGACATTCCAACTGATAGACTACACCACTTCGTGAGCAATCCCCTGACCTTCCATTTGTGAATACAACACAGTTTTGCGACTTGCAAGCTTTATCGTACAATCAATTTTGAACCAGTTATTTTCTGATGCCGTCTTGTGGTATATTCACTAAGACAACATCACCCTCCAACTGCGCTTGCGCTATACATGGCCTGACTGCATTTGTCACTCTGTCGGATATGAACGGCAAGCACAAAGGAATGCATGTTCGACTTCGGTTGCTTGCGTTCATGCGTGTTCGCCTGGAGGTTTTGGGCTGCAGTGGGCATCTGTTGTTGGAAACGATGACGCGTGCCATTTTCAGAGACTCAAGTCTTTCACTTTCGCCGCTGCATACGCTGCTTGCTGTTCTGAACATGTTGCGGATAACCGCACGTTTCACGGCAGTTGGATGAGCAGAGGTCGCGTGCAGAATGATGTTCCACTGCTGCTCTCTTTCGGATATACCATTTAATGTGTACAGCCTTTAGCCAACATCATTTGTTTGTTGAGAAAGGGTAGCCAGCCATCGTGCAATTCCTCTGGTCAAACAAATGTACTGCGATTGTTCACTGAGGATCTTGAAGCACACGTCCATTTCGGACTGAGTCGATGTGACAGTGAAATAATCGTCTATATAGCGGCAGTACAAAAGGGGACATCGCGTCAATACCGGCTTTCTATCTTGCTCATAAAGCAGATAGCAAGGATCGGGGCTAATCTTTGTCCCAACGCTAGTCCTCTTAGTTGTTCGTAATACTTGCCCGCATGCTAAAAGTACCTGGTGAAAGTGGTGAAAGAGGTGGGAACATAGTATAATGGGCATCTTCCCTTAGCTCCTTGAAGGCAGTGGTTCGGCAAAAAAGAACATGTTGAAATTTTGATATGGAAGGTTGCTTGCACCCCAAGCATGAGAACTGAGCCAGTCTGAGCGCACGGCATGCTGCCCTTGTCTAGAAAACAGCCCCTAAACCCGTACGCGCAAGTCATAAGCACACTTAGACAAGCTTGCGATTCCCCTTTCGCCGTCGGAGGAGGCATGCCGCAATGTTATAACCATGGGGATCCCGGAACGGATCTGCGTCTCTAACCATGGCCGGCACGCTCCTCTCCTGCAGATTCAAAATGAGGGGTCTTGGAAAACGCTGGTTTTCTTCATTGTTGCGCTCTGCAATGTGGATTTTCAGATTCTGGGTGTCGAATTACCCTAAAAACTTTAGATCGAGGATTTGCCGAGCCACTGCCCATGAAACGTTTTTAGAGGACACTTTGTGGCAGGAAAAATCCCTCTTTTTCCTGGTAAGCTGTATCTTCAAAAGGCGGATGGAAACCAAACTCGATCATCCCTTCTCTGCCTCTATAGGGTGCGTATCAAGTGGTACCTAGGCAGTCGACTGCTGCCGCAGCCAGCCGCCAGAGCTGGCTTCAGCGCCGCCGCATATGGTGAAGTAATTACGTTAGCCGTCTAAAATCTCCTGCCGAGAGGTTTCCTCGCACCTCGCCGCGTTTAGGTGCGATATCAGCCTCAGGGGAACGCTATATATCTTTATAATATTTATATCATTTCGAACAGCAAAAATTCTATAATTCACTGACAAAAAGCAAATAGACAACCAAATTTGCACAGAGTAGAGCTTTCCTAAAGGGAAACGGTCATGAAATTCAATTCTTTAAGGTAACCAGAAATTAAAATAATTCAGTATGCAGAAAAGTGTTCAGTTACTGAGATATTTCTTTGTTAATAAAATCGGAGGGAACGTACAAGACATGACGAAAAAAAGTTGTTAAAATTAGTATTTCAAGACTTAGTGATGTTAAGCGAGGTGAATAAGCCAAGGTAGGTCAAATAAATGAGCCGAAGTAGGTCAAAAATTGAGTAGGTCACTGTTAAAAGGTGGAATGTCACTGACATTAAAGACATCAGAGCATAGATTATCAAGAACTTATTAGGTTGCAAAGAAAGTCCCCGAGCGGTTTTGCAAATTTCGTTTTTAGAATCATTTTTTCGGCATTCGATCGAATTTTCAAAAACATTTTCTTGCATTGTTTTGTAGACGTTTTCTAACAACGTTTCTAACTTTCATCGCCTTATCGTGTCTGATCTAGACACCAAAAAGGAAACATTGCAGAAAATATATTGTAAAAATTCGACCGAAAATGATGTGAAAATGGAATTTCCACCGCAAAATTTCCTTTACAACCCAATAAGTCCTTGATGATCTACGCTGTTCTCTTTTATATCCAAATGTGACACATTTCCAGCTTTTATGACCCACTCAATTTTTGACCTACTTCGGCTCATTTATTTGACCAACCTTGGCTTATTCAGCTCGCTTAACATCATTAAGTCTTGAATTGCTAATTTTACTACTTTTTTCGTCATGTCTCGTACGTTCTCCTCCGATTTTGAAATCCAGAATAAAACTTTGATAACTAAGCACTATCTTGCATCTTAAATTACTTCAACTTCTCGTTATTTTGAGAAATTGACTTGCATAACCGTTCTCATTTAGGAAAACTCTACTCTGTGTAAATTTATTCATTTGCTTTTATTAGTGAGTTATGGATTTTTGCTGTTCAAAATGATATAAATATTGATAACTAGTTGACTTACCCGGCTCCGCCCGGCCCTGTCATTATTATCGTAATCAGCATGATCGATTACCCTCCTGTGCCAACTCCCAGCCCCGTAGCTCAAATTTTGCAAAAAATCGATAAAATCGATATCGATCGATGACGAAAAGTAGCCTATGACACCCGCCGGGGCCCGATGTGTATGTGTGCCAAGTTTGGTCCGGATCGGTTCAGAAATGGAATTTTCTATTCGGAACATACGTACAGACAGACAGACATACAGACAGACAGACAGACATACAGACATACAAACATACATTCAGCTTTATATTAGGTCGTCCCGAAAGTTTTGTCGGTTTTTTCAGACCATTGTAAGATCACGCACAATGAAGATCTGAATGAGCTCTACCATGTATGCGATGCAGCTTTTCCTTCTCTTTCTTGTGGTTACATTTTCGAACCACAATCCTGTATGCTTTCTTTGGTAATTGCTGAAATTCTTCACCCATCATTTTTGTCTGCTCAAAGTTCGGCTAATTTTTGAAAATTGACTTTCAAAGTTTCGGAGAGAGTTGAGTAAGGATTAAATAGAGCAATTCTCGGACTACAAGATGATACTTTTAGATTCCACTAATCTGCTGATTTTCGCTTTAAAAAATTATTTCTTCGGAGGTCTCCATTTTTGGCAAAGTCATGAAACGCGCAACTGCAACAAAAACATGAAAACGTTTGCGGTTTCTGCGAATTGCGGCACGATTTTTATTGAACACTATTTATGCAACATTACCCAGTTTGATTTGCTTTAAAAAAGCAGCTTTTTGGAACTTTCGGTGCTTTTACGTGGCAAACGTAATCAAAAAGCCGCGGTTTTTATTAAATAATTAATTATAACAGACTTGGTAAACGTGACCCACGTAATCTAAAATTAGTGCAATGTAGCCAAAGCTTTGCTCTACATAACAGTTACCAGAGCTCCTTAGAAGTGTCAGTATGGAAATTTTTAAAATCCAGGAAAGGTTTGGCGTTACTGTGGAGCTGCTCAAAAAGCCATGGCGATAACATTGCAGAAACAAGGTAGATCAGAGAACAAATATAGCTCTGTGAAAGAGAATGAAAATTTAAATCAAATGTTGCCTAGAACGTTTATGGACTGGTATTCTGTGAGTTTTAGTGAGCGATAAAAAAACCGACAAAACTTTCGGGACAACCTAATATATAAGATATCGCGTATACCTGGGGCTGATATCGCACCTCAGCGCGACGAGATGCGAGGAATCCTATCGGCAGGAGTTTCAGACGGCTAGTGTAATTATTTTACCATATGCGGTGGCGCTGACGCCAGCTTTGGCGGCGGGCTGCGGCAGCAGTCGGCTGCCTGGGTACCGCTTGCACACCTTCCGCCTCTATACCACTAGAGAAAATATTACCATTTTTATAATGGAACTCTGTAAACTTTTTGCTCTTCTACCAGTCGTAATGTCCGTCACTTCATTTATGTGTACAAAATCGCGAAATGGACAACAGCCTTATAGAAAGCTGATTTTGTTTTCGGTCTCTGGGCAAATTGGAGGCCTGAGAAATTCATGATTTTCAAGCACTATCTGTTCCATTACAACTTCCATCATTCTTATTCATCACATAAATTGGGAAGGCTGCATTATGACTGAGTTTTCCTCCTAAGATCATCTGACTTTCTCACTCTTCCTCGATGGAAAACAAAATTTTCTCAGAATAATCAAGCCATTAATTATATTAAGGTTGTCTCCACTTCTTATACAGTACTCTAACGTGAAAACGCATTACTGGCTGTCCTTCGTCCTCATGTCATCGTCCAAGTGGGCGGATTTTCACTCAACGATCCTCGTAGTTATGGCATTTTGACAGTAAGAGTGACCCTGATTACACTAATTCTTCGATGTAATCAGGGCTCGGCACGAGCTGGCGCCAAAGAGATTTCAAAACGATGTCCCGTTTGATATTGAAAATTTTGTACGAAGTCCCTTTTGACCTGTTTTGAAAACCCGCATCATTTTTATATTATTGTAAAAAAAATGTAGTAGTGTCTTCATGCATTTCTGATTTCATGAAAAAACTTTTCACAGCTTTCTGAACTTTTTAAGTGGACGAATCACATCTTGAGAAGCAGAAAAAGCCGATTTTTCGACGGCGGAGCGGACCGAGTGGTTTTCAAATTGCTATAAATTTCTGAAAAGAGAACATTATGAAACTGTTTCTTCTCCGTATGTAATCTTTTACAGTGTAGATACATTTTATGTAAAAAAGTATGAAAACTTATGTGAGCAAAGTGTCGGTGCCAGCTCAGCTAACACCCAGCTGGCACGGTGCCAGCTAATTCAGAAAAAAGTTCGGCCCAGCTTTCATTCACATAAGTATTCATGAATTTTTGGCCCGTAGTTCCGGTCCACCAACGCGTATGCACACACCAAATTTGGTGTCATACTATTGCGTTTTGGCTGAAAACAACACCTTTGTTTGTTTGATGGGCAGCATGTCGGTGGCATGCCGGCGGCATTCTTGCGGCTCTCCTCCGCCCCCGACCTCGGAAAAAAGATATCCGCTTTGCTTTCCGTCCTAAAAACGATATCTAGCTTGACCCGGTGCCAGCTGTGCTGAGCCCTGGATGTAATAGGTGCTCTTAGTTGCGGCTGCTTTTCGACGCAAATCTCAAGGTCGCCGTCAGAGTTTATAAATACTGAAGAAAGTTGGACAATGACTCTTTATGGAATCAACCAATGACTCCTTGGATTCCGCCATATGTTTAGAAAGTTTATCCCTTGTTGAAAAGAATTTACTCAACTATGCACCGATCATTGAATCATTACTTCACTTATTATTCCAGCAACTACGTGCAGAAGTGAACAACAGGCGGCAAATTTCCAACGTACTTCTAACTGATGCAAACAAGTTTTTGATAGTCATACTAAGATATTATGAATTAAAATGTTATAAACTTGGTTTTAACAATGCCGATTAGTTTCACTTCTCCTAGTTTTTCATGACCGTGGGTGAAGGGGGTCAGTGGGTTCCGGCCCAGGGATAAAGGGGGTAGAAACACATTTCCTCTTTTCACATGTATGGTACAGAGTCATGTTCGGCTTGATGTTAAACCAAAACATCCAGCTAGGTTACTTCAATTGGTTCATACCTAAAGGTGAGTCAAACAGGCAATAATAAGCTTAATTGCGCAATTTTTATGCACGATGTTTTCGCATGGAACTGCTCAAAACTTCGCCTACAAACACATTCTGTAGATGAGGAAAAAAGATTTCGAGTCCGTTCTATGCTGCATCGAAGCTTGTTTGGATTGGCCACTTCAACTTCTGACCATTACACCTTGTTAGATCAATCCACCACGTCGATGCACTGAGTGAATCAGCCCCATAGGCTCTCACCTTTTCAGCTGTTCCCTGAATGAAACAGCGATGGTGGAGATCCCAACCTAGAAAAAATAGCAAGAATTTCACATGCTGGAAGTAGATCGCACCATGTTACTCGATGCTGCCACAGGAGAACTACAGGAAAATTTTAGCATCTCAAAACTGCTGCACACTGGACAATGCACAAAATCTATGTTCCTTGTCGCTGTCGCGTTCCGCGGCGTCTGCGCGTCGCTCCCGCGACGCCGATCATGATACGCTTGTGCGTTTTGAATTCGTCTACCGTCTGCACCCCAGAAAGGTTCCCATGTGAACCAGCGTGCGTACGTGGTGCGACGCTGCCTTTCGCTCTTTTTGACACGTTTCTCCTGAGATGTCAACGAAAATGCCCGAGGTTAACACGTTTAAAAGTGCGAAAGGCAGCGAGATGACGTGGTACCTATGGCAACCTCTCTGGGGCGCAGACGATAGCTCCCTACATTCGAACTCGAACTGGAGCAGGCCAGTCACGGCCGAGCGCGGAAGACGCCGCCTTCAATTCAAACTTGGGCATTTTTTCCCGGTTTTTCAAAAGTTAAAGGCTACTTCTTGTGTTTTATTGATGTACGTAGTCAGAATTGTCAATTTTGTTGAACAATGTTTTTTCTATCTTTGCGTAACTCTGAGTTCAAATAAGCTTGAAGGGCGCTATTCGGCTATCCGGGCCCCAGAAATTATTCGTCATGGATTTTGCTGAAACTTGGCCCAGGAGGGTTATTCGGCCAACTGATCACAGATATCGTACTGATTTTGTACGGTAGCGTCATTTTCTGGGTGTTACGGTGGGTATACAGTAAGGGGCCAAAATCGTGGAGTTCGCTCAAAATCGGTGTAGGGGGGGGGGGGTTATTCGACCCGCTGATGCCGATTTCGTACTGGTTCCGTATGGTAGTGCCGTCTGGGGTTACGGTAGGTACACGGTAGAGAGTCAAAGTCGTGGATTTGCCTGAAACTTCGCAGAGGGGGTAATTTGACATGCTGTTCAAAGATATCTCGTTTACTCACGAAGACGTTTTCCGTGTGGATATGGAAGATATACGGTAGGGCGTACGGTACGCGGCAAATCTTCTTCCCCTGTGTTTGCTTGGGCAAAGCCGCCGCAGAGTGCGTCGCGCGTGACCATGGTCCTGTACGAAAGGCATGACGGTAGGGCGAGTCGGTCTAAACCCAACGCCAAACGCAAAGTTTCAGGCAAATTTGTCATTCTTGACCGCTACCGTGAATATACAGTAACTTCATAAAAAGGTCTCATATGCGGAAAGGGTATGATTTTCGTGATTAGCATGTCGAATAGCCCCCCCTAAGCCAAGTTCCAGCGAAATCCATGATTTTGTCTTCCTACGGTATACTCACCGTAGCCTCAGATAATGACGACCGTACGAAATAATCATGATATTCGGCATCAGCGGGTCGAATAACCCTTCTACACCGATTTTGGGCGAAATCCACAGTTTTGGCCCCCCTACCGTACATCCACCGCAGACGCACAGACGTCCTCACGCGGAAAAAAAAACGTGGTATTCGTGATGAGCATGTCAGATAGGCCCCTGAGCCAAGTTTTAGCCAAATCCATGACAAAAAAATTTGGGGCCCGGATAGCCGAATAGCGCCGCTTGGGGATATCATCAAAATTGGTAAATTATGGGTTGCTTTAGTGAATTTTAAGTCACCAACTACCCATCTGCATCGCTTCTCCATGCTACTTTCAAACATTGAAGAATCGAGAACAGTGCTATATCTGTGAAAGCTCAAACAACAATAGATTCAGTTCTAGTCACAAACACTTTGTGACATAAGAAATAGCAAGTAACAACAAGAAGAACAGAAAAATCATGTGTCAGCTTGCTTAGGACTGAAGGTGCTCGCTAAGTTCATATGAACTCAGAGTTGAACAAACGACTTTCAATTATGACCATGTACAACGTTTAAAGGGGCAAGAAGTAGCGTTCAGTAACAAGAAGAACAAAAAAAAAATATGTGCACTCTTGAACTGATGGCGGTGTCTGCCGCGCCTTACCGCAATCGCCTGCTTCATTTTGAACTCGAATTCATCCTCTGCGACTACTATAACTGGGCATGCTGTTACAAAAATAAAGTGGGAGCAGGGACCTGAACCGGGAAATGGCATAGTATTAGGTAATGGCGGGAACATTCGTGATAGTGTATCGACAAGACCGAGATAGATATAGAGCACTCGAAAAATCGTGACGATGGCGCGACCGCGTGCAACACGCACACGCCTCCTAGCAACCGTATTTTCTTTAATCTCATCTCCACTCAAGGGTTTTTCTGCTCACATATGACAGTGTTAGACATTGGAAGTGACTGAGCTGGGAGCTGAGACGAAGCTTTTTTGAATGAGGCTTTCTGCTCCTGGGAGTGCAGACCGCAGTCAAATCCGTCGTCACGATTTTGTAAACGACCTATATCTAGGTCATACCAATTAGTTACTTTTGTAAAATCCGTAATTTTTGAATTCCTGACGTTAAGCCCAAAATTAGTGCAAGGGAGCGTATAGACGTGAAGTCTTTCAGTGATCTTCTATAGTATGATATATTTTGCCGTTTTTGTTCTGAGTCTAAATCTGTTACACTGGGGACAAGGGGTCATGTTCGCTTTCATTGTTCCTCATGTGATTTTCGGCTACTCCAGTTTTAAAGGTTCAGAAACTAATTCAGGCGTTCGGCATTACTTTGGGAGACGTTCGCCTGACGCGCATTGTACCTTTTCAAGCACACCAAAGGTGGTTTTGAGGCCGTCGTTACCAGAACAGCTAGAACGAATTCTTTTTATTAGAACTGGACCAAAATCGCTGGATTACCGCAACTTTATACGGGAAACATGGAAACCGCAGGTAAATACAATTTTTTTATTGATAACCTACCCATTGAAGATACGGATTAAGTACTAGGTATCTTCTTCATCCTGAACAAGTTCTTATTTCATTCCAGGTTGATCCAATAGCAAAAGTCATCTTTGTCTGTGCAAAAGGCGGTAATGTAAAAGCAGAGGCTGATAAGTACAAAGGTTTGCCAAACTTTCCTTCAAAGACAATACTCTTCCTTTGCAGTCAAGGCTTGGCACGAGCTGGCAACAGGAAATTTCAAAACGAAATCCCGTTTGATCTTGAAAAATTCGTACGAAGTCCCCTTTGACCTGGTTTGAAAACCCCTAATTATTTTTAGATTATGTAAAAATACGTAGTAGAGTTTTCATGCTGATTTCATAGAACAGCTCCACAGCTTCCCGAGTTTTTAAAGTGGTTCAGTCAATCTTGAGAAGCAGAAAAAGAAGATTTTTCATTTGCGGAGCAGACCGAATAATTTCCAGATGGCTATAAAACGCTGAAAAAAAAACATTAAATGATTGTTTCTTCTCTGTAGTAAACTTTTACAGTGTAGATACATTTTATGTAAAAAAGTACGAAAACTTATGTGACCAAAGTGTCAGGCTGGCACGGTGCCAGCTAATTCAGAAAAAGGTTCAGCACAGCTTTCATTCACATAAGTTTTCATAAACCTTTGGGCCGTAGTTCGGGTCCCCCAACGCACATGCACACACCAAATTTGGTGTCATATCATTGCGTTCTGGCTGAAAACAACACCTTTGTTTGTTTGATGGGCAGCATGTCGGTGGCATGCCGGCGGCATTCTTGCGGCTCTCCTCCGCCCCCGACCTCGGAAAAAAGATATCCGCTTTGCTTTCCGTCCTAAAAACGATATCCAGCTTGATCCGGTGCCAGCTGTGCCGAGCCCTGTTTGCAGTTACTGCCCAAAGTTGTAATGGTAATCTACCCTACGTGCTAAGCATATTTTTAATAAAAACAAGTTAGTTCTCAGAAAGTTGAGATTTCCGACCCCAAGTTCCACAAATGTGGTTCATCGTAATTCCATTCTTCGACACTTCATTTGCTCCTACCGAAAACATGTTTAGCTCTGTTACGTTAGATAGTTATAACGACTCCAGGATGTTCTCATGAACTGCAAGGAAAAAAGTTGACTGAAAAAGAAACACTTGGCTGTTGGGGATCATCGGGGAATCACACAAAAAGTAAAAGTCGGCTTACACAACAACACGCTTCTTTTCAATATATCAGCAGCGAAAAGCGGAAGAAAACGCAACACTTGAGTAAGATAGGCATCGTGGAAATCGTGGAAATCATCGTCCCCCCCCCCATTGAAATGTTCAATCTTCCACTCAGGGACTCGCGCCGTGCGGGCGGCCAGCGACGACCTTACAATCGCTCGTTGTGTGTGCGATTGTACGGTCGTCGAGGGCCGTCGGCACGGTTAACGTGGGGCGCCCGCACGGTTTCTAATGGTCGCCCGCTTGCGCGGGGAAGGTCGGCCGCTCGCTTGCTGTTGGAGTAAATTCATATGGTATATCTTGACCATTTTTCTTGGATATGTTGGTCCTTCTCACATTGTGGGAATATGGATCGATGCGTGCGGCATTGCCCAGATTTTTCATGGGGAAGCGCCCACACCATCATTCTTGATAACTGTAGCTTCACACAGGTTCATCCCAGCGTTGCTGGTGAAGGAAAGTATTGATAACACGATATGTCAATGCTTAGCCAGCCTAAACCCTGCGTCGTATCTCACGCAGGTACCTTTCACGCTCACAATGTGTGAAAATAGTGAGCAAAAGATTGAGGTCACCGATGGCCGCTTGCACGGCAACAGGTATTGCCGACCGATAAAACGGACACATTGCTGGCCGCTCGCTCGAGCAAATGTATTGCCGGTCGTTTGCACGGTAACATTGCCTGCCGCTAGACGGCGCTTCAGCTGCTGGCCGCACGCACGGAAGCTTTAGGCTTATGTCGACCGCTTGTACGCTAGCCCTTATAGGAGGACCGCTCGCACGGCGCGAATCCCTGAGCACCCTAGAAGAGAGTAAGGGGAGGGTACAAATTGCAAACAGCCAATGCATCCTATGTTGTTGCGCATTTTAACGTCAGATTCGAAGCGAAGGTTACGAACACTGAACTGCGATATTACAAATAACAATGGCCCATACAAAGTGCGAGAGGCATTTGTATAGTCAGTGATTTTTGTGTTGTTATCCAGATATTCTGCAACTCTATACTTTTAGATATCCTGCAGTTTGACTTTGCCGACTCTTACTACAACCTGTCCCTAAAAATGATGGCAATTTATGGATTTGTATTATCAGAAATGCCATCTGTTAGAGACATCATTGTTACCAACGACGACACTATAGTAAACGCAACCGCGCTGGCTCAGGTAAAGTTATACTTGAGAGCCTCAGCACATAAGCATGGACATTTTAGCTTGTTCCCAGCAAAAGAGACGGACCTTGGATGTTAGGTAAAGTGTCGAGAGGATATCCGCGGCTATTTATGCCTTGGTTACCCTGGCACGTTCCTGGACAAATGTATCCAAACCTTTGTTATCCTCGCTTTACTCAGGTCAGTGTTTCAGACGAAGTAAACGTATAATGAGACGATCAATGTAGTTGTGATGCAGGGCTCCTCATATATTGTCTCAAGGACAGGAGCTCAACAACTCCTTCACAATATTTGCAAAACGCCCTTCGTACACCTTGACGACATCCTAATGGGTACGTTCTCTCAAGACTCATAGTTCTATGCACTGTGTACCTGATCATGGAAATTTAGGAGTGATAGCATCATGCTCTCATCTTCCACTGCTGCACCATAACGGCTTTGACAAGCACATACTAGAAGACTTTGTCGTGTACCACTATCAATACTCTCGCCATTCACCTACATATCTGCGTCAATTATGGAGTACACTTTAACATCTACTGAGCGATAGAGACAAACAGTAAAGCCAGCTGAGATGATTTGGCCAGTAAAAGAATAAAACACTCATTACTGACACTCAGGTATTCAGATTGTGCAGAACCAAAGTGTATGGAATATGATACCTATTAGACTGAATTGCAACTGAATGAAAATGTTTTTTTTTGTGTATGTAAAATCTTCCATTCAGCACCAATGTGTGACATCGTCTAATGTAATGATGTCTGACCCAGCAGTTATCACAAGCTATTCAAACGGAAACAAACTTTTATCTTTAACAGCCAAACGATAAAAGTCAACAACAAACTTAACGGTTGGACTTTGCCACACGTTCTAACTCGTCCTTCTTCTTGATAGCGTAACTGTTAGACGAACCTTTAGCAGCATTAATGAGCTCATCGGCGAGACATTCGGCGATCGTCTTAATGTTTCGGAAAGCAGCTTCACGTGCTCCAGTGCACAAAAGCCAGATAGCCTAGAGGAGTTAGTGAACAGAACATAAAAAAGAAACAAAACCTTTGATGAAGAAATGCACATGAGGAAGAAGATCAAAAAGAAAACACCAAGATTGCTACCTGGTTTACTCGTCGCAGAGGGGCGACGTCAACAGCTTGTCGCCGAACTGTACCAGCGCGTCCAATTCGGGTGGAGTCTTCGCGTGGGCCGCTGTTGATCACAGCATTCACAAGTACTTGAACAGGGTTCTGTAAAGTCAATTTGAGCCTGTACGCAGCAATGAGTTAACGTATACCTCTCCAGTGAGCAGATGGATTATCTCGAAAGCATGCTTTACGATCCGCACTGTCATAAGCTTTTTTCCATTATTACGACCATGCATCATCATGGAATTACATAAACGCTCAACGATAGGGCACCCAGCCTTGCGGAATCGCATCACCTACGAAAAATTTCACTCAGATGAAATTATGATGAGGATGCAAAAAGCAATTTACTTGATAGCGTCCAGCTGAATGTGGGAGGTACTTGGCGCATTTGTCCTTAACGGCGATGTAGTCGACTAAGGTGATGTCGGACACATTCACGTCTTGGAGCGACCACTTTCCAAATAGTTTTACCTTTAAAATGCGGATGAAGGAAATGCCGGAAACACAGAATGTTCATAACTGCACTAGATAGATAAGAGAAGAGAGCTGGCCAAAAACGAATGAGGTGCAAACTGCTCTCACAACTGCTCTCCTTGACTTGCGTGAATGGCAGATGCCCCTTACTTAAAGGCAGCGTCCCGGCAAAAAAATGGGTGTCGGGCCCTTGTGGCGATGTTAAAGGAGACCCCCTACGGAAGCGGAGGTCTACCAAGCTTGAAATTTGCTCCGAATGTGGCCCGGATCTTATGGTAGGCACGGACGCCGCCCACACTGAGATTTCGAACTGCAGGGCCAGAGCATGCATAGCGCACACAGTCATGAGCGCAGGGTCCCGTACTGACTCTGGGTCTACCTTGCATGCACCTCGTACCCGTCGAGCCTAGCGTAAGATCCGGGCCACTTGAGGGGAGATTTGTAGACTTCGTAGACCCCCTTTCGCGCTGCAAACTTCTGTCATCGCTTAGTTAAGGGGTCTACTATTACATTACTACTAAAGCCATGTACCCCCCAGTCTGGAGAGCGCCTTAAAAGGCAGTGTCCGGACAAAAACTAGATTTTGAGATTTCGTGCTATACGGGCCTATTCGCCGTGCTGAGTCTGAAAATCCATTGGAAAGCACGAAAACTGCAAAAAAGGGCTCTAGCGCAGGAGCGAAACAGCAAGTGGGCGGAGTCCTTCACAGTGTGATCTCACGCTCCCAGCGTCTGGAGCGGTCTTCTCGATTCCGCCAGCCGTCCCAACATCGCTACCGGCCAAGTGCGAATGACTGACTTGAAACCGGAAGCGAGAAGATTGCTGCGGAAGCTGGCAGCGTGAATTCACAGTGGGGAGGACCTCGCCCACCCGCTGATTTACCTCTTGTTTTAGAGCCGTCTTTCGCCGTTTTCGCGCCCTCCAATGTGCATTTTCGGATTCAGCGTAGCGAATAGGCCCGGGTAAACAAAAAATCTCAAAAACGAGTTTTTGCCGGGACACCGCCTTTGAAGGCAGTGTCCGGGCAAGATGAGGGTTTTGGGATTTCAGTGCCATGCGAGAGTGGCCCCCCTCAGACACAACATCGCGCAAGTGCGACGTCATAACGCTCGACCTAAAGCGAGAAAAAAGACCGGAAAGTAGGGAAACTTACGCCTAGGGGCGGGGACCTCCGACTCAGACAATCAAGGCTCTCAGCCGGCAGCCACAAAGCCACCGCCTAGACCCACCAAAAACGCGGTGGATAATTGCCTCCGGCTGAGAGCTTTGATTGTCTGAGGAGCTGTCCGAATTTCCGCTATGCGGCAGAGTACGCATGCCGCCGCAGTGAAGATGTAGGATCCCGCAGCGACTCTGCGTCTCTGCCTTGGTGGAAACCGTCAAATTTCAAATTATGCGGCTTTGGAAAACGTACCGTCTGCACCCCAGAGAGGTTCCCATGTGAACCAGCGTGCGTACGTGGTACGACGCTGCCTTTCGCTCTTTTTGACACGTTTCTCCTGAGATTTCAACGGAAGTGCCCGAGGTTAACACGTTTAAGAGTGCGAAAGGCGGCGAGATGACGTGGTACCTATGGAAACCTCTCTGGGGCGCAGACGATATGTTCGCGATGTTTTCGCGCTTTCCAAAGTGGAATTTCAGATTCAGTGTTGCGGATAACCCCCGGCAAGTGAATCTTCTAGAAATCGAGTTCTTGCCCAGACAATGCCTTTAATTCGAGCATTTCCTCGCAATTTGATTGCAAGAAAAAAGAAAACGCAAACGAAGACTAAGAACTATCACAACCCAAGCCCGTCAAGTTTAACAGTTCGTTTTAATTGACATTAAGATTCCGAAAAACCACTTATAGGCTGCTGCATGACGAAGGCGCAATATCTTTGAGCGCGAACGCGGCTTCATTAGCCGCAGAAAGCATGAGGCGAAAATTACAGTGGTTAAGGTACGGGCGCGCCGCGTTCGCGGCCGCTTAACTAATACTGCTTCTGCGCCTTCGTTATGCAGTCTACCACAGCTTTTTTTGTCTTCGTCCTATTCGTTCAGTAACATCTCTCCTGTCTCGCCTCTAACTCTGCGATACAATAGAAGGTTTGACTACAGCTATGATTTACAATATAAAAGAACAGTAAAGATTTTCAGTACATCAACTGGATGTGAATTGACCGCCATCTGCAAAAATCTCCGAAAAATCTGTAGATTTGTTGCGAAAGTAACGGAATCTTTGCACACAGTACTTACAATGACGAATCACAAGCCTTTAGCATGATTGAGTAAATAACAGTTTTCAGATTTTTAAAGCCTCAAATAAAGCAGAAAATCCTTTTCTTGTGTAGGAACCGCCTGCGAGTTTCTTTCCAAATAATGCAGTAACTTTGTCCGTTCAATACCGTGAATTTAAGTTCAACAGGGCTTCAAATGATACTTTAAGGACCTTCACAAACATCGCGGCAAGAGAGATACTAATACTCAGACAGTGTGCAAAAACTCTCAAGACACCCCGTGCATTGAGGTTTTGCAAAAAAGTAGGCGCTTGTTCAAATGTTCTTAAGTCACCGTCTTTCGCGAAACACGCACCAAATTGAAGGGACGATCTCAGATAGATTTACTGTACAGTGTACACTTGATCACCAATCTTCATCGTTGCAGGATAACGGGGATAGAAATCCGGCACTTTATCTGCATGTAGAGACAAATAACTGCCATCTCAGATAGACCAAAAACCGTACCCCATATCCAAGAAAAATTATTTTTCCTATAGTCTGTGTCAACTACGTACTCCCCGCTGCACACGTACTCCGCATCCGCAGCGCAACGGTCTTGCGTGCGCACCTTCAATGATGAGGCCAATGTGAATTGCCAGGCCGCACGCGTCGAACGTGGCGCAAAGCTCTGGGAGGCGATTGCACCGATGGAAAGGAAAGAAAGGGATTGTCAAAGACTTTACAGCGACCCGTATGCCCTCCAATGTACAATCCGTCCCAATTGGGTCAGGCCGAAAAGTTGCTGATGCGCGCTCGCAGCCCTAGGGGTTCGTGCTCGCGATTCGTTCTCAAGTGTGCATTTCGAAGGTAGCGAAGAGACTGTTTTTAACACATTCACGACAGGGCCGATTTTTCGCTGACTGCCATTTCGGAAAGAGTATATTTCGCAAAAATGAGTCTGCGCAATATTTTTAGGTCACTGATGGGCCCTGTGGTCTGAAGTGTTAATCTTTTGGGAAGTATTCTAAGAGGTGTATGCAGAAGTTTACTCGGCTTGTCTCAAAAGTTTAACCATGAACTAGCAAAATCAAAAACTTCAGAAAGCATACGACCCACCGGTGGGTCGTATTGCCCGAAATGGCAGAACACGTACGACCTACCGGTGGATCGTATTGTCGTGAATGTGTTAAGTGAAGAGAGCAGACAAGCAGCCGTGACGCTAAGCTCTAACGACGCGGACTCTCACCATGTCAATTTTGGCTTGAATGGGTTGGAACAAACGTTGAGTAATTTTCTTCTACCGCTTTTATCTATGCAACAGATGCACATTTGTTAGCCAAAATATCATTATAAAGAGAATGATTAACTCTTTCGCATAAAAATAGAAGCACTTGAATCGGTTGGAAAGATCGGAAGTACGAATATTTGAAAATGGTGCGAACAAACTTTCGGAATTACCTATATATCAGGGTGTCCCAAAAAATTTACCTACTGTTTGATTGTAAACAAATCTCTTGTAATGAAGTGTTTCGAGAAGCTTTAGGTACCATGTAGAGCGAGGTTAAACTTAGATTTAAAATATAGAGCGGATCATCTATCGCTCTTTATTACTGGAGGATTACTGTGCAAACTTCGGCAAGAAACTTAGGCCACTGGAGTCCATATTCTGCCTCGGAACAAAACCAAACAAGCCAAAAATTCTTAAACTACGGTAATGGGAGCCGCTGATTTTGAATTGAAATTCGCATTTTACTGTGATGCTTCTTTCTTAAGTTATCCCCGGTAAATCGTAATAACTCAGTTCCCAGCATTTGTCAGGAATATAATTACACTGTCAAAAAAACTGAAAGCATTCTTAAAAAGTTGTTAGGTGGAATCAGCACGCGCGAAAACCCTAGTACACAATTTTTTTTAGATTTTTCGAAAAAAAAAATTTGTTAGGTGGTATTTCACAATGGTTCCAGATGTTAGATCTTACCGTAATCCTACAGTAGAAGAGCGACCGATGATTCGCTCCAGACTGTAAATCTGAGTTTAACCTCGCTCTACAAAATGGTACCTAAAGTTTCTCGAAATACTTCAGTACAAGAGAGTTATTTACAATCAAACAGTAGGTACATTTTTTTCTGTGACACCCTGTTTATATAATACAAATCGTTCCTGTACGTATCTATACAAATAGAAGTAAATAATGAGACTTCAAATTAGTGTTACCTCAGGCATTTCCATGGTGGGGACGTCAGTCACACCCTCTTGTTCAACTTGTATAGCCCAGTCATCAGCCATTCCGCCTAAAGACGATGGAAAGTCGCATTCGTCCGCATACCGCGATTTATGAATAATCATGCAAGGACTCAAGCAACGAAGCTGATAAAAGCAGATCTGCATAACCGATAAAACCATGTAAGAAAATATGATCTTAGATATCGTGATATACAGAGTCTGATTTTCGCCAAGAAAATAGATATTGTCAAGGTGTATCTTTCGCATGAGTACTGCCTTGTATGAATCAATGGATTACCACGCAGGAATTCGAGCAATAAGCTTCATAAGACCGATATACATGACCACATGTATGAAACTGATGAATGCATAAAACCATGTTAACAGACATATATATTATTCATTCTACGACTAGGAGACGCGAGACCGCATTGCACACATTGTCTGAACAAGCCCAATCATGTTTATTTGCATGTTTATTCCTGTTATTTATCCCGTACAGGTTCATTCAATCTTTAGAAACAGGGAAGAACAAGCTCAAACTTGTTAGAACAATGTCCGCATTGCGGTCACGCGTCTCCTAGTCGTAAAATAGATGATATAGACGATATATATATATATAGTTATATATATCATTCATTCTCTGATTAAAAGACGCGAGCACGCTTTGCTTGCGTACGCTTGATTAACATAGCGTTCTAACGCGCTGGATGACTTAGTTCTAAAATTCGCGGAGGAACACGCTTCTTTCAAGAATTTCTAATAGTAATTTATCAGAACGCGTTATAACGCACTTAAACGTGTTAATCAGCCGTACGCAAAGCGTGCTCTACTCTTAGTCAGAGAATGAATGATATGTGACTAAAATCGTAACACGCAAGGAAATACAAATCTTGCCAAAAAATGAGTGGTCCCAAAATGTACCCACACCTGAATAAGCTAGACCGTTCTGATACCACGAAGTTTGTCAGTGCCGATATGATCATACGAAATCATTTACTCCACATAAACTTGCAATCAAGCAATGAGAGATTTGAACAAAACCATAAATTTAGGCCAATCATCCCGTAAGCCAAGCAAGGACTTTCTCGTTCACCAGTACCGTAGTTCCTCGTTGTCGTGTGGGGAACCCTCGATGACTTTCACAGCGGCGGATGGACCAATTGTAAGGCACCACGACATTTTGGGCGTGGCAGGTGGTAGACGTTTATTTTTACCGCAGGTTTGCTCTGGTCGAGTGGGTTATCCGTCTTCCACGCTTTGGGAAGATTATGCTCCCACTATTGTTCCGTGAGTTCGTCACACTTTTTATCCGTGCAACCAAGTGTTTTCGTGTGCATGAGGTCGTACGTTTGCATGTTTTCAGTTTTACCAACGTGTTTGGCGCTCTACACGTCGAAAGATGATGTGATTGAGTTGACATCTTCTAACTTCCAAAATAGGGTCATTAACAGCGACGAAGTTTGGATCGTAGAGTTCTATGCCCCATGGTTTGTGTGGTGTTTTTGCTCACTCTACAGAAATGATTTGGAACTTCCAAGGTCTTTCTAGGTGTGGTCATTGCAAGAACCTTGCTCCAGAGTATAAAAAAGCTGCGACTGCTCTAAAGGGTATCGTCAAGGTCTGAAATCGTTTACATCAACAGGACTTTGAAGTTCACACTTTTAGCTTGGAGCTGTAGACATGACACAGCATCAGTCTGTTGGCGCTCCATACAACGTGCAAGGATTTCCTACAATCAAGCTTTTTGGAGCCGACAAGAAAAAACCAACGGATTATAACGGTGAGGTCTCATTTCAAGCGCGCTTTGTTCCTTTACACTTGTTTCTATGTGGAAGTCAGTTTCTAAACATTTACATCCAAAGGCCGTATAAAGCAGATTTTTGCCCTCATATCATTAGTAAAAGGTATTTGCGAATGAATTCAGCCTCAGGAGAAGTCATATTTTTACTTAGGTTTACTTAATCTCATTGTATCGCGCGATTTTGGAATTTGAGAGAAACATCTTGCATGGCTCTCACTCTCATCATCAAGGTAATACAAACCTTCACGTTTTCGCTGCAAGGGTAGCACCGCAAAAATGACAGGGGTTGGTTTTACTATCCATGCGATTATCGTGGCCTTCGCAATTCCTACGAGCCCTGTGCTGTGCTCTTCTACGGCGACTTGCCAAATGCTTATTAACCCATCGCAGATCTTAGTGCGCAGGCGCATAGCTTCTGTAAAATAACGCATGCGTTTAACTCCTGCTTACTGAGGGTGCTTACAAAAATTTATGAGCCGTCGTGGCCGTGTCGAAACCGCGTGTTGACCGAAATCGCGCGAGCTATGACCAGGGTCCGGCACAGATCGAATGGAAGTAGGCTGGCCTTTTTGGACGTTTTTGGAACAAAAAGGAAAGGACCCCGGAAAATTGTGTACTTGCATTACTAGTACGGTACGTGAAGGAAGCGCATACACTGTGCAAGACAACAACTTCCTGTATGTCAAAAGCGACCACTATGTCAGGCACAAGCTTTGAAAACAGGTTATTATATGATGGACGTGCTCCATCGTCTTGCGAAAAGCGCGTGCGATTTGAAAGCAAATCCAAAATTGACAAACTGCTTGTTTACAGCGTAGAGACATTATGACACAAATTTGAATTGCGGGCATATAATCTTCGTATTCAGCGTGCAAAGCAACCCCTCTAGACGAAGTTTCAGCGAAATTCGTGGTTTTCATTTTTGGGTGAACTAATGTGAATAATATTATTTCCCGGTCAAAAATCTATCCCTGAGCATTTTCATATCACTGCCTTTCCTTTGTTTTTTGCCTTAATTTCTTCGTAAATTGCTTTATTAGGTATCGAGCTCCAATGCCAAAGTCTTATGCATGCGTAGTATTTTGCTCCACTTTGGATTTTCACTTATCTCACGTTTTTTATTTCAGACTAGTAACTCTTCCTTGTTTTCCTTTTCTTCTAAGTCGTTAGGTCAAAGGGAGACTTTGTTCTAGGAAACCCCAGAAACCGATTCGTGCCGGGTCCTGGCTATGACCGTTGCTTTATCCATGGAGCGCAGGAACAGATTTCTTTCTAACCATGATAACCTTGCGCTTCTAGTCACAGCCAATAGGCACTGATTACATACAAGGTAGAACGAGAGTGAGAGAGTATGTGGTGGGTACAACTCTTCATTGGACCTGCATTGTCAAGTAGAATCTGCGCTTCAAGGAAAACGGGAATAACAGGAAACACATGAATAGTATGCCGAATCTCAAGGTTTCTGTCAAGTCATGTTCCTATCATTTGTATTAGTGGGTCCTGCAACTTCAGCCTTCACGGTGCTGCAGCAGATTAGGAGCGTCTACCGCTAGTTTATCATTCTGGTTTATGCTTAACAGGATCAAGCCTTGTTGGGACTCTAGTGCGGTCATCAGCGTTTCTGTTCAAAAAGAATAGTAGTCTCAGTGCTTCAACATGCTCAGCAGGAGTTACACGAGTTGCAGAAATACAGAAATTACAGGTCCAGTATAACTTTTTTGTAGGAGACCGTATGAGAAGGGTGACTCTGCCTTTTGTCTTCTTTGTGCGGTGTACTCAAGATTTTGTGTTATGAATGTGCTCACTGCGTGAACTCTTTGCCAAAGCCGCTTACTGAGACAGTCTCTTCAGCTTTCCTGCCCTTCTTCCTTCTCTCCCCCTGTAACAGCAGCTCACCAGATCTGCATACTGGGCAGTGTAGTTGTAACGAACGGAGAGTTTATCGAATAAAAGAATATTGAATATTTGATTTGAAATTTTCTGAGCGAATGAATATCGAGTTTTTGGTTTTTGAAATTTTTTCGAACGAATGAATATTGATCAATTGATTTTCGAAAAGTAGTCGAACGATTGAATGCTATTCGATCTCCAGTTTTCCTATTATTCGAATTCGAATACTGTGGGCACTCTCTTAGATTCGAATTTTCGAATATATGAATAACTGAACGTGATCGAGTGTTTGACTATCTGAATGAACGAGCAGATGGAAATCATCGACCATGAATATTCATCAAATATGGAAATTAAAAAATTCGATGATGGAGGGAGCACCCCGGTCTGCCCCAATTGAACCGAAAACCTAACGAGAAACTTGTTAATTTATCGATTGTCCGACTAAACATTGTCGATTGTATCAGAATATTCGAACATGTGCTTTTCTGACTTGAATATTCGAATATCCGAATGTTTTGACACATCTCCGCAAAGTTCGAACAAGCCATCGTTTGCGTTTGCGTGAATGAATAATTAGGTTGTTCCGAAAGTAATGTCGCTTTTTTTAAATGCGCCACATTTCATGGAATCAAGATTTTCAAGAGGTCTTGGGAGCATTCGATGCAGCATTTTATTCTCTTTCTAATGTTTACAATTTCATTGCATAATATCTAATGAGCGCTCCAAAAATCACCAAAATCTGCGACAAGCTTTTTGCCATGGTCATGTTCGGCTATTTTTCTAAATTTTACATACTCTTCGAAGAAGTACAAGTGACAGGTAGATAGAGCAAATCCTACAGGACACAGAGTAATTTTTTTCTTTACCTTAACTTGCTTCTTAGAGTTTCTGGAACCAGTTTTTCAATGCCATCAAATTCCATATTTGGTCAGCTCAGACCTCACAGAACAATCGGCAAGCAACTCGGTTGCCATTCGACGTAGCTTTTTCTCCTCTTTCTAACAGTTGTTTTTTGTTTCTGTTTCATCAAGATTTCCGGGATAAAATCACCATAATTCAAGTTCTCTAGGGCGCCCCAGGCTGTACCCGGAATTTTCGAAAGTTGCTAATTCGAAGCAGTGAATACTCATTTGGCTTGTGAAGTTAGTGTTAAACCATAATCCATCTGTGTAAGTTCCAAAATCCGAAGATTTATTGATGTTTGATGCATTTGTGTCTGACGAGTCTGCTGAAATTCGGTGGTTCCATCAAAAAATCTATACAAAAATTATGACGAGCTCTGGAAAGTAGAAAAAAGTTGTGTTGTTTTCTGTAGGGTTTGCTCTATCCATCCATTACTTGGACTCTTTCCGAGGGTTGTTATAAAAAATTAGAAAAATTGTCTTGGCCTTCTCAAAAAGCATGGGTCGCAGGTTTTGATAATTTTTCGAAAGGTTATCAGGTTTTGTGCAGTGGTTATATAACCATTAGAAAGAGAATAAATGCTGCATCAAATACTACCACAACCTCTTACTCATCTTTGTTCCACGAGATGTGCCGTTGATTTAAAAAAAAGCGACATTACTTTCGGAACGACCTAATATTCAAATAACGGTCTCTTTCACTTAATCGACTATCCGAATAAACGCTCAGTGAATATTCGATCTTCGAATCATCGAATTATCGCATCCTATCGAAATCTCGAACATTCGAATGTTCTGATTTTTCGAATAAGTTATTCGAACAAGGTTTGCTCCTAACTATACTAGGCATGCCAGTTTCTTTTGGTGCAGTTGGTTCTCGCTAGTAATGGACATACTTCTTATTTTTGAAAAAGCAGTGTGCTTCAAGCAAAATAACATCCTCTTTGGTGGGTAGCGTGTTTCTCTACTTTTCCGGGATCGAAGCTTGAAAGCGACGGTGAATCAAAAATCTTTTCTGTATTTTTGTCAAGCTTTTTGGCTCGCGCCAATCTGGGAGAGCAAGTCGCACGTAATTCTGTATGGTAAAGCTCATTGAACGCTTTATCTGTGTCTTGGACGTCGTATCGTGCTGTCCAAATATTTGACGCCGAAGGTCAACGATTGATGGCCGCCGACATCGTATGTAAACAGAGATGCCAACTCAGGGATGTCACATAAAACAATTATTTACGAAGTGTTTGCAGGAGCCAGGACAGCGCAGTCCATCGCAGACACAGCCCTTGCTGAAGCAAAACGTGTTGTGTATCTCAGGCTTGGCGGAAAAAGTTCGGGTAGTCATGGTTCGGGTGGTGGCAGTAGCGGCGGAGCTACGGATGTCATTGAACTCACTGACGCTAATTTTGAGAAGGTATTGCTCCTTTGCAGTTTTATTTCAGTTGTCAGTAATTATGATTTTGGGTTTACAAATTATTTCAACTTCAATAAGTCCGTATGCAAAGGCACTGCAGCTAATAGTATCTCACTCTTGTATTCCATGACTCAATGTATAGGTTGACTAGGAGATCATATGTATTCCGAACATGATTGCATTACTCATGTTCCTTTGCGGACTGTGGTTCTCTAGTGTAGTGCTGGATTGCATGCTTCGTCGTAGATTAGAATCACAAGAAAGCCTTATTAGTCGACTAGCTTGCTTACCGGCTCCGTTCGGCCCTGTCGAAACACTGTAATAAAGGTCCCATCCCTATCCCTGTACAGCCTTTCCCTGTGCCCAATTCTACGGTTCATTTCCCCCTGCGTTGTTGTCGAAATCAGCATGCACACTTACCTGCCAACTCCCAGCCCCGTAGCTCAAACTTTGCAAAAAATCGATAAAATCGATAAAAGTAATCGATAATTCTAAAAACAAATACTGTATTCGGAATCGCCATGCACACTAACCCCCCTGTGCCATCTCCCAGCCCTGTAGCTCAAACTTTGCAAAAAGTCGATAAAATCGATAAAAGTAATCGATAATTCTGAAAACTAACATTGTATTCGGAATCACCATGCTCACTTACCTCCGTGTGCCAACTACCAGCCCTGTAGCTCAAACTTTGCAAAAAGTCGATAAAATCGATAAAAGTAATCGATAATTCTGAAAACTAACATTGTATTCGGAATCACCATGCTCACTTACCTCCGTGTGCCAACTACCAGCCCCGTAAGTGAACTCTGCAAAAAATCGATGAAATCGATATCGATCGATAAAGAAAAGTAGCCTATGACGCGCTCCTCGCCCAGAAGCATATGTGTACCAAGTTTGGTCCAAATCGGTTCAAAAATAGAAAATTTCTATTCCGCACATACGTACAGACATACATACACATACAGTCGAGTAGATTTAGCGGTAAATATAGTGTGTGATGAAATTGGCGCGTGAAGAAATAGTTTCGACTGTGACGCCGACCAATTGCGCGCGCAAGATGTCCGCGGTACTGACGTGGCTACTTGTTCACGCGCAAATTTCACCGCATTTCACCTTCTGTGCAAGCACACTATATTTACCGCTAAATCTACTCGACTGTACATATACATACAAACACACATTCAGCTTTATATATCAGATTGGCCTTTCCACATGGCGCCTATATCGCTAGACGCGCTTTTGTGAAACTTTCCGAGAGATGTAATGAATGTTTGAAAGTCCAAAATTGCCATGCCATAAGTAACACAAAATTTGCGAAAAGCTTCGCGAAAACAGTTGTTTGTATTGAGTATATGAACTACAGAAAAGAAACATAGCACATGGAAAACCGCTTAGGTGTTTATACAGCTTTTCGCTAATTTTATGCTGCTTAAGACTTGACAAATTTTAATTCGAACACAACTTTTTTCGGAGTTGTTCCATAGAAAACGAAGACGAATTGGAATTACCATTTAATGCTCTACAAAGTGATTTACAGGGCTTATCAAACGGAATGTCGCTTGCATCAGCATCTTCACTCCCGCGGTGGACTCTGCATCTCTTCCGAGAACATGCTCTCTGATTACTTTCCCAGGCCGAGCGTGGAAAAGGCGGAGCCTCAATTGATTGGAATTTATTAGAGCATATTTGCGGAAGAGACGCAGAGTCCAGCGCGGGAATGGAGATGCTGATGCAAGCGACACTGCGTTTGATAAGCCTTGTAAGTGTCATGTGGGAAAGTCGCTTCGACCAAGGAAGTCTTCCTTGTCAGACGTAGCAGGGCAGTCATTCTGACTTGCATCATATACTCAGACAATTGCTGCAGGCCTGGTCACCCAACTGGGCTCTGCTGCTGAGCCGCGGCACGCATATCTCAGCCTTACAGAATCAGGCGCAGCAGCGGCCATAGGTATGAGCTGGCGAGCCGCGCAGTTGATGCCATGCTGACGGTGGCCCGCACGCCTGTATGGGCTCATAATTTCACTGGCGGACCCATACAGACGCATGTTGAAATTAACAGCGATCCGCTCACCCATACGAATTAACGCACGTTATAAGCGTAATACTCGCGTGAGATACGACGCAGTGGAATGGATCATTGGAGCTTGCATGAGGGATAGCATTGCTTTTTGGGCTGACAACAGGGCCGGTATGTATCAATCGCCCATCCGGGTAAGTTACCCGGACAGGTAGTTTCCGCTTCATAGCTCAGTGTTCTGGGGATCTGTGTTCTTCCTTGTTTGTTCACTTTGGGAGGCTCTACTACCCTAATATTGTAGCACAATGAGTAGCAGCACTTTGCTGTATAAGCTGAGATAATTCGTTATTTCTATGATCCCGAGTGGGATCTCCCACTGATCACGCTCATTTTCAAAGTTATTTATATCCGCAAAAACTCAATGAAAACGTCATAGTGTTTTGCTGTCGATCTATTACGACAGTGCTACGCATGTTTTTAGTATAACAGATGAAATGTGCAAGTTTTGAGTTCTTCGATAAAGCCCAACTCGCGAGCACAGGTTCATCGAAGATTTTGTCATCTTGATTTTCTACTTATTTCTTTCACAAACATGCGTAGCACTGTCGTAATAGATCGACAGCAAAACTCTATGACGTTTTCAATGAGTTTTTGCGGATATAAATAACTTTAAAAATGAGCGTGATCAGTGGGAGATCCCACTCGGGATCATAGAAATAACGAATTATCTCAGCTTATACAGCAAAGTGCTGCTACTCATTGTGCTACAGTATTAGGGTAGTAGAGCCTTCTAAAGATGAACAAACAAGGAAGAACACAGATCCCCAGAGCAACGAGCTATGAAGCGGAAACTATCTGTCCGGGTAACTTACCCGGGCGGGCGATTGATACATACCAGCCCAGGTTCTTTTATAAGGTGACCTTTGATGGGGTTTCAAATAATTTCCGTGTATTAGGTTGTCGGAAAATAATGTTACATGGCATCCTACCGCGAAAGGACGACCACAAAAACAGCGAATGGGGTATCATTTGATAGAGGGAAGCAAGCCTACAAGGTAGTTGACAAACGTCCGCGGAAATCTTGCTCCACCCGAAGTTCAAATCCAAAATATAAAAATTTCAAATACTCAAAAAATTGTACCTTCGTTCATAGACGTCTTAGGGACATCCAAACTGCACAAGCATGTACTCTCTACAAGAGACATTCACCTGTGTAGTTTGTGGTTTTTCTTAATGGACACAGTGCTACCAACAAAAATAGGTCAAAAGTGCGATTATATCGCGTTCTTCGGGATTTTTGCAAACATTTTGATTCTTCTCGAAAACTAGCTTGTCTAAAGCTGAAAATTGGTTACTCTTAAAGGTTCATACTACAGAATCACCCATATGAGAGAAGCTAAGGATTGCTCTGGCAAAAATATGCCGAATTTCGTCTTCTTAGTTTTCAGCCATGGAAAAACCGCGAAATTGTGCGTACGAGTGTCCCGTATAGTGAGTTCATGCGTGAGGAAGTTAGGGGTTCCCAGGGCTTTTCTGGACGGAGATACGATTTTTTTCCTTTTCATAGGTCTAATGCCTTGTGAAATTTGGCTCAAATTTCACGCAAATCAGACCTGGCACGAAAGTTCGAGCTTCATTTTGTAGAGCTTGCTCTGATCTATCGGTTGATACCCCACTTGCTTAATTTCGTGCGCGCGCTGCTGTGATATTGCATGATAAAACACGATGCAACATGATTTCCCGGACAACCTAATAGTTCGATGAATAATGTGAATGCAGTACACGTGTTTCAAGCTCCACCATTTTTGATTCCAAACGGGTTGTATCCACATTTGAGGTGACCCTCGCATGCGGGTGAGGCCGAGTGGAAATTCACCCCTAGGGTGGTGGTTTTGCTATGCTAGCGCTGGCCAACAAGGGAAAGACATTGAAATACAGGCTGGCCCGCTCGTCCGGGTGACAGGGTCGCTGCAAACACTGGAACCGTTGCCTGTCCGCGCTAGCATGGCAGCCCCGGCACGAGTTTTCGCCCAGCCGGCCATGAGCGCGCGGGTGGCCGCAAAAAAAATGTCTGATTGTGAGCACGTGTGGTACGCTGTTGCTGCGCCATGCAAATTCAAATCTGTAATTTCTCATGATCCTGTCTAGAAATGGTTCGGGGAGGCAGTTGACGGGGCGTAGGACACGAATTTCTTTAGTTTTCACCAATTCTTTGAAATAGCAGACAGCATGTTTTGGCACTTTCTTGTCAACCATTTTGCTGAATCAGTCCGTTTCTAGAAGAAGTCAGAATCAGCTATTTGCTGCATTTTTCAAGTATGTGACTTCCAACATTCACACCTCAGAATCACTTTGAAACACAAAGATTATACAACTTTTGCGCATATCTGATATATTTCTGAGGGATTTGCAATTGCTCTAGAGTTTATGAAGCACTACTGGCCATACGTATGCAAAGGGGGAACATGACTTCTCCAGGGTGAAGGGGTCATAGGGGTCCCGCCCCTCTAGGGCGAAGGACAATATTTCTGAAGACCGAAGATTGTTGAACTTCAATTTTACATTTGATTTGTAATGTGTCTTGCCTGTTCTTTACTGCCTGCGTAGTTGATTGAGGACCATCATCTGCAGCAGTGAATCCTTTGCACCATTTCCAATTCATAACTTGCGTACGACTTTCAGCTTGTTCTCAACAGTAAGGACGTATGGCTGGTTGAATTTTTTGCTCCGTGGTGTGGACATTGCAAAAATCTTGCACCGCATTGGAAAGCTGCTGCCAGCGAACTCAAAGGGAAAGTTAAGGTGATTCATTGTCCGTACGACAAATTGCACATCCTTCTGTTGCATTTTTCATACGCTTTATGTCTCTTAAATTGGAGTTTCTTTCGTGATAGCCTTCCATTGAATTTTTTCATAGATCAACGTCATTATCGTTGCACCTTTTAATGTCATCATTTCTAACGATTTTGCCTTGCCGTATAAGGTTCTTATATTTTATGTTTTTTATAGCTAGGGGCCCTTGATGCAACTGTTCACACGGTTATGGCGAACAAATTTGGGATTCGTGGATTTCCCACAATCAAATATTTCGCGCCTGGGTCAGAAGCAAATGATGCCGTAGATTACGACGGTGGTAGGACTGCTTCTGATATTGTGAGCTGGGCAAGTGCCAAAGCTCTTGAAAATCTTCCCGCTCCGGAAGTTGTCCAGGCTACGAACCAGCGCATTGTTGAGGGTCAGTACTGTGCCTCCTTTTGGGACCACCATTAATTTATATGTCTTCAGAACAGTGCAAGGAGAGGCAGCTATGCATATTTGCTTTCCTTCCCCACATCCTGGACTGTCAGTCCAAATGCCGAAACGATTATCTTGCCATCCTCCGTGAGCTTGGCGACAAATTCAAGAAAAATGGATGGGGGTCAGTACCTTTCGTATAAGTGTCCTTCACTATATATGGATGAATCGGTTCGGCTCGAAACATTCAGTGACATTATCTTTGCGAACAAGAATGGAAGGGTATAGAGGGAGGCATGATTGTTGCCTCATCAATTTGACATCGAATCGATCCGACACATTGTTTTTCTTACCGTAAAGCCATTAGTCAGGTCTTTCTACTTACCAGACTGTTCAAGTGTGGCGCGAGTTCTTTTACGACGTCTACAAGTACAGTAGGACAGTCACTGTTTACCCCTAGGGCAGCGAATGTGATACGTTTTCATCCCTGCATGTTCTGCTACTCTCTCACATAGATACTTCACTAGCACGTGAATTGTCCCATCCCACACCACATTGCTTTAGATGGATCTGGGTCGAGGGTGGAGCTCAGCCAGAGTTGGAAGACGCCTTTGGTATTGGAGGTTTCGGATACCCTGCCATGGCTGCAATGAATTACAGAAAGATGAAGTTTGCTATGTTGAAGGTACTTTTTTGAGCGGATTCGGAGCTTTGGTTGTTTATCTTTTCTTGATCCTTTCATATTGTTGCATATATAGGGTTCATTCGGTAAGGAGGGTATCAACGAATTTCTGCGTGATCTCAGTTACGGGAAAGGACAAACCGCTCCTGTCAAGGTTAGTGAATCACACTTGGTAATAAGAACGACATACGCAACTTTTTTAGGGCGCTGCTTTCCCAAAAATTGTGAAAATGGAACCATGGGATGGCAAAGATGGTCAGCTTCCGCCTGAAGAGGATATTGATCTCTCCGATGTTGATCTTGATCACACCGAATTGTAGCGGCTATAGTTCCAGGTCATCTAAACGGCTATAGTTTTAGTTCATCTGATCAATCAGTGTCGCAATATTTGAGTTCTTTGTTCGAGTAAGTTGTGACTTGATTTTATAATTTTTCGTCGGGTTTCTTAAATTAACCAAGATCAAGTAGGGGTGTTGAGATTGTTTCCAATGGGTTTTCTGTTCATTGATTCTACGCTGTTAGCGCAGGATTTGTTAAACTTTCATGATTGTTCTTTCTGTGAGAGCACGTTTTTACGCATACTGAGTTCTCCGTTGTTGTTAAATAAATATCTGTTGTGTTTCTTGTCGGATTATAGAACAAAGCTTGATGTTACTGGTCGTGCGGGGGGAACACTGGTGGTCAACTTTGCGCGGGATATATTGTTATGTGTCGTTGCAAAGCCTATGAAGTGGATAAGTGTACAGTATGCCATTATCATAATTATCACCGCCTGCTATCTCAACTGGGAGGATAAAAGCACTGACTTGGAAACGGTGGCTCCGCAAGTCACTGTAAAAGGCTCGCACGCATACGATTGCCTCTTCGACTATGAAGTTAGTGTGTGCGTTCGGCGCATGCCCTCAGAGGGTATTGAAGACGCCGAATCCTTTATCCTTTATTTTATTATTCAAGGTATGATCAAAAATGACCAAAGGCGAATTCATAAAACCCCGATTTCTGATCAAGCGATTTTCACCGTTATGGAGCCCCCGATCGAGTAATGTACTCTGACGGAAAGAGCGCCCGATCATCGCAGTTTGTTAGATACTACTCTAGAAGTGAGGTAAAAAGCAGTCTCAAAGCTCAAAAATTGATAAACGTCCATTCCAGACGGAAGGTGAGTGGACGAAAATGAAGCGCTGTTTTCTTGAACATAAATGACATCTAGAACCGATATGCTGTGAGATACAGCGGAATTTACAGAACATATCACAGTGACATAAATAATTTTATCATCAATTTCAGTCAACAGTTGCTTCTTGTACAAATATTCTGTGCTATTACCAGATGAAAGAATTGACTAGGAATGCATATCAAATGGCACTGAACATTGGACAAGAGAACAAAGGGTAAGAATAGGCAAGATCATGGCAAAACAGTGATTAGAAGGAATAAATATTTTAAACGAAAGAGCATGAATGATCAAAAATAGAAACAAGATGTTTGCGCTTAACTCATGAATGTTTCAAAAATTTCTTCGGCCCCTTTACCTCCGAGGATCATCTTTGGCCGCTTCTTGAAGCCACTTTTGAGTAATCTAATTACCTAGGCTCATGTGGATATTGACCTGGATTGATTCACTGCTCAAAAGCACAACATATGAAATATTCGTGGCCGAGAATTTCTTCATCTTCAACCTCGTGCCCAGTACCGTGATCGTCACAGCTGTTGGTTCGTTCGGAAACAACTTTGAGACCCCCTTTCCTGCTCGTCCTCCGGTTATTGCTGGTTAAGAACTTTGTCAAATTGAGCTCGAAATTAGGGGAAGTCGATCCAACCCTAAAGATTTTTTCCTTTCTATACGCCGCTACCGCCTTCTTCGTAACCTGTGGGTGAGGAAAAATGAAACGGGATACATAAGAAGATCCAAGAATTCGCAGTAAGGCGGGCAGCTTTGTCAACGTTATTTGACGATAAAGAATACGATTTTCTTGAAACCTCTGATTACTGCAAAAAACCTGTACCAAATCAATCAAATTTTTCCGAATTCCTGTGATTATCTAGGCATCCCGACTTCACACTCGACTGTACATCGCTCATAAATTCTATGGCAAAGCCCAAATAATAGTGAACGGTCCATGTAGAGTCGTATTGGAAGATCTGCTTCACCCTCTTCTCAACTATGAACTCATCGATACAGTTAACTTACTTGAGGAATATTTTGATCTATGGTTTTCTTTCCCACAAGATACTACATCAGCCTGTAGGGTAATCATCTGACTGGTCAACAGCTGAATCCACATGAAAGAAGATACAGTGACCGCCAAAAAGTTGACAAGCCGCCTTCCTTTTTTCATCGCTCATTTTCGGATGGAAAACAAAGATGAAAAAATGGTTGAAATGCATGAGGTGATAGAGCTCTTAAAGACCTACAACCCACACATTACGCTTTCTGAAAAATATTTATTATGAAAATTTCAAAAATCTTTTCCTCATAAAGTCCGAAAATGGCCGCGTCACAATGTCGCGGACATTAATTCTTCGAACGCGAAAAATTTTTTTAGGTCTTTTCTTGGAGCAAAAACAGAAGTTTTCCGAAAGGCAAGCATACTATGTTGTAGAGCTCATCAAGGACAACACGGGTAGTGGTTACTTCCAAAAAAAACCCAAGCTTGAATTTTAGTTTGCTTTTTTTCAAAAATAACTTGTAATTCCCCTCTTTAAGCCAAATTTCTTCACATGGGAACCTATTCAAGACATCCCAACAAAACTAACTGGATGAAATGGATGCCTTTTGACGTCTTCTATGCATCCGACGTGTGCTGTTGAGTTTTTTTTGCTGAAAATGGCTCTTGACAGTGAGTGTACATGACCCCACCTGCACCTCACCACTAACTTGCACCGTTTGCAGGCTTGTAGCTCGGCCGGCAGTCAATCTACGAGCCATAGGCTTATTCGAAAGAGCGTGACTTCCTCGACACGAAGGTGTGCAAGTGAGGTGGGTTTGAGAAATCCCGAAGATTTGACGGATGGGGTGCTAAAGCGCAGCCTTAGAGGCGGATGGAGTGAACGCTCTTATCAACACCATAACAGTCTTAGAGCTCCGAAATGGGTCTATTACAAGAAAGTTAACAGTTTTGAACTTCCAGGATAGAACAGGTGGCGGAAGGAGCTTTGCTCAACTTCTGCTGAAAAATCCTTACCATACCACAGAAGGCGCTCTGTCACCCCATCCGTCAAATCTTCGGGATTTCTCAAACCCACCTCATTTTCATACCTTCGTGTCGAGGAAGTCACGCTCTTTCGAATGAGCCTATGTGCCTCGTAGATTGACTGCCAGCCGAGCTACTAGCCTGCAAAGCGGTGCAAGTCAGTGGTGAGGTGCAGGTGGGGTCATGTGCACTCACTGTCAAGAGCCATTTTCAGCAAAGAAACTCAACAGCACACGTCGGATGCATAGAAGACGTCGAAGGGCATCCATTTCATCCAATTCGCTCCGTTGGGATGTCTTGAATAGGTTCCCATGTGAAGAAATTTGGCTTAAAGGGTGGAATTACAAGTTGTTTTTGAAAAAAAGCAAAATAAAATTCAAGCTTGGTTTTTTTTGGAAGTAACCACTACCCGATTGTTGCCCTTGATGAGCTCTACAACATAGTTTGCTTACCTGTCCGGAAAACTTCTGTACTTGCTCCAAGAAAAGACCTAAAAGAAATTTTTCGCGTTCGAAGAATTATTGTCCGCGACATTGTGACGCGGCCATTTTCGAACTTTTTTTAGGGAAAGATTTTTAAAATTTTTATAATAAATATTTTTCAGAAAGCGCAATGTGTGGGTTGTAGCTCTTTAAGAGCTCTATCACCTCATGCAATTCAATCATTTTTCATCTTTGTTTTCCATCCGAAAATGAGCGATGAAAAAAGGGAGGAAGGCTTGTCCGCAACTTTTTGGCGGTCACTGTATGTATCGATTTCTCAAAAATTACGTCCCAATGCTGTATCACTGGTGGATGCTTGGGACTACTCAAACCATGAACTTCGATCGGTGAGTAGGAGAACTTATGAGAGCATACGCAAAATAGACTAGTAATTTCTGAAGGTTCTTGGACGAAGAGATGGGCATGTCTATGAAAATCTGTATAAATGCGCACAAGCCAGTGAACTGAATAAGACACAGATAAGAAGGTCCCTTTATGTCTAGGAAGACTTTATCAAATACTATTCTAGGTGCCGCGTCATGTGGGAAATATTTGAAACCAATGATGGAAGAAGCCAGAAAAATGAGTAAACTATAAATCTTGTATATAAAGCTGATGTCTGTTTGTAAGTCTGTATGTATGTCTGCATGTATGTATGTATGTACGTATGTTCCGAATAGAAATTTTTATTTCTAAACCGATCCGAACCAAACCTGGCACACATACACTTCGGGGTGGGGGGGGGGTGTCATAGGTTACTTTTCGTCATCGATCGATACCGATTTTATCGATTCTTTGCAAAGTTTGAGCTACGGGGCTGGGAGTCGGTACAGGGGGGTAATCGAGCGTGCTAATTACGAAAGTAGTAACTGTTTGAGAGAATATCCGATACTTTGTTTTTTTAGAAGCTTGGATTAGAAAGGTGTAAGTTGGTACTTGGTTGTGCTGATTCAAACGAGGTAATCTTTATTTATCATCCTCAGTCCTGCATCAAAACATTGCTCCTGTCATCTGGGACTGGATTTCGATGAGGGATAAGCATGTGCGCTAAATACAAAGCGTCCTTTCTAAAATAATTCGAGTGCTAATGCCACGATCAAACGCATTGAAAGAGTACACTGAATTTCTAAAATCTCAACAATTTTGATTTTTTGGCGAAGTTTAAACTATTCTGGAAAATGTTTTATTTTTGAAACACTCTCTTAGATTTCAGGACTAATCGAGCTAGACTAACCTGCTGAATTTTTGCATGTACACATTCTATATGTGGGCAAACATACCACAAATATTTTCTGGAAGACCGTTCTTACAAGGTTTTTTAAATGTATTGGGAGGAAATTATGATGGCGTCGTGGAATGAGAAAGGGAAAAAAATATTGGAGTAGCACCGCTAAATTGGCCATTTAAAGTTAGCATATATCGTTCATTCGTTGACCGTACGGACTGCCGACCGCGTGGCGACTGCGACGCGTGCCTTTTAAACTTGCGAAAAAGTGACAAGTTGTACCGTGGCTTAAGATGAGAAGAATTCTTTGTTTCTTTTCTACATTATAAAGATGAGAAGAATCCTCTGTTTTTTTTCTATTCATCTTTTCTACGAAAACATCATGCACGCGCAGCGGTTGCAGCGCGGTCAGCAGTCGTTACGGTCAACGAATAAACGATACGTGTTTTTGACCCAAGGTCCCAGGATGTCTTTGGAACAAGATACAGGGATTTTTGATTTCCCTCTGAAATTTTCACCGAGTGTTAATTTACCCGTACGCTTCCGTTGAGTGAACCGTTGGTTCCACCTCAACTGAGGTGACCGGATGTTCACCTTGACTGAGGTGTTGAGCCAGTGGTTCGATTTTTAACAACGATGGTTGTCCAGAGGACGACCGATAATTGTCCTCGACTGATGAAACCGATGGTTGTCCTTGACTAAGGGAACCGATGGTTGTCGTCGACAGGAAACCGATGGTTGTCCGCCAGAGGCAACCGTCCGGCGTGAGGCAACCATCAGATATGACTGGAGCCGCGGAGCCTTATATTTCCTCACCTCATACACCCCTCCAGCGGGCGCTACAAGAGGTAGTACAAATCATGTGGTCAAGCATAGCTTTTCATAGAAAATCTATTCGCCCCTTCCGAGTTGGTGTGACCAATCACAGCCGGCTCCGCCCCTTTTCGAGGGGTATATAAGGCGGCCAAACTCGGCATTGTCGGTCACTCACCTCTGCTAGCCGGCGGCCACTGAATCACCGAGAGCTCTGAGTACCAAGCAAGGACCAAAGATCTAAGGACCTGAGGAGGACCTGATAAAGGACCAAGGATCTGAGGACCGAGCAATAATGCCAAAAGGCTCCTATTTCTCGAGTACCGAGAAGCCACCAGGCTTTATCTTGAGTACCGAGAAGCCTAAAGGCTCTAACCGAAAAGCCTTAAAGCTCTATTTCGAGTACCGGGAAGCCAACAGGTTCTATTTCGACTACCAAGAAGCTTGAAGGCTCCACATATCTCGGGTATCGGGAATCTTACAAGGAAAGGATACTTGGTGACCGTGGCCTTTTGCAATGCGATGTATACCGGTAGATGCGCCTTGAAACGCTGATTTCAAATCTGTGTTCATTATCTACTGTGCGACTCTCTGAATAAAGTTATGGCCTTTTCTCCATATTATTTCCACGAGATTTCGGCAGTCTGAATCATCAGTATTCAGGCTTTTTAGACTAGGATTTATCGGAGATTGTTTTTCTGAGCTTAATATAAAGCTTTATTTTATCGGGGCGCTTTTTTGTAGTGCGTAATGAACATTCCGACGTATTGGTGATTTCTGTCAAAAAAAAAAACAGTGCAAATATTAGTGGCAATAAATGTTCATAACTTCTTTCGAAAGAGCGCACAGCAGATACCGGAAGCAGATTTGGAATCAGATGCATTTAATGGTATGCGCTTCATTCCAGAAGGCCATGGTCACCAGGTATCCTTCCCTTGTTAGAGCCTGAAAAGCTTTCATAAAGCACAGCATGCAGCCGAAAGAGCGTGCATCCATCGAAAGAGTTGATCCCAAGGCCAAAAAGGTCAGGATCAAAGAAAGGCTGAGACCTCTGAGCAGCGCGAGGAACGGCTAGAAGGCAATCGTGCCAGAATAGCCGAGGCGAGAGCAACGCAAACGCCTGAACAGCGTGAAGCAGTCTATCGTGACTCGCCTGCGGCTTGCTGCTCTAAGAGACTCAGAGTCACAAGAAGGTCGTGATTATCGACTCGATGACGACCGATGAGACACGCCGAAGCCAGATCTCAAGAGACGGCTGAACAGCGCGAATCTCGACTCGACGACATGCGGTCGAGAAACGCTAAAGCCAGATCTCAGGAAACGGCCGAACAGCGCGAATCTCGACTCGGTGACGACCGAGTGAGACACGCCGAAGCCCGATCTCAAGAGACAGCTGAACAGCGCGAGTCTCGACTCGACAGCAGTCGAATGAGGGCTGAGGCTTTACGAAGAGCGGAAACTGGTGCAGCGCATTCAGTAATTCTCGAACGTGATCGTGCTCGACATGTCCACGCTCGACAGACATCCAGGCGAGTAGATCTTCACATCGCGGCATCAAACTATGATGCCCAGGTCGACTACTCGATCCATCCAAAGGTGCTTATCGGAAAAATGGATGTCAAGTGTGGCAAGTGTCAAGACAAGAAGTTCAGAGCCAAACCTTCTGGCATGTGCTGTTCCAGCGGCGAAGTCGATCTTCCGCCTTTAGGTGAGCCGCCTGAGCCGCTTCGTTCATACATGTCCGGCACCAGTGCTGTGTCCAGGCACCTCTTGCAGAACATCAGGAAGTACAATGCGTGCTTCCAGATGACGTCCTTTGGCACTACACTCAGGACGCAATGGCCTACATTAGAGCGTACAGGTGTCCTGATCTGTTCATCACGTTTAAGTGCATCCCGGCGTGGACCGAAATTGCGGAAGAGCTCTTCCCTGGTGAAGGCCTTCTGACCGCCACGACATCACGGCGAGAGTCTTCAGACAGAAGCTCACGAAGCTTAGACATGCTAACGAAGAGCCACGTCTACGGAACCACTCGCTGCTGGATGTACACCGTGGAATGGCAGGAACGCGGTCTTCCGCATGCCCACACCTTAATGTGTTGAAGAAGAAGATACGCTCAAATCAGATCGACAGCATCATCTCGGCGGAGCTTCCCAGTCGAGAAGAGGACCCTCTTCTATTCGATGTTGTCCTCAAAAACATGACGCGGACCACTAAACCCGAGGTCGCCTTGCATGAAGGACGGCAAATGCACAAAAGGTACCCTCGGTAGCTGATCCGCGAAACCAAAAAGGGACTGATGGCTATCCTCTGTGCAGAAGGCGAAAGCCTAATGATGCAGGAAACACCGCCGTCATTCAAATGAAGCTTGACCATAAGACCGTAGACGTCGTGGTGGACAACAGCTGGCTTGTGCCATACACTCCCTTGCTCTCAAAAATGTTTCGAGCACATATCGTACTGTAATTTGGTGAAGTCGATTAAGTACTTCTGCAAATATGTAAACGAGGGAAGTGACATGGCAACGTTTGGCCTCGAGCATGCCACTGCACCGTTTGATGAGATCGAGCAATATCAAACGGGCAGGTAAATAAGCAGCAACGGGGCAGTTTGGCGTATCCGGGGGTTCAGGGTATACGAACATTACCCTTGTCATCCATCTACATGTCTATCTAGAGAATGGACAACGCGTCTACTTCACAGCTGATAATGCGCGGCAAGCTGCGCAACCACCTCAAACAACTTTGACGGCATTCTTCCTTCTGTGCCAACATGATCCGTTCGCACGGACTTTGTTGTACTCAGAAGTTCCAAAATATTATGTTTGGAACAAGTCAACAAAGAAGTGGGCCAGAAGAAAGCAAGGTGCCGAAGTTCCCGGATATGACGTTAGAGCAGCGGATGTGTTAGCGCGTGTATATACTGTACCCTAACCAAGCCGAATGCTTCTACCTCAGATTGTTGCTTCACACAATCCGAGGACCGACGTCATTCGCAGCATTGAGGACCATCGATGGAGAAGTTTGTGAGACCTACAGAGAAGCATGCCAAAGTCTTGGCTTGCTTGAAGATGATCAGCAATGGGACAGAACTCTCGCAGAAGCAGCTACCACAAGTTTGGCTGCTCAACTGCGAAGTCTCTTCGGCATCATCTTGACAACCTGTCAACCGTCAACTCCTCGAGCAATCTGGGAGAAGTACAAGGAGGCTGTGAGTGAAGACGTACTCAGGGAATGTCGCAGAGTGGCACCTTCTGCAGACGTCGGTTACTCTTCCCAGATATTCAACCGAGCATTGACATTGCTTGAAGATATGTGCGTGCCGATGATCGGTCAAACCCTCAGAGACCTCAATTTGCCGTCACCATTACGCGGAGATGACCAGGCACTCAAGAGCGATGTTCTCCGAGAGAGGTCCTATGATGCCGATCAGCTGACCACATTTGTAGATTCCAACAGACCTCTTCTTACGGAGAAGAGTGGTTTACCGTGCTGTTTTGGACACGATCCAGTGGCAAGGGTGGGCTACTCTTTCTCGACGCTCCGGGTAGAACAGGGAAAACATTTCTCATCAATCTCCTACTTGCCGAGATTCGCAGACAAGGAGGAATCGCACTAGCAGTGGCATCCTCGGGGATTGCCTCAATACTGCTAGAAGGAGGCCGAACTGCTCATTCAGCCTTCAAGCTTCCTCTGGATATTGCTCATGTAGTGCACCCAGTGTGTGGGATAAGCAAAGGCACAGGGAAAGCCAAGGTGCTACCAGAAATCAAACTCAGAGTTTGGGACGAATGCACCATGGCGCATAAGAAGTGCCTAGAGGCCCTTGACAACACACTACGGGACATACGAGGAAGCAACAGGCTAATGGGTGGGGCCGTCGTGCTACTGGCAGGCAACTTTCGTCAAACTCTGCCAGTGATTCTGCGATCGACTCCAGCAGATGAGCTGGACGCTTGCCTCAAAGCTTCTCATCTCTGGTGAGATGTTCGATCGCTGAATCTCACGACGAACATGCGAGTCCACCTCCTTGGCGATGAGACTGCCCGAAGCTTTGCGCAACAGCTGTTGCTTCTTGGCGAAGGCAGAATTCCGGTTGAACCAAGTTCTGGCCGGATTACCTTTCCTCCAGACTTCTGCAATATGGTTCAATCGGTGGGAAAACTGATCGGAAAGGTCTTCCCAAACATTGCCACCAACTTCAGCAATGGGGACTGGATTTGCGAGCAAGCAATTCTGGCACCCAAAAATGAGCAAGTGAATTCTATCAATGCTCAGATTCTAAACAGCCTACCTGGACCGGTGTCAACTCGCACATCCGTTGATACGTGGTTGGTTCAGCGTAAACAGGCTGTTTACTTCTCCACTGAGTTCTTGAATTTACTCGGGCTCATTGGGTTACCACCTCACAGACTTGATCTGAAGGTTGGTGTAGTGGGCGTTGAGTCGTTGACAATTTATTAGGAAAACGCAAAGGTTCCCCCTATAGGTATCAGCGTATATGCCGCGGGTTCACTAGGATCAACTCAATAATAGACATGACAACACGTAAACATATCAAGGTGCGGCGGGTACGCCGCAGCTACCTAGGTCACCTTAGCCTTAGCTATCAATAGTGAGCGAGTTCCAATTACGTTGAACAGCTCTACAACACTTCCCTCCTAAGATGAACAACGGTACATCTTAAAACGAGGATCTACTTGAAGACGATCTGATGGTCGACGATGGTGTCCTGATCTGGTTGGTGTAAGTGGCGCGGTTGAAGTTGCTTGCTGACCAGTGACGCCCTTGCCATTGTCCAGTCGGCCTTCTTCGATACACGTAGTGGCTGATAAGTCACGACGGCGCTCCATACTTGATCCACTGCGCATCCCCATAACTGCTTGTCTTCAGTAAGCACATCATATACGGCTTCTCCGTAGCGTTTCATCACGTATGCTGGAATCCATTTTTCAAATCCACAGCGAAAATCACGAACCCACACGGCTTCTTCGGGTTGGAAATCTTTCTTCCGTGTTTCGTGATGCTGGTTCAACGGTTTTCCCATTGTTTCGTTGTTCCTTCTTCTTTCTTCGTTGTCCTCTTCGGACTTTTCGTTCATCAGTGCAAGCGGTGTCCTCATTCGACGTCCCAGTAGTAGCTCGGCTGGTGAAAGTTGTCCAAGGGTAGATGTCGTGGGCGATCTTCGATAGCATTGTAAAAATTCTGCTAGCTTCTGTGCCGTCCCTCCCTCCTTGATTTTCTGAAAAGTTCTCTTGAAGATATCCACAAACCTCTCGGTTGACCATTCGGTTGTGGATGGAACGGAGGGGAGCGCATATGCTTGATTCCTTGCTCTTCACAGAAATCTTGGAATTCCTTTGCTGTAAACTATGTTCCATCATCCGACACGATTACTCGCGGATTTCCGAATCTCGCGAAGAGTAGTCTGAGTTCCTTCAAAGTTGCAGCAGTCGACGATGACGACATTTCTAGCACTTCCGGCCATTTTGAGTACGCATCGACTACGACGAGAAACATCTTTCCATTTAGTGGTCCTGCATAGTCAATGTGGATTCGATTCCATGGCTTTTCTTCCATTTTCCAAGAATGCAGTACAGTCTTCACTGGCATCTTGGCTGCTTCTTGACATTCCCTACAGCGGCGCACTGAGTCTTCGATGTCTCTGTTGATGCCCATCCAGTATGCGAGTCCTCTCGCGAGCATCTTCATCCTTGTCATTCCAGGGTGTCCCTCGTGTAACTGCTTCAAAACCTCTTGTCGCAGCGAGACTGGAATAACTATTCTGTGGCCAAAGTACAAACATCCATTTCACTGATAAATTCTCGCCCAGTGCTCTCCAGTTTCCGATATCTCCTTTCGGCTTGGACGGCCACGCTCCTAACTGTAGCATTTGTATAATCTGCATGATGTTTTCGTTCTTATGAAATTCCTCTTCATTTACTCCTCGTCACTGGTAGCGCTCGTACAGCGGCAGCTTGAACGGCTTGCACATCTTCTTCTATCTTCGCTATCACAACGTCCTCGATTTGGAATGGCCCTGGAGGGATCAATCGAGACAATGCATCGGCTTGTCCGAATTCGGTCGTCTTCTGGTACTCTAAATCGAAGTCGTATGCGAGAAGAATAAGTGTCCTTCGTTGTAATCTGTTCGATGTGTACACAGGTACCATCTTCTTCGGGCTAGAAATGTGCAGCAGCCTTGTGGTCGGTGAGCAGCCTGAATCGGCGTCCGTATATATATCGATGGAAATTACGCACTGCGAAAACCAGTGCAAGTCCTTCTTTTTCAATTTGTCCGTAATTCTTCTCGGCGGCTGTGAGGCTTCGGCCTGCATGGCAAGTCGCTTTTTCCGATCCATCCGGCATCTTATGCAGGAACACAGCCCCGATTCCGTAATCCGATGCGTCTGCAGCTACTACTATCTGCAATTTAGGGTCGAAATGTGTAAGGAGTAGATCCGAGGCTAAAACTTTCTTAGCACGCTCGAATGCGTTTTGGCATTCCTTTGCCCACTCGAACCTTGCTTCCTTCTTTAGCAATGCGTCCAAAGGTGCACGGAGCTGGCGCATTTCTGCTGCGAATAGTCCGTAGTAGTTGATCATGCCGAGGAAGGAACAAACATCCGCTATGTTTTTCGGCGCTGGCATTTGCTGGATGACCTCAATTTTCTTCGGATCCGACCGGCGTCCGTTCTTGTCGATAATGCAGCCTAAGTAGCAGATTTCTAGCATCAGAAAGTTGCATTTTTCCAACCTGACATGGAATCCATAGTCCCTGATCCGCTTGAAAAGAGCTTCCAAATTTTGGCGATGCTCTTCGTAACTCCTTCCCGTGATGATGATGTCATCGAGATAAGCGGCTACTCCATCAAGTCCGCTTATCATGGAATCCATAATCTGTTGGAATAGCCTAGCGCGGATTTTACTCCAAAAGGTAGGCGATTGTAGCGATACAATCCCTTGTGCGTATTGATGGTTAGCATCTCCCTCGATGCCTCAACTTCCACCTGTAGATAAGCTTCGGCTAGGTCGACTTGTGTGAAGAGCTGGCCTCCGTTTAGTTTTGCGAACACTTCCTCCGCCGTGGGCAATGGGTGCTGATGCAACTGCAATGCATCATTCAATCCTGTTGAGAAGTTGGCACATAGACGAATTTTGCCATTTTTCTTTTTAACGGCGACCACTGGCGCGGCCTACTCTGAGTGTTCTACCGGAGAAATCACTCCTTCGGCTACCAAGCGATCAATCTCGGCTTCCAAGTCTGGTGCTGACGCATAAGGTACCGGTCGCTTCTTCTTGAAGACTGGCACAGCATCGTTCTTCAAGACTAATTATGCCTTACTCTTCGTACACTTTCCGAGGTCGCTATTGAAGACTTCCCTATACTTCTTCTTCAAGTCGGCTACCACTTCGGCTCGGATTTTCTCTTCGCTAGTCACCTTTCTGCAGTGGTACTTGTCCTTCAGCTTTTTGTATGCCGGCAGCTAGATGCACCATTCCAGTCCTAGTAGATTCGAGCCTTCGGTGACGTAGCATGTGTTTCCACGAACCATCTTCCCTGTAACTCGATCTCTGATGGAAAAGTCGGTCGAGAATTTACCATGAATCTGCATTGGCGTTCCGTCTGCAGTTTTCACAGGCATCACACAGGGTTCCAGAGTAGGCGATCCTATCTTCCTCCAAGCTCTACGCGATATCAAGGTTATGTCTGCGCCCGTATCCAGCTGGAGCTTGAGAGACCATCCTTTGATTACGACGTCGAGATAAGTACGCGCACTCTCGGCGTCGAAAGCGACCACATTCTTGCTGTCCTTTGCAACCACAGCGTTTTGCACCTGTCCTACGTCGCTTCTTCCGACCAGTGCAGCCAGATTGGGGGCACTCACTTCTGAAATGTGGTCCTCCGCATATGAAGCAATTCACCTTTTTCTTCCATACAGCATGGATGTCGCGCGTGCCGTCCATGTCTGTATTATCCATTTTTAGGGCAGTGAAGTTTTCACAAACCGTGACGAGGTCCTCTATTGTCAACGGTGCTTCTTCCGTGTGAGCGTCCAGTCGCCGAATCATCCGAAGGCGAAGCTTCCTAAGTGAGGGATTTTGGAGACCTGCTACAAATTGCAGTGTCTTCATCGCCGTGTAGTCGAGCTCCTTGAGGCGTGCATCCTCGTCCATCCGCTTGATGGTATTGGCGTAGTCGCGAAACGGTACGTACGTCGGTGTAAGCGGAGGGCACATTATCCTTAGGCAGTCGTATCGTCTTCTGATGAGCGTCTTTTTAGGCGAACAGCTTCTGAAGGTTCGCGACGGTGATGTCGAAGTCCAGGTCGTTCGGTTTCGCAGGCAGAACCTCGTCTGCATACTTCCGGTATGCTTCTTCATCCAGCTTCATAAGGATTAAATAGCGCTTCCTGTGATCCGGCAGCTGGGAGTCGCGATTGATAGGTCCGTACCTGCCGTACCAGTAAGCAAAAGTGTTACCTATATCTTCGCCTGAGACGAATTTTTGCACGTCTTTGCTCAGCGATCGTGCTGATCCTTGCTGGCGTCCTGGACGGCTACCCTTTAGTTACTGGTCAAAGCAGTGACTAACGCCTTCATTTGATCCTGTTGTGCTTGCAATTGCACTTGCATTTGCTCCTATTGTGCTTGCGACTGCATCTGCATTTGCACTTGTTGAGCTTGCAATTGTACTTGCATTTGCTCCTGCTGAGCTTTCTATTGTGCATGCATATGCTCCTGTTGAGCTTGTAGTCGGGCCTGCATCTGTTCCTATTGAAGCTGCACACGCAGCTTCATTTCTTCTTGTTGGAGCCGCATTTGGTCGACCATGACCGAGAACCTTCTCCAGAAGTCGCCATGCCGCTCTTCACTGGCTTTCGGCATGGTAGACCTCTCTGGTGTCGACGAAGTCTTCCGCTAAGTCGATAAGCTTCTCAGCAAAGCTTACTTGTCTGGCTGTCCTCGACCAGTGACAGCTTCTTCCTCGATTCGAGCTGCAGCGCTTCTTCTCCTTAGACGATGAAGGCTTCCGGTCCTTGTCGATCGAGCTTCTTCTGGTCCTTGATCCTGATCGCCAGTTGTAGTGGAACGCGTTGAGTCGTTGACTATTTAGTAGAAAAACGCAAAGGTTCCCCCTATACATATCGGCGTATATGCCGCGGGTTCACTAGGATCAACTCAATAATAGACATGGCAACATGTAAACATATCAAGGTGCGGCGGGTACGCCGTAGCTACCTAGGTCACCTTAGCCTTAGCTATCAATAGTGAGCGAGTTCCAATTACGTTGAACAGTTCTACAACAGTTGGCTTGCCAATCATGCTCCTTCGTAACATCAACCCACCGAAGATGTGCAATGGTACAAGGCTTTGCATCAGGGATCTCATGCCAAACGTCATAGTAGCGACCATATTGGTGGGAAAGTTTAAAAGTGAAATCGTTCATATTTGGGAAAGTTTAAAAGTGAAATCGTTCACATTCCACGAATCCCTTTGGTCCCCTTGAATATGCCCCTTTGCTTCAAGCGAGTGCAGTTTCCGGTCAGGCCTGCACTTGCTATGACGATCAACAAAGCGCAAGGACAGTCTCTGCGAACAGTAGGAGAACCTGGAAACTCCCTGTTTTTCGCATGGTCAGCTGAACGTGGCGTGTTCGAGGGTCGGGAGTCCAGCGAACCTGTACATATATGCGCCCGAAGGGAGCACAGATAACGTAGTGTATCCCAGGGCGCTAACATAATTGCATGCTGTAGTATAGTACAGTATTTATTCGTTGCATGCCATTCTATTGGAAAATCCAAAAAATGGCAAAACGAAATCCAAAAAAAACTGGCGGTCAGCGGCGGTTAGGGCAGGTGGGTGGGACAAACAAGGAGCTGAACAGATCCAGTTAAGCTTCCTTCTTACTAATGAGTTTTGGGGAAAGCCTAGGGTCTGTCTAGCTTAACCATTTAGGGGTGGGAACGAAATGGTACAACTAAAAACGAAGTTGCACTCCTCTTTTTGAGGAATACAACTTCGGCTTTTTTTTGACCGAAGTGTATGTGATGCCGGACAGAGCCGGGTAAGCCAGCTAGTATTCAAACAATACCAGAATAACCAAGTATTTATTCGCTGATGTTCGACCTTCATCGATCATTGATATTTTTGGTACATAAGAAGATTTTTGAATTCCATTCGTTATCCATTCATTATTCATTTTCGAATTTCGAATATTCGATATTGACATTTGTAATCCTCGAATTTATTCGATGATAATTTATTCGGAATTTTTGATTTGAATTTCCCCAAGCTACTATGTATACAGCAAAGTTTCAAACAACAATGTACTTACTCAGCAAAATTGCAGACAAGTCCGTCTACAAAAACGCAATTTACCATGATTTTTATAGTGGCTTTATGATATTCTCCAGCAATGCATCTAAAGGAAATTTTTTTTGAACACCCTGAGCAAGATCGTTGTTTGTCGACCTGTGATCGTGTAACAACTTGTTGGGGGGATGCTTGTGTGCTTATGAACGAGCATTTACCGTACCTTTTTTGCTTTTTCTAGCCCACACGTTAGTGTAGCAGGATCCAATCTCGCGTGCGTATGAAAACAAACAGGATTTTCTACCAGAAACATATGTGTAACCTAGCGCCTACCTCGCACGCTATAACGGATCTTTGTATGTCAAAGTGCTGTCGTTGGAAAAGTGCAGCATCGAACGGATTTCTTGTAAGATGTCGATTTTTTTTCACTTCATACGAGATTAAGTTTGCTTCAGTAATGTCTGGATGCTGTTATGTAAGAACTCGTTAATTTTTTGATAGCTAACTTCCAATGATCAAACTGTCGCAGAAATTGACTTAAGCGTTGAACTCTTGTGTTTAAAGTATCGCATAATTTGACTTCTGCGATGAAGTCTTGTGCTACCTTCGTGAAGCTGTTCTTTTGCTCGCAAGGAAACGTGCTTTCGCATTTTAGAATACTTTTTTCATGCCACAAATTCCGGAATAAATCCCTCTCTAAAGTTATGGTGTCAAACCCTTTCTAGCAATCTACTCAAGCTGTATGACTAGTTGTGAATAATTGCAGCTTTTCGCGATCTGTGTCGAGTATCAGTTGGCAGGCTCATCAAGAGTGTAATCAATAGGTGCGCGGACGTAAAGGTTGTAACTTGGAAGCACCAAGGCGACCTGTTCAGTCTTACTTCAGTTTTCATTTTACGCGTTGAACCAGAGTTTTATTATTTATTGCTTCGTCTGTTACATGACTTGACCCGCTATCTTTTTTATCCGTACTCTTCGTGTAAGACGCACTATACTTTCTTATTTTTCGCCATCACCCTTTGATTGGAAAAAGCCTCATATCGTCTTGGAAGCATTATCTGTTGCTTTTGCAGATTCTCGTAGCGTGAAAGTTGCCTTCTCAGCTTTTCAACTGGAGGTTCCATCTCCATGCGCAGCTTCCATCTCTATTCTGACAAAAAAAGTGTTTTTAGTTAAAAGCGCTCGCAGATTGAAATCTGTATTTTTGAAGAGCATTAAGCGATGTTTCCAAGATTTTCTTGATTTTGCCACGCATCTCCGATCGCCGAGTTACGAGCGTTTTTTGATAAATCGACTATGCCACAGCAACAAATTCATTCAGAACTACTCAGAGGGGCAGTAAGAATAAAGTACTCTAATTTCCATAAAGTACTTACCTTCTCTTAATAAACTCCAAGGCGTATAACACAATACACCATTTGTCTATTGTATCCATGCTTTTAATGTTTACGAACGTAATAATTTACTTTACTCAAATCTTGCGATCATTTTGCTCTCCAGAAAAGCGATAGAGAACTATATGTCGCCGATATGGGGAAGCCTCCACGGTCATCTGCAACAAATACGCACCGCATGGAGGTGCGTTTTTGCAAGAAGTCCGCATGTGACCTCCTACAATCGGCGACATATAGTCCACCACCTCAGGAAAGCTAATTCGAGATCAAAGTGAAATTAGTTGCAACACTCTCCAAAATGGTATGAAATTTGTCTGTACAGGGCGATTTGATCGACAATATCTTCCTTTTCAGTACCATAAATCTCCCACAAGAACACTTTTAGTATTCTGTCTGTAAATCTGTCTGTCACGAAATACAATACATTGAGCGGGTTACAGACAAGGTTCGAGCTACAATTTTGCATAACACACGCTACCAGCATGTAGGTCCACCGTGCAAGCTGATCCAACGCACGGATCTTTTGAAAACTGAGCCAAAACGGGTCCATTCGGCTTTCAATCTGCAACAGCAGGTCAATATATGGACTTTGCGAAGTTATGGATTTGCTTGAAAGTTAATCTGCAAGCCGTAGACTTTAGCCCAGTAAGTAATCGAAAAATCTTTATGGATTTGCTTGAAAGTTAATCTGCAAGCCGTAGACTTTAGCCTAATAATCGAAAAATCTATTTAACCAAGCGCCAAGAGCAGCAGATCCCGTGTGACGAAATGCCAGGATAAGATACGAAGGGAAAAACGGCTTCAAAAAGAGATGATTGCGTAGATTGTCGAACTGTACTTTTACCCATTAATTTAAGAAAACTTTTGATCAGAGATGTAGCTCACGATGGTCATCGTTCCGATGACGACTATCAAGCCTTATGGAGACAAAAACTGAGTCAAATTCGCATTCGTTCTCCTGTGCGAAAATTTTCGGGTAGGGGAACGAACTCCGCCAGTTTTGAGCCGCCTCTGCTGGCAACTGATCCTTTTGCAATGTTGTTGCATGTCGTTGCACCAGTAGTCTGCGGAGGTGGCCAGAACTGGCAGGGTCGTTCCCCGCCCATAATCTCCTCTTTCCAAAAACACAAATCTCACACGAAGAAGCTTTTGAATGAGTAGTTGTGTACAATTTATTCGTGACACCATGATGCCAGCACGGGAAAGGCATTTAGATAGTAAAACCACTGCCAGCCTTTGCGAAGCGGAGGTGACGCGCTGCTTTATTGAAGTGAATACATAGATTCTGTATCATATAAATACCTCACCAGCACCTTTTATAGCTGACGCCAATTCCTGTATCTAAAAATTTATTGTCTGAAAGCAAATGTACCAACATTGGTTGCATACTAGAAAACACAGGGAATGGTTTGTAAAATAACTTCCTCGAGATCGTCGTAGTGCAACCTCATCTCTAAGTAGTGTGCTAAGACTTCATTCTGTCTTCGAGGGTTTAAGTTGTGCTTTGCTCACAATAAATCAAGAAATATTGTCTGAAAATCGAAATTGGAAATGCTGAATTCAGAAGTGATATGCAAAAAGTAGGGAAATGGAGTTTGCCTTTTTGTAAGTGACAGTCTTTACGCTTTTTCTATAGCGGGTTAACGTTTATAAACTACAAGAGAACTTGCTATATTGAGAACTGCTTTATACTGGGGCTAAACCATCGAATATACATAGTCGCGCTAGGGTGCACAAATCAATAGATCAAAAGTAACGGTCAATAGCACTGCCTCCACAACAAAAGTAATCGATTTGCTTGGCATTTTCTGAGTTCCTTATATTTCTCAAACTATTCTTTCGCACAAATTGAGAACAACTGCACCTAGTAGATCGTTCTTCTGCGCACTCACTCACACCTACTTAAATTCTTTTCGTCACATCAATGACTTGTGGTTGAATGTCTGCGTTCCCCTAGATTAATACATTCTCCGACAGTTGGCTAGGTGAAAAAACCAGCTGCTGCGGCTCGGATTTGAATAGTGTACACACGCGACATCGCTCGTCCTATCGCTGGACTGGTAGTTTCAAGAAGTCAGCTTGGAGCACTTTGAATACCTCAACCGATCATTGTCTTAAGTTCACACTACTTGTTTTGTTACTTTACACCTTTGGCGTTGCAATCGCGGTTCACGAAATCTGATCTGCCGTCATGTTCAGTATCTTAGTCACAGAGAATTACCGCGAAGATTTGGTCTGCTTCTTTGAACCGTCTTGCCTACTGTTTTCGATTCATAAAAAATCCAGTTGCCCTTTACTTGCTTCAACGTCCTGATTCCATCTTCATGTAAAAAAGCTTAATGTATGTTTGCATGCGCAACGGTTTACTACATATTTTTTTGATATTAATGATGGAATTTTACCTTGTTTTGAATTACTCACTTTAAGCCTAGAAGCGTCTCAGAGATCATTCAGTGTAATCAGCAAGTATTCGCGCAATCTACTTCCAAGAATGATTGGAGTATAGTGTCACAGGAAACTGATATATCCCACATGTGTCCGCTTGTTCAAAATTACTGCGTAATCCAGAGAGATAGGCAACAAGTGCTCAAGCAACAAGAGGACGTCAAATGGCAAGGCCAACAATTTGTCGGCAGGCTCTGCGAAACTTGTTATTCGTGCAGTCTAAGTTATCTGCATTCTTCACCGGATTATTCTATGCCGAATCTTTGACATCACTAAACTATTTGCTTCTTGGCTTTGTAGAATCATGAAATTTCGTATCAATTCTTCCTATGACAAGTGCAAAGTGTGAGCGCTAAAAGGTAAAAACATCGATTTTGTGTCATCCACCTTATTCAGTTATATCAAATACTGCAGTTCAAAATCTTTAAGCTTACTTCGGACAAGTTAACATTCGCGAAACTGACGTTTCTTGGTCACAGCTGTCCAATTATTCATCCTGCCGTGAAGAAGACGGCTCCCGTCAAGTCTGTTTGAAGGTTTCATAGTCGCTGTTCAAAGACTCCGAAGAGATATGCTTATATATCTGATGCTCTCGCAACAAATAATTTCCTTTCGGAAAATACATGGTAGAAGCGAGCTATTGCATGTGCTAGCTTAAGCTAGCTCATGCATTCATGCTCCGATATGACACATTCGGAATTTTTTCATTCTTCCACCCAAGTCGCGGCCACCTAATGTTTGCACTTCTCATCCCTGAGTGCGGTGACTGAAGATAATTTTGCCAGTGAATCTTTTTCATGTCAGCAAACCCAACCTAAGAATAAGTTCACTTTGAAACTTCTCAAAGCAAAAGGCGTCCAGCTTCTCGCGCAGTAAAAACTAGAGTTCTGTATAAGGGCAGATCAAAGTACTTGCTATCGCAGATAAATTACTAGCGTGAGTCTACTTGTAGTTATCTTGTTACTGTTAGTTATACCAAAGAAAAAGAAAAGTTCAATTGCGTAGGTCGCAACTTGCTGCATGTAGTATCAACTAAATCTATCCTGCGCGTTTCTAACGCACATTGTATTTTGCGCGGTGAGCGCGTATGGCTGAAATTGTATTCTAATATTCTTGTTCCCTTTTTCTCTAATGATTTCGTCCAAATGAACTGGACCGAATTTATAACTCATATTTCTTATTATAAATAAAAATAACTTCTGAACTCCAACTTTGAATGGTGACTTTGCGACTACATAAATCACATCAGAACTTTGCTATGCATAGGCTGCCCGCGCTGTTCATGGAATTGTACATTTGCAAGTTTCCTATTACTTTATGTACTTCCACCGCTTGATCGTCTGATGTCTCTGGTGGATACTGCATTCTGAGCGTGAAGCGGACCCCAGATAGAGGACTGCCGCTGTTAGGCTCAGTTGCACGGTACGGGCCGCGCAGGCGGGGACTCGGCGACATGACGTCACCAGCAGTCAGCCTAAACACTATCTTATAAGCCCTTTTACTCTCAGGCCGTTGTCGTTTGAATAAGTAGGAGTATTCGATCCTAACTCTCAAATTCTGCGTCAACCCACATTACTGAGGCAACACAACAACAAATAAAATTTTCTCGGTGAAGACTCTTTTCGCTGAGTTGTTGCATGATTGATAATATAACCGGATGGTTGGATGGTTGTAAAGTGTGCATTGCTTTCGATATACAGCAGAGGCAACATCTCAAGGTCGTTTATTCTGTGTCTAGCCTTGAGAAATGAAAGTTAAGCACAGCTAAAAGCGATAATACATGTTTTTTCACGCAGTATTAGGAGCGTATCGCCATTACGCGTGAGCTGCAAGTGACGGATTGAAATATGTATGCACAGACTTCTTTGAAGGTTAGTATCAAAGGTGCATTATATAGCTGCGAAGCGTTGATCTGAAGCAGTTATAGCCCGCAGAAGTTTTAGTGCATGCATGTCTAGGAAACGCTTGGCTATTCCATATGTGGGTTTGTGAGATAGTGGGGTCTCTGACGAACAGGTGCGACAAGGATTCAAATCTTGTTGGTGTGCGAATTTTTTGCGTCCTTCTCATACCTTATTATTTTCCTGTTTCATGTATTTTTGTGACAAAAAATGAATTCACGGCTCATAGGATGACCTTTTCCGGAAGATGACAAACGGTTCCGTTTCGCCGTCCATGTCCCGATTCGATGCCGAGGGCATCAGCTGTTGCAAGATGATTATGAACTTGTCGATTTTTCTTTCTTTATTCCCAGTTGGTTTACACATTATGTTGGGGAGCCAAACTGCTTTGACAGATATGCTGAAACCAGTTTTGGGCAGAACTTAACGACATTTGAGCGACAGCTTTTTGAATAATTTTGGAAATTGGTCAGATTTTCCCTTTCACACAAATCTTCGGTTCCACGTAGAGTTTACGTGATGATCTCTAAAATGTACTACGACGTACTTGGTCCTTACTATTGAGCTCCATGTAAGAATAACATGGCAGGTTTCAAACATAACCAGCTGGCAAAACCAGCTCCGCTTCGCCCTGTCACAATTATTTTCGTAATCAGCATGGTCACTTATCCCCCTCCCCCTGTGCCGAACCTCAGCCCCGTAGCTAAAACTTTTTGAAAATTCAATACAATCGATATTGATCGATGACGAAAAGTAGCCTATGACACCCGCCCTGCCTCGAAGTGCAAGTGTGCAGATTTTGGTCTATCGATCCAGAAGTAAAATTTTCTTCGCATCATACGTACGGACAGACATGCAGACAGACAAACACACATCCAGGTTTATATGTAATTCATATCTTATATATAAAGCTGAATGTCTGTTTGTCTGTCTGTCTGTCTGTCTGTCTGTATGTCTGTGTGTACGTATGTTCCGAATAGAAAATTCCATTTCTGAACCGACCCGGACCAAACTTGGTACGCATACACTTCGGGCCCCGGCGGGTGTCATAAGCTACTTTTCGCCTCGATCGATATCGATGTTATCGATTTTTTGCAAAATTTGAGCTACGGGGCTGAGAGTTGGCACAGGGGGTAATCGAGCATGCTGATTACGAATATAATAATGACAGGGCCGGGCGGAGCCGGGTAAGTCAGCTAGTATGGCATAAGGCTCAAAAGCCGTAAATTTGTTTTTTTGCCTCAAAAGTACATGAAAAGTAAAAATCAGAGGTTGATAAAAACCCAAAAAAAAAAGAAAAACCCACACTAACCACTGCACCACACACCCACATGAAACTCATGCGTTTCTTAAAAAAAAGCACGCGCCAAAACTTTGGGGGAAATATAACTTGCTAGACTAAGGCCGCTCATGCATTAACATCCCCATCCCCGACGGGGAGGGGATCGCCTCTTAAAAGAAAGACATATCCTGAAGCTCCAGATATCTGCATTTTACGCCGTATAACCTATACCACCCTTCACTTTTTCTTTGAACATTTATTTCTTCAGAGTTAACGATACATCCAAGGTTGTACTGACTATATAAGCCAGCAGGGCTAAGCATGTTGCTGATAAGAACAAATATTTACTTATTCAAATATGTAGATGGCACGTCTTCACGTGGCGTGCAAGCCTCAGCACAAAAGTTTCCATCGATCTCTGTCCCTCTCAGACATCCACAACCTTCTTGGTTGACGTCGGCGGCTGCGTCCGCGAGTTTCATTTGCGAAAATCGTACCAGCTGATTTCTCAGCTGGTCCATCCGTTCCACGAACGCGTCTGCCCATCTCGTTGGTGGTCTTCCTCGGGGACGTTCGGCTTCACGAGGAATCCACTCAGATGTTCTTAGTGTCCCTCTGGTGTCTGTTCTTCTCATGATGTGACCGGCCCATCGTGTTTCGCTTTCGCATTGTGTTGCGCTGGGTCATCCGTATGCGAAGTCCGACTAAATGTTGCTTGTGTCGTGTCATCTAAGAAGACTACGCTCGAGTGCTCTGCGGGTGGTCCATAGAGCCTTCGACGTGGCAACAGTATCAGCCCAAGTCTCAACTGCGTAACAGAGCGCCTGAGAACGATTGAGTCGAACAGGTGGGCTCCGGATCCATCAGTTGGTCGGTGGCTTTCTTCAGAAATCCGAAGGCGGCCTATGCTGCTCTTTTTCTCCTGTTAAATGCAGCGTCTCACCAGATCGGAAGGTACCTGGCTCTGGTATTGATGTAATAGTAGACCCCCTAACTGGGCGACAACAGAAGTTTGCAGCGCGAAAGGGGGTCTACGAAGTCTACAAATCCCCCCCCCCCCCCCAAGTGGCCCGAATCTTACGGTAGGCCCGAACGCCGCCCACAAATCGATTTTGAACTGCAAAGCCAGAGCCCAGGACCTGGTACAAATCGTCTGGAAGCAGGCTGGACTTCGTTTTTGGAGCAAAAAGCAAAGGGGATTTCGTTTTTAACGAGTTCGGAGCCGAGCACAAAGAATAAGCGCCATTTAATCGAACGCAACCTTTTCAGACAGGTTATCACACGATTGACATGCTCTATCGTGTACGACGAAAAGTGCGCGCGATTTGAAAGCAAGGCTAAAATAAACAAATTGCTTGTTTACAGTGCGTACAGAATCATATGACACCAAAATTGGACTGTATGCTTAAAAAATTATTTGCAAAACAATTATGTAAAAAGACTTGAAAACTTATGTGAGGGAACACCTTTTTCAAAATTAGATCGTCTCCAGAGGGTCACTAGACGATCTGAGATCGTCTGGAGTATATATTTTCGTCATTTCACATAAGTTTTGGAGCTTTTTAGCATGGACGGATGCCCCGGCCAAGAATCTATCCCTGAGCATAAAAACATTTTTATATCACCCCCTGTCCATCGTTTTCTTTCCTCTTGTTTTTCCGAAATTCGCCTTGATAGATACCGCGCCCCAGCGTCAACTTTTCTGCATTCTTTCATCTTGAATTTTTATATTCGGTTCTAGCTTTTTTCAATATTTTGATGATTTCTTCTCTTCTTCTTTCTTCTTCCTCTTCTTCCTTCAGCTCTTGATCTATTTTGATCGTTCTGTGACCATGTAGGGCATTATGAAGCAAAATTCTGTGAATTCTATGGTTTTTCTTTGAGAGTTTGACCTGAAACCGCGAGATTCTGAGCCCGCACCAGGTAAGTGGTCTTGTCAAGAACTAAGTGAGTATGCAAGGATTCACCAACAATCGGAGGGGAGGGGGTAGGTGGAGCAAAGGTCAAAGGGGACTTCGTAAGATTTCTGAAAGCCAGGGGGAGTTTCGTTTTCAAAAAGCCTAGAAACGGACTCGTGCCGGCCCTGGCCAGAGCACGCATAGCGCACACAGTCAAGAGCGCAGGGTCCTGCAACGACTCTGCGTCTCTACCTTGCATGCATCTCGTACCCGAGCCTACCGCAAGACCCGGGCCAATTCCGGGGCAAATTTCAGGCTTGGTAGACCTTTTTTCCGCTCCAAACTTCAGTCATCGCTTAGGTAGGGGGTCTACTTCGAGATCGCCACAGAAATTAGGCACCCATCTTTTCGCCAAGACGGTACTTTAAGTTTTTCCCTCCAGTCTTCTCCATGTTCATCGAACGTCCGAGATACACGTAAGAAGACGTCTTCATAATAGGGGTGCCTTCCAACTTCCTGCAGAGGGGCGTTCCTCATAAACTGAGTCTTCTGCCGATTTATTCGCAATCAGATATTTTTCTTTACTTCGTTCAGTTCCCTCAGCTCTGCTTCAGTGATACTGCTCGAGAAGAGAACGATGTCGCCCGCAAAAAAAAGTTGGACGGAAATCTTCCATCAACTCGTATGCCTCTCTCGTCCCAATCCAGCGTTCATCACCTACTGCAAGGCCGCGATGAACAGCTTCGGCGAAATAGTGTCGCCTTGTCGAACCCCCTTCCCAATTGGAGTGATCAGGGGCGATGGAATAGCTGCATCTATTGTACAGTCCTTATAGCAGTCGGCTAGTGTCCCCACGTAAGCCGGGTCCACTCTTTGAGCGACTAATGCAGATAGAATGGCGTTAGTTTCGCTGCTCCACAACGTTAAAGGCTTTCTAGTTGACGAAGGTTAGGAAGAGAGGCAGTCGGTACTCCTGGCACACTTCTATGACCCTCGAAACCGTCTGGTTGTGGTCCATGCGACTGAATCCCTTGCGGAATCCAGCATGTTCTTTTGAGCTTCATCCGGTGTCCTAGATATGCAAGCGGGGATAATCTTTGTAAAAAGTTTGTAGAGCACACTCAGCAGGCATAATGGACGGTAGATTCGAGGATCCGTTCGCCCTTGTTGAAAAGAAGGACGGTTCTTGATGTTCTTCACTGGTCGAAAATGTTTTCCTTCTGAAGGTAAAATGTTGAACGCGACGCTAAAACCTCGTGTAGACGGTGTCCCCCGGGTAGCAGAAGCTCAACGGAAAGATGATCTGGTCCTGGAACCGTGAACGTCTTCATGGTCATGGTCTATAGCGCGATACGCACTTCAGCGGGTCCTTGGTGGTACTTCTCTAGTGGAACAACGGGCATTGGCACGGTTGTTGAGAGCGGAAGAGGTTGGAAAGTTTTTTGCGATAGATTCCATCTCATATCGGGAAGAAGTCGAAGTCCCGTCTTCGTTTCCTTTTTCCAGCTTTCAACTGAATCGTACCTTCGCTTGAAGGACTCGGTGATTAGAGCCACTGCAGAAGGATGGAACTACTGATATCGAGCAAGCTCCACCTTCGGTTGTTGACGGAGTCGATCTCCACGAGATTCGTTCTGCTGGGCGTTCCCATATTCGCCGGCGATGTTTTTTCTTCGTAAAGGTGGAAATTCTATGGAAGAGTCGTGCGGCGGAGAGAAACCCAACGAGACGGTTGCTGTTTCGTTCCGGAGCCCAAATCCAAAGTTTCCGCTCCTATATTCCTTTTTAAAAGCATCCCCGCGTTGAAGTCGCCCACAGCAAACTTGTAAAAAGACTTCTCGTTGCGGACGACCTGCTCCACGTCTTCGTAGAAAAGCATCTAATTCTGATTCGTCAGCTGCGGATGTTGGCGAACAGCAGTTGATGATGCTGATGGTCTTCTGACGTGGAGGTCGTAGTCGTAGGATGGCTAGTCGAGGTGACAGGATTTCATGCGAATCTATCGGCGATCTCTGACCCGGGTGTGAAGGGGGAAGGAAACGCCTAGCGACCGAAAAACTAGACGGCGGTGAATCGGGCCTGGCCGTCTCTTGGCTAGGCATCCGGCCGGAAGCGGAAACGTCGAACTTTCACAGCTTGGGAGGCCCTGCCAGAATATAGACTCGACTGTGCATCGCACACCAGGGCCCGTAGTAATCCCCACCTGGTTGTCACAACATAGTGGGACTATGTCGTGATAGCTCGAAGTATCTCGCAAGACTATATCGAGCTATCCGCAGGGCGCCGCAAAACGAGCGTCTCCGCACGTCATCGAACCGCTGATGGCCGCGATGACAGCGCTCAGGCGCGCTGCGCTATACGTACAAACACTGTCATATTTTAATACAGCGAAGGATAAGATGCACATAGCAAATGGGGAATTGTAACAAAATCAGTATGAACGAATATGCAGTTTTCTCGCAGTATGCCTGTTCCCTTAGTACTGAAGTTCTACCACGTGCAATTGCTTTGAAACAAGTCTATCCAAGGAGCATTATCGAGATAATGCGCAGGTGGCCCAGCGCCAGTGTCACGGGGGATTGTGCTAAAGGTGCTGGGTTCGAATTCCGCCCGATGCTACCTTTTGCAGTTTGCCAGGTAGTCGTGTTTTCTGGCAAAGACACAAATCAGCAAATTCCCTGTTGGTAGATAAAACTGGCATGCAAGACACACTATATTGGAAATGCATTGAAAAAAACAGGATATTAACAAACATTCACTACCTTGGTCTGTTCAAAAAAGGGCTGTTCTCTTAGCCGTAAAGCCAGACGGCCCTTTCTCTTAAAAACGAAAGGGAACGAGAGGTGCACGGCTAGCGAATAGCAAATCAGCAAAAATATGTGATGTAAACTACTAAGATTGAAAGAAAGATTAAATATTTGACAAATCTTGGCATGGAGAAGAGATTTGGTGCACAAATGAAATGCATCGTGGGAATAAGAAAGAAAAATAGCGTAAGCGCGATAAAATATGACCATATACGAATCTAAGAATCTAATAAACTTTTCAATAAATAAACCCACCTCTTCTGGATGCCGAAGCGTACAGCAGCAAGAATACCTAAGAAGTGAGGAGAGGCACGTTGTTCGAACAGTTAGGCGCTTGTCAGCTGTTGATATTGATTGCAGTTGACGTGCGTTATAGAGAAATGTGTGCATGTGCGACCTAATGCGAGGTTGGCGTAGTCGAGCTCTAGTCTTGCGCTATGTCTCTGCGTCTCCATGATGGACAAAGTATTTCGCTGTCTCGTTCGTCACGACATGTCGCAATATGTCGCAATATGTCGCGATATGTCGCGACATATAGCGACAAAGTGCGACTACCCTGGCGCTCTGCAGTGGTTGCATCCGTCGGCAATGGTAAAGGATAGCTTGTCTACCTCGCTCCACGATAGTCAGCACATGTCACAGCAGACTCTAAGCTATACGTCACGACATCCGGGGGGTTTACGACGGGCCCAGTGTCACCCTCACGGCGGCCGACCATTGTGGGGTATAAAAACAAATGACTTTTTGAGATATCGAATTTTTCGATAAAACCCAACTTTTGACTTGTGGTTCATCGTAAAGTCCATGATTCTAAAACATCATTTGTTCTTATCGGCAACATGGTTAGCAGTTGAGCTAGATATTCGGTGCAACCCTGGAATGTTTTCGTTAACTTCAAAGAAAGAAAAATGACCTTGAAGGAAGGACAATCGACAGCTGGCGATCGTCAGGGGATCATACAAAAAGCTCGAAGTGCGACATGCACAGCTTCTCGCTCCTGTTCAATCAAAGTGAAGGATGGTGGAAATACTTACGGATAGGTAGACGGCGTAAAATCCAGATATTTGGAGCTGTAGGACATGAAACTTTCATTTAAGCTACGATCACCTCTCCGGCAGGTATGTCAATGCATGCGGCCCTTAGGCTTGGAAGCTACAGATGCACACTCGATAATAAATCCCCATGCCGTATTTCGGCATTTCGATCTCCCACTTCGGCTTGGCAAACTTTCTAGTTAGGAAACTTCGCAGCACACCTCAGGCTGCGAAGTCAGTGTACGTTGGAATATTCGAATTTTTCGAATAATCGAATAATCAAATATATTCCAAAATCAAAAATGTCGAGTAATCGACTTTCGAATATTTTCAGGAACAAAAAATCTTGATTATCCGAATATCTTATATTATTGAAAATAAATGCCGAACAATCGAGTATCGAATATTTTCGAAACAAGAGAATCGTCGAATAATCGAATATTGAGTTTTCGAAATGGAAATTTCGAATAATCGAATACATTCGTAAAAAAATTGAATAGTAAGAGCAGCGCCCGCAAGGAGGGCACATAATAAGGTAGAAAGCATTATTAGATCTCGAAACAGCCGGTGGTATATGAATACGATTGTATCAGTATGCCATTCGCGGAGTTAGTCGTAGTTGATGGGGCAAACAGCAAACAGAGGTGAGTGATTCCGGGTCGTTGGCGGCCGCGCAGCGTCCCAGCTTCCCAGTCTCTCCTCGTGTCCATCATTCACGCCCTCAATTAGATGAGTCAGGACCGTGAAAGAAGCAGAGCATGACATCGCATGCTCTTACAGAATAAACGAATACATTGCATCAACTATGTCGAATATTAAAACAAATTTCGACCGAATTAGCACAATGAAGGACTCTATGTAGTGGCAGCTTGAACAACAAATGTTATTTGCTGATATAGCAGGTGACGATATCAAGCAGTTATTCGATTACAAGAAAAAGTCGAATAATCGAATAACTATTGAAAGTGAATATTCGAGTGTTCGGATACATTCGAAAATAAAAGTTTTCGAATGACCAAACAATCGAATAAACTTGAACTTGACAAACTTCGAATAAGCGAGTATCGAATATATTTGAAGTTTTGAAATTTTCGAGTAATCAAATTTCGAATAAGTTTTATTCAATACTTTATTCAAATACTCGAATATTTATTTGATTCGGTCCAAAGTATACTCATCAGGTGGCTCTAGACCTAACTGGGGAAAAATTCTTCACGCCTTCAGCTCTTATAGTAACTTCTCCATAATTTTCCGCACATTGTTCTATCCCTACCATACCAACCTCGGTGTCCTATCATCACCCGTCAGTGTGAACAAGTTCTTTCAAGTTGAGGAACAACTTTAAATTCGCATTTGTTCTGTGCGCTCACACCCTGAAATTGTTGCCTCTGTAAAGAATGGGATTGTCAAAGCGGCTATAAACACATGGCATGATGACAAAGATAAAATGGTAGAAAGGGTGGACGGGGCGGGGGGATTGTGGGAGAGTGGTGGAGAAGGGTGAGGGAGTGCATACAGTATAGCTTGTGTGAAAGTGCTGTCGGGTGAGTTTTCTTGGAGACAGAGGGTAGAAGGCGACAAAAGTGTCATGTTGGATGTAGAGTAGGTTAACTTTCCAAAAAAATTGTTTTTATTCTAACTAAAAGGATTCAGTTTTTAACTAATTATTCTCTGGCAGGGGTAAGCTATCATAAAGGCACCGTTTACTTTAACATAAGTTAGGGGGTATGGAGCTTTTGGCTTACGATTGTACCCACTATTGAGCTACTTCCCAAATCGCGGCGCAAAATGTCGCTTCGGAAGCGAGAAAAACTCTTCAGAGCAGCGAAAAGCTTGAGGACCCCAAATCAGCACCGCCCCCTTCCAATAATGCCCGCTCATCCGCGCGCGCCCATGCAATCACCGTTCCGGCCTGCGTGCTCTCTGAACGGTGACTGTCGGGGTTTTCGCAAATTTTCGACTTTCTATTCGTAATCAGGAACATGAAAAGGCCCCAGAACGACTAAAACATGGAAGTTGAGAGTCTGAGTGGACGGTACCTTTAACGTCTCTTGGAGCCGCATGCACCAACATCCCCGCGGGAGGGGATCGCAGCTTAGAAGAAAGCTTTATATCTCGAAACTCCAGATACCTGGATTTTACGCTGTCTACCTGTCTGTAAGTATTCCTACTATCCTTCACTATGATCATATTGAACAGGAGCGAGAAGCTGTACAAACCGCATTTTCCAGCTTTTGTATGATCCCTAATGATCCCCGGCGCTTTTCTTTAAAGTCATTTTTCTTTCTCCGAAGTTAACGAAAAACCTCCAAAGTTGTGCAGATTATCTAAACCAACAGTGCTAAGCATGTTGCTGATAAGAACAAATGATGTTTTGAAGTCATGAAATTTTCGATGATCCACAGGTCGAAATTTGAGGTTTACCGAAAAATTCGACTTTTTAAAAACTCATTTGCTCTCATCAGCAACATGCTTAGCACTGTTGTGTTAGATGTTCAGTACAACTTTGGAAGTTTTCGTTAACTTCGGAGAAAGAAAAATGACTTTAAAGAAAAGCGCCGGGGATCATCAGGGATCATACAAAAGCTGGAAAATGCGGTTCGTACAGCTTCTCGCTTCTGTTCAACATGTTCATAGTGAAGGGTAGTAGAAATAACGGATAGGTACACAATGTGAAATCCACTTATCTGGAATTTCAAAATATAAAGCTTTCTTTTGAGCTGCGATCGCCTCCCCAGCGGGGCGGTTAGTGCATGCGGCCCTTGAAGTGCAATCTATGACCACGCAGGTATCATTGTTCCCTTTGCTTTCTGACCCCTCCCCCCACAACTATATCCAGTATAACGCTGCACTCTGCAAATGAAGCGCTGCCAGTCGGACACCGCACAGCTTTACTTTAGTAGTTTTGCTATTTAGTTTCCCTAGATTGTGTAATTGAGAAATACGCTTTATAGATTACTAAATTTAATGGAGGAGAATATGATGTGCTTATCATTACACCGATTGCTCTTATAATATATCGTTTTCGCAAAATGGTTGAGCCACTCTTATGCTTATCCGTACGTACTGACGCTTCGAAGAAGTGTTTTTTTTTTCTGTAGGAAACTATAGTAGACGTTATCCGTCTAGTCACCTTGTTGTTATGTGTGTTACTGCACAGAAATCGAAATCCCGGAAGAGGTTACGCCGTGCTATAATTACACGATGTGCACAGTGCGGCAAGATCTGACGCCAATGTGCCTGTTTTCATATTTTAATGCTTTTTTCTTCTTAGCTTCACGCACGTTCTAATATTCGATGATGTCGCCTTTATACGTCGTGCATGTCGTTTTAGATCGAAATTTTTGAAATTTATCACTTTTATTTTCAGGTAAGGTAATCAGATGGGCAATTTTGCTGTATATTGATCTGAGTCTGCTTTTTTCCGTAATGTCGTATGTAGAAAAGTAGAGTATCTTTTAGGCAGTCCAAAATCGCTAGAAGCAATCCAACCATCGATTTAGAAAAGGCTTCTCAATAGAAACTGGCATGAAAAACCACAATTCTCGATATCAGTGAGAGGGAAGTTAAAACTAATACTGCCTAAGAGATACTTTACTCTTTCTAACCTACACTGGCTTGGCTTCGGGAAGGCGGAGCTCTGTGTCCAAATTAAGGCCGCTGGCGCCCGCGACGCACCTGCGTCTCTCTCGCGCGAGAGCTCTCTGGTTATTCTAGCCTTGATTAGGTCACGAAGCCCCGCCTTCCCGTAGCCAAGCCAGTTGAGTCAAATGGTACATATGACAATGCTGAAAAAAGCAGACTTACTTCAAAATCCGACAAGATTGCCCGTTTGCCCATCTGCCTTCCTTACCTGAAAGTAAAATGGTAAATTTGGGTATTCGATCTAAAACGGCATGCATCTAAAAGTGACAAATCATCGAAAATTAGACCTGCGACAACTAAGAACAAAAAAAGCATCAAAATATGAAAAACACGCAGTTTGGCGTCAAATTTTAGATGTACGTCGTACTATGTATTTGGTGTGAGTACAGCGCGGCGGGACCCAAGCGCCTCGACTGGGGATTCAAATTTGTATGCAGTGACACACATAGCACCCAGGTGACTAGACGGATGACGTCTACTATACATGCAAATGCACAATTTCGATCCTCCAGCATCGCCAAATCACTGCAAATCCTACTTCTTGGCTGTTGTAAATTTCAAAACCTGCACAAAATACTTTGGGAAATTCGAAATTTTCTTCGAACGTTCGAATTCGAACAATATTCGAAATTTGAAAATTTCGAATATTCGACTATTGAATATTATTTGAGGATGGAAACCTTCGAATATTCTACTTTCGAGTAGATTTGAATATCGAATATCATTCGTTATTCGAATTTCGGATGCTATTTGGTTTCCGAATATTATTCGACTTTCGAATACTATTCGAAAACCGTTGAAAAAACCGTTTAATGGTGAAGTCAAGAGAACTTAAAGAGATTTTCAAACCTTCAAAAAACATTATACAGGGTGACCTAAATAAATGTGCACACTGTTTAATCGTTAATAAATTCTTTGCTTGGCTTTGATGTCTTTCGGCGAATTTTAGGTACTATTCTACAGAGCGAGGTTTAGCTTAGACTTACAGTATGATGCGAATCATCGATCTCCCCTCATTACTGTAAAATTACGGTAGGAACTTCGACAAGGATTTTAGGCCACTGAGGCCATATTCTGCCTCGGAACAAAACCGAACAAAACAAAAATTTTGTACTACTCAAATAGTTGAAGCTCGCCGCGCGCGTGCGGTCACAGGTGGCGCAACACCCAGTCCGCAGATGGCGGGACATTGGATGCCGCGCCGCTGCTGCTGGTTCGCGGGTGGCTGCCACTTTCCAGTTTTTCGTTGCGCTGTATACCGCAGGCCTTGATAATATACTCCACTCTTATACTCCAAAAATATGAATTCGTAACATCCAAAAATTTAAATCCACCCATTTGCAATGCTACCGAAGGTTAACGCTTGGAAGAAAAAACAACTTCTGTTCCTGCGACTACTCATGCACCGAGATGTGATACCTAATGTCTTGAATGATGAGACAGCCTGACTACTGCGTCGTACACTAGCGGGTATCCCTTGCGCTTACAGCATGTGATAATTGCAGGCGCGCGGGTCGCGGGTAGAGTATAAAGGACCGCGCGCGGCGTGCTTAAAAATTAGGCGCGGGGGTCGCGAGATCGAACATAACGTAGCGCGCGGGACGCGGTGTTGGCCATTAATACGCGCGCCGCACGCACCAAATGTTTAGGATGACACGCGTCTGGCGTACTGCCGGACACGCCCACGCATAAGGCACGCGCTTTGCCGCATTGACCATAAACGCGCGTGCGCCGCACGCTCCTACTGTCTGAATAAGATAACGGAAGCCGCTAATTTCGAATGTAGTTTCCACTTTATTGTGACGCTTCTTTCCTAAGTTATCCCAGGTAAACCGTAATAACTGAATTTCCATACATCGTCAAAAATTGTGTGGTGGAATCAGCATGCGCGAAAACCTTAGTACACGATTCTTCAGTAGCTGGAAAAAAATTTATCAGATCACATATCTCACAAGATTTCATATGCCAAAATTTTTTAACGTAATCCTGCAGTAACGCAGAGCAACTGTGATTCGCTTCAAACTGTTGATCTAATTTGAACCTCGCTCTACAGAATGGTACCTATAGATCGGCGAAGGACATCAAAGCAAGGAAGTTATCAACGATCAAAGTGTGCACATTTTTGGGACACCCTGTATCACCAGGATCAAGCGTGGGGTGCGCCACGCCACACCTGGGGGGTCGTATTGAGGAGTCAAAAGGGGAGCGGGTCGTAGTTGGGTAATCTGATAATAGTGAAAACATAATATTCGTATCATATCCATAAGTAGCATGTCAATTAACCCCTGTAGACAAAGTGTCAGCGAATTCTGAAGATTCAAGATACTAGGCTACCTAAATGAAATGGTCAAATTCCAACATGGTTAACTTTGTTTCAAAGGTGAATTAGCTATCCGTTTTTGCACTCAAAACAAAGCACTACTCCTTCTTTGCCTATCTCAAAAATCCCGCTTCAAAAGAGCTCTAAACTGTGGAATTAGAAGCCAACCAAAATCTCATTTTTCCCATTTTTCGCTATTGATCGTTGTGCTTTCACCAAATATTACTTAGAGCTAAGAAGACAAATCAGGCTCCAAACAGTCCTATGGAATTCACAAGGTTTATGCTATCGAATCATATAACTACTGTCCGCTAAAATTGTTTTTTGATGTAGTTAATGGGGTGCGGCACACCCCCCTAGCTTGCCTTCAAAATCCAGAAAGCGCTCCATTGCTGGTATGAGTATTGAGCACATAGCTTCTTCTTGCTGCATTGGAAATTTGGAGCCGAACGCCCCACCCATAAGAAAATTATGGCCCTTTTAATATGCCCATTTAGATCAAAATCAGCCGTCAAATTACGTGTGATTGTAAAGTGCAGTCACAGAAAATCGGGCGTATAGCTCTCAGAAATTTGAAAACTCTATAGAAAAAGATGGTGTCCTCCAGAATGTCACACTTTGAGGTCCGGAGGTTAAGAGGAGGAAGAAGGGGTTGTTTGAGGGGGGGGGGAGGGTTTCGAAAGACTTGTGCCTGACCTCTTTCTCAACTCTGGTATTGCTATCTTAGGTATATAGTCAGGGGGGGGGGGGTCTTATTAAGACAGCAATCAGGGGGGGGGGTCTTGACCAGCGATCGTGTGCCACACCCCTTGCTTGACCCTGTGTATCACTCACATAAAGTGCGGTTCATAATTATACGAACACCTTAAATTTTGAAAGTTTTTGGACTTTTTGGAGGAAACTTACAAAGCCGTTGGTACCACGCGATAGAGCACAGCCGAAAACCGTATATGATCTCTAAGAATGGAAATCGATGTCAATCTCAAAACTCTTTTTGCGCTTAATGCAAATTTTTAGCGGTTCATAATTATACGAACACCTCAAACGAAGGTCCATTTTTCATTCAAGATTGCAATCTTTCGAGTCCAAATTTTTTGTAGGCTTACAGTAACAAAGTCTGACATATCTGCTACACACTAAACCCAGTGCAGTTCAAAAAGAGGATCTTTACTTTCTCCAGATGGCTCCAAATGCTTTTGGAGTGATTGCGCTCCAAAAACATCCGTTCTTCTGTAGTTCACGCACTCTAATTAGCTTCTACCAAGGCTTTGAGATAAAATAAGCTTTTTCGATTTACATTTTGTTTGGCGCCTGGAAAATCTCAATATTTTTTGCCGTTTTTCAACCAAGTTCCAACCTTGCCCTAGAGTTGGTGCGATTTAAAACCTCTAAACACAGCTTCTGAAGCCCTACAATGAAGTAAGCTTATAGTGTGTAGAAGTTTACAAGACTGTGTATTTGACTAGAAAAAATCAGCAGCATTGGGCATTTGTTTCGGCCACGCAGACGTCATTTCATCAAAACCCTTGTTTTTACTATTGCAATCACGCATTTTTTGGTTTCTAGCTCCATAGCTTCAAGACTAGTCGTTCAAAAAACCCAAAAACTTCAGCACGGATACAACATCATGCAAACGATGCAGCTGTTTCATATCAAGTGTTTGCGCGGGAGAAAAGCTGAGTTTTGAGAGTCGAAATTATGCTGTCTTCAGGGTAAGGTTGGAACTTGGTTGAAAAACGGCACGGAAACGCAAAGATTTTCCAAGCGCTAAACAAAATACCTATCGAAGGAGCTTATTTTACCTCATAGCCTTAGTAGAAGTTAATTAGAGTTCGTGAACTACAGAAGAACGAATGGTTTTGGAGCGCAATCACTCAAAAAGCATTTAGAGCCATCTGAAAAAAGTAAAGTTCCTCTTTTTGAACTGCACTGGGTTTAGTGTGTAGCAGAAACGTCAGAATTTGTTACTGTAACTCTACAAAAAATTTGGATTCGAAAGATCGCAATCTTGAATAAAAAATGGATCTTTGTTTGAAGTGTTCGTATAATTATGAACCGCTAAAAAATCGCATTAGGTGCAAAAATACTTCCAAGATTGACATCGATTTCCATTCTTATAGATCATATACGGTTTTCGGTTGTGCTCTATCGCGTGGTAACAACGGCTTTTTGAGTTTCTTCCAAAAAGTCCAAAAACTTCCAAAATTTAAGGTGTTCGTATAATTATGAACCGCACTTTATATGAAATTTGCACTCAACCGCAATGCTTTTTCCACAACTTATGCCAACGTAACAAATGTTCTTCAACGCTTTTCAAAAACTTGATTGACATTTGAAAAGCAAACTCGTGCGTAGTAAAATCAGCTTACGTAAAAACTCTGCCACAAAAAAGTTTTAGATCTTAATTTGGAGAAATTCTTTGAATGTCTTATTTCGCAATTGCTTCATATGTTGGAAGTTCCTACCGTGATCCCACAATAAGAAAACCAGGGGTGATTCGCTTTTTGCTGTATATGTAAGCTGAGATCATCCCTAAAGGTTGTTACCCAAAGGTTTGCAAAAGACTTGTGAGAGGCATCAGCAGCGATCAAACAATGTGTAGATGCTGAAAGTCCGAATACTCAATCGAATTTTATCGAATTTTCGAACATTCGGTGATCATCGACTACTCGAATGTTCGATGGACACCGAATGACCGAATTGATAACCTCGAATATTCAAGTATCGATAATATTCGAAAGTTGGGATTCTCGAAAATTCGACTTTCGAATAATATTTGAAAATGAAAGTTTTCGAATATGCAATTATCAAACATTATCTGAAATCTCAATTTTTCGAATTTTCGAATTTTCGAATCATTCGCATTCGAATGAGTTATCCAAATACGAATAAGCATCCGATTTGGCCCAAAGTATACGGCACAATGTAAAGAAACCGTGGTCATGGCCGGTCCGAACAACTCACCTGCCGTGCAGGGCGGTGCCTTAGTCGCCGCAAAAATGGCGCTCCCTCTCGCAGCCGCACCGCTGTGATTGTATAGCGCGCGCAGTCTGTGCGCTGTATACAGTCGAGTATATTTTCCGCTCAGTACAGTGCGCTTGCACAGAAGGTGAAATGCGGCAAAATTTGCGCGTGAAGAAGTAGCCACGCCAGCACTGTCGACATTTTGCGTCCGCAATTGGCCGGCGTCTCAGTCGAAACCATTTGATTACGCGCAAATTTTACCGCATTTCACCTTCTGTGCAAACACACTATATAAAGGGGAAATTTACTTGACTGTAGCACTGTGTGTTGAGTATTAGCAAAAAAGGACAAGGTAGGCAGTGCAGCTCTAAGTACCACATGTCCACTGATTATGTTGCAAATCAAGTTTGAAAATTGTAACTTATGTAGGTGGATAGCAACAACAGTCATAAAAAGTAAAAAAGCCATTGGCATCATTTCGCTCTTAGCTGGTAGAGAATGACATTTTGCTTGAGTTCTATTGTAGTATTTGATTTACAATTTTGTGGAATAAAGGATTATTCAACTTCAGTATGCAGCTGAGCAGCTAACCTTGAAAAATAAATACCGTTGATCTGCTTCAAGGAAGCATTCATCTTTTCAAGACGAGCTATCCAGAAACTTTCATCACGATCGCTTTGTCTCTTTGCCAAAATCGAAGAACCTCTTCCCAAATTGGCCATTTCGAAATTAGAAGTCACTGAATAAACGGAAAGTCATATGCCGAATAAAAGAGGCAGGAAATATCTTTCAAACGATGCCTACTCAATAAACTTTTTGAGAAAATTCCACCAAGTTTTTCATCGTATTTGTCTACACCCGGTATAGGGAAAACGATAAACACTTGCTCTAGACTTTTCCTTTGGGTGCAGTACTGCATGCCTGTGCTTATCAACACTACCCCGAAACTCCTATATGAGTGAGTATACTTTTTTGGATAGTCACAATTAATAATATGTCCTCAGTTTATTGAATTGGTTGGTTAGTTGTGTTAATTCATGAATGCTGCATCGACCCGTTCGCTATATTACTGGAAGTCGATTTTAGCGCCGCACCACTTTTGCAAGCTGTTAAGTTGAACGTAAAGCCCAAAGCCTACTTCCTGCAATATTAGTCGCCGCGCAATTCAGCACTTCAACAATTCTCTGCAATTGGTCGTAAGCGCGTTTTACTTGGGCAGGAGTTGATGCCTTTTTCACATATTACGAAAGCCAAGTGACTATGAATCTATGCGCCGTTCACTGTAAAACTGCCCTGGCGATTTGTCAAGTCGCGAAGACTTACAATGATGACTGTTAGCGATTTGATGAAATCGCGAAAGATATTTCTTACAATTGGACCTTAAAGGCACCGTCCACCCAGATTTTCAACTTCCAAGTTTTTGTCATTTCAGAGCCTTCTCATGTTCCTGATTCCGAATAATATGAAGTTGAGAATGCTCGAAAACCCCGGCAATCCCCGTTCCAGAGATTCCGAAACGGGGATTGTCGGGGCCGGCTTTCCGGAACGGTGATTGGATGGGCGCGCAAATGGGCGGACATGGATGGGGGAGGGCGGGCATGGATGGGGATCCTCGTGCATCTTCGCTATTCCGAAGCGAATTTCTCGCTTCCAAAGCTGCGTTTTGCGCCGCGACTTGGGCAGTGGATTGCGGGGCCCTACCATTCATTATATGCTGCCAAAAGCTCAACACCTTCAGCTTAGGGTGGACGGTGCCTTTGAGCATACCTCCCTCGATTCCAGTCGCGTCGCTATTTCCAACTCGGACATATGATTCCAGTCCGCAGCGCACGCGCGTCCAACTGTGTGGTGCTGAGAGACATACTTTCAGCATTTTGCTGAGAGTATGTCCACCCTGGGATGTCGTTGCGACATCGCTCAGACTCAGCGATGTCGCCGTTGCTACTTCTGCACCAACGACGGCAAATCGCTCGAATGTTTTCTTTTTTGCGAGAAATTTTATATTTTTGCAAATGCGGATCTCATTTAGAACTAAGCCTTCTTAAAGCGCTTCCTCTCTGCATGAGAGAAGGATGGTTATCGAACATTCCATACTATCGATTCCTGAAAACACACATGCGAAGCATACCCTTGATACATAAAGCCAGGTACTCTGGTAACCTTCACTATGAGGGCTATGAGGGGACCAACCTTCACCTGGAAAACGGATGTTATTAGCCTGATTATATCGGAACGAATCTTAATGAAGCAAATATAAGGAAATCTTTAGCTTAACTCAGCGAAACAGAGAATTTGCGCTTTCATAGTCTTTTTTACCTGAAAAAAAGGTTGCTGTGGGATTTTCGTAGGAATTTGAACCAAAATTTCTTAGTTAACCTCTCATTTGAACAAAATCGAGTTTCGGAAGTTTAGGAAAGCTATTGGAGTTAAATAAAAACGAGAAACTGCGCTTAAATCTTGCGCAGAGAGTCGCGCACGAAAACCTGATCTATCTCGTCAATGAGTGATTTTCAAAGCTTGGGACGTTGCCAGTTCTCCTTGTCGTGCCATGGCGATCAGAATGATATATAATGTTGCGAAGTTTCGTGGTTTCGTTGAGACTCCGCGGAGATCTACGACCAGGGCCAAATGCCCGTCGGCTTTGGTCTGTCTCCGCTGCTCGTCTGCGTCTCTGCGCGCTGCGCGCTACCTCGCCACCCCAAACGCGGTGCGCTGGGCATTTGGCTCTGGTACCTTTTCTTCGCTGTTGCGAACCTAATTTTAGCAAGATATACATCATTTCGAAGCTCTTGATCTCTATTATCACGATGACGACGTCCCAAAATCACATTTCTTGATTTGAACGAGAAATCCGGCAATAAAAACCTTGTTTTCGAAAATCTCTTGTTTTTCTCCTAGTTTAATTAATTTCACGTTTTTTTTCCTGCATTCTATAGATCTTGCTTCTGTTTATAATGCAGACAACCACCCAGCCTTTATCTCTTCGATTATTGAAGAATTTTTTGCGAAAAATCGTAAAAAGTGCGTCTTTCTTTACCTTGTTCTGTTTCAGTGCTTTCGCATCAATTTTTTTCCAGCTTGGGCTATTGTTGCTCAGAACAATAAGCGCAACTCCAGACAACGTCCCAGGAAACAGAAACGTCAATACGGGGGTAAAAATGTAAAGGGCGCATCAAAAATCAAAACCCCGTGTTGCGAGTTGCTGGTCCTGAAGCGAGAACTTGCACTTTGAGCCGCCAAATGGAAGATTTTAAGCCTCGTTGCAGCGTTTTATCCGGTTTTCAGCAGTTTCTTTTGCTTTTTATATCTGTTTTATGCCATTTTCTCTTCTATGATCATCTTTAAAACAACCTTCACTATTTGTGACGTCAGATGTTCAAACAACCTTCACTTTTGACGCCCTGTCTCTAGACTATTGAAGGTATGATGCGAAGTATATAGTATGGAATATTTACAATACAGTGCTGGACATAATTATAGAGACACTCTAGAAATCGTCGTGATTTTCGTTCTTGTCAGTGAATCTGTCTGAAACTTTGCTGTATGGTGCGCATGTAAGCCTATCATAACTCCTCAGAACGGCTTCCAATCCCGTTGATTTCGAACGGAGAAAAATGGAAAAATTCGAAAAAGCCTGTTTTGCAAGCTGGACATAATTATAAAGACACCTGGCCTTTTTAAACATTGTCGCATTCCTTGACTCCCAAATTTTTTGTAGAGTTACATCCCAGAGAAACTTTTGCAGCACCTAGGACCTGTAATGCTATTCAAGGAAAGATGATCCTTGCATTTTTCGTTTCCAAAGGCATCAGAAGTCAAACTGCTTCAATAAACAACTGGTTTAAAGAGTTTTCAAGCCCTTGTTTATTGCAAATGATAATCATGGAGTCTACTGATCCTTCTGGATAGATGAGGTGAAGAATGCTTTCGTAAACTCTGCGTAATTGCTGACGGACAGACTCCAACCTCACCATAGGGTTGTCGCGCTTTTGCACCACAAAACTCACTTTCCAATGTTCGTGAAGTGATGGACTCAACTTGTTACATTGTCTACATGGAGATGCATCTTGTGCAACAACTTTTAGTTTTTTTCTAGTGCTGCAGTTGCCATTTAAATCTAAAATACTTTTAACGAAAATTCTGTGCGAGCAGTAGATTCAACATAATCAAAAATCTTACTATTTTATTCTCTGTTTCATGTCGCATTTTGCGCGGTATCGTCCTTTCACCCCGTTGTAGCGGGCCCGCAGCCTCAGACGCTCTCCCGCGAAGCGGTTTTGACCGCGGCGCAGGGTCGATACGGCTGATCAGCTGTCCATCCGTCCGCTACCACGAGAGTAGGTGAGTTTTTGATAATTTCATTATCTTTCTGCTTGCAGGTTGCAACAAAAGGTTGGAGGGAGTCGAGAAAGTCTGTTAACTTTATATATAAGTGAATTGTTCGCTGAAAAAGCTGACTATTCAATCTAAGCGCAATGTCAGCCAGTTTTTGAAATTTTCGTTCATGTAATCAAGATATCACTCATAAATAAACTTGGAGGCTTTTCCAGCTTATCTTCCATCCTTCTGTTGCAACCTGCAAGCAAAAAGATACAAAAATTATCCAAAACTCATCAATTCCTGTGGCAGCGGACGGATGAACAGCTGATCAACCGTATCGACCCTGCGCCGCGGTCAAAACCGCTTCGCGGAAGAGCGTCTGAGGCTGCGTGCCCGCTACAACTGGGTGAAAGGACGATAGCTGAGATTAGCGAGATTTTGAAGTTTCAAACGGTCTCCTGTTCGATTTCTTGATTTGAGTTGGATATGATTGTGCAGAGTGCTCGACTCAACTCTCAACGGATGACAACTGCGGCTGAACCAGAATGTGCAACCCCGAAATTTTTTCCTGACTAGGCAAGTTTATTGTTGTACGTGTATTGTTGCGGCTACACTGCAGCGTTTTCTGTAACTTGAAAATCGAGTTTTGTGGTGCAAAAGCGCGACAACTCTATGGTGAGCTTGGAGTCTGTTCGTCAAAATCAGCGATTACGCAGAGTTTACGAAAGCGCTCTTCACCTTATCTATCCAGAAGGATCAGTAGACTCCATGATTATCATTTGAAATGAACAAGGGCTTGAAAACTCTTCAAACCAGTTGTTTATTGAAGCAGTTTGACTTCTGATGCCTTTGGAAACGAAAATGCAAGGATTATCTTTTCTTGAATAGCATGACAGGTCCTAGGTGCTGCAAAAGTTTCATTTTCTGGGATGTAACTCTACAAAAAAATTTGGGAGTCAAGGAATGCGACAATGTTTTAAAAGGCCAGGTGTCTTTTTAATTATATCCAGCTTGCAAACAGGCTTTTTCGAATTTTTCCATTTTTCTCCGTTCGAAATCAACGGGATTGGAAGCCGTTCTGAGGAGTTATGGTAGGCTTACATGCGCACCATACAGCAAAGTCTCAAACAGATTCACTGACAAGAACGAAAATTGCGACGATTTCTAGAGTGTCTCTATAATTATTTCCAGCACTGTATGTCACCTCACCCTCTGGGTTAGCATTTACTGTTTTCGCGATGCACTAATTATCCCCTCTTCTTGTTCATTAATAACAAGAATGATGACCGAATCTTGGAAGTTCTTGCTATATTTTCTAAAGCAGAATAGATGCACAATCCCGGTTGCTCAGGTATATATGTATAATCGTTCGCAGATTGGCAGACAAGAGCTCGCGCACACTCGTTGTTAAAATACGTCTACCCAGACTTTTTGACAGGGCCGAAAGCACTGCCTTATTGTTACGAAGCTAATTATATGCCTAACAATGATTGAAATGAGCTCAACTTAATGAACTAGTAGTCGACTTCATTGCAAACGTTGAATCGCGCCGGTAGAAGAATGTTATTAATATGTTATTAATTACTAGGATGAGCGTGAATCCATATCCTTCCTCGTTTAATGTCGAATATTCTTGAATAAATGCGTTTTAGACAAACTAACACAAATCTTCCAAAAATGCGTATAACGCGGTGTGGTGTGTGAGCGTCTACGTCTTTGGGTATTTTGGGTATGTCCATTAGTCTAGCAAGCGATTTTCACGCATTGAGCGGTTGCCCAGGCGGTCTAATCGCAGCTATCGAAAATCGTAACGACGGGATCGCCTGAGGTATGCCTTAGGCCTTAGGCTTAAGAGGTTTGGCTCGACGGAGCAACGAAGTTTTTGCGAAGTGGTAGGGAAGCATACATATTCGTCAAGTTTGTCTCTAACAGTAAAACACTAAGTAGCCTTATACACTATTGAAGGTATATGGGAAAGTAATGAAATGTTATGTAACAAATACTAATTCAAATTGTGCAAATATGAGATATTCTACCTTAACGACTTTCCTACCCAAGGTGAAAAGAAAACAACTGATGGTGGAAGCAGCATAAAATGTATCAAGGAGATCAAAGCATGCAAAAAACAAACTGGGGCAATTACCGGCAACTAGAAAATCTAACAAGACTGCCAGAAGCAAGAATAGTTGATTAAATTTAATCCACAAGTTTTTAGTTGAAGTAAACTCGCAACTATCATCTTTGCCTCTTAAGAAAATTTTGCTCAATGTCGCGCTGTTGATTCGATCGAATCTGCCGTGTGTTAGTCTCATTGGTGTGTATTAAGGTCCACGGGAACGGTCACAGTTGCTCAGGGCCTCGTTTGCTCAGTTGTTGATATAATGGTTAATCTGCCGTCTGTCTAGTGGTATGTATCTGAGGCTTACAGAAACAATGGCAGACGTCGGACTAACTTAAGCTATTTTTTTCTGCCTTTGTGACGGATTCTGAAATCGCGTTTTGTCGCAACCTCAAAAACATAAAAAACTAAAAGTCATTCCCGGTGAGGGCTGCATACCTCAGCACAGACCATTGCTTCTCGACATTGAAGTCTCAATGGATAAACACATCAAGAAAGCTGCAGAGACTAAATCACATTAAATGGCGGAGATTGGAGACCAACAGCGGGGAGAAGCAACACTGTCAACAACTCTTCCTAGCCTGCAAGAGAACCAAAAGCGATCCTGGGCAACCTTGAAAGATCGGGTCCACAAAGTGGCACGAATGGTTCTGGGTAGTACAGAGCCAGGGAAAAGGATCAATCGTGATGGTGGAGTAACGAAGTATTATGTCGGAAACTAACAAGGGAAGTTCGCCGAATCGAAATGGCCGATTGATACGTGGTAAACACCCGAACTCGGGGCTCGGGAGGTTAGTACCAAATGTGCGCCCATTAGCTGCGACGCGTTATTATGAAGCAAGTTACGGCCCTCTGAAGTTTTTGGCGTGTGCATGTCTAGAGAACGCACAAATGCTCCGATTGCGGTCGTGTGGTGTAGTGGTTAGCGTCTCGGACTCACAGGTGACCGGTGAGGGTTCGAATCCTGTTGCTGCACACATGTTTTGCGTTCTTCTCAAAATTCATTTTTTACCTGTTTTATGCATTACTGACGTAAAAAATGCACATACGGGTGGTTAAATTCTGCTAATTACACATCCTGCAGTGTCATTCTCACAAGGTAGCCCATTAGCAAGAATCAATAGTACGGCGTGATACAACTTGGAGATTGTCAGGTAAATACTACGTGCAATCGAAGAAAGTATGTGGGAGTGAGGATTTGGCAAATCTTCAAAGTCAACTGAAAAGCCGTCGCTAAAAAGTCGTTGCTATGTTCTACGAAAATCTTACATATGGAGCATTGGTCGAATTTTCGTGAGAAAAATCATTCCGTAACCCGTGTGTGTCATTTTTTACCTCAATAATGCATAAAACAGGTAAAAAATGATTTTTGAGAAGAACGCAAAACATGTGGACAGCAACAGGATTCGAACCCTCACCGGTCACCTTTGAGTCCGAGACGCTAACCACTACACCACACGACCACAATCGGAGCATTTGTGTGTTCTCTAGACCTGCACGCGCCAAAAACCTCAGAGGGCCATAACTTGCTTTACAATAACGCGTCGCAGCTAATGGGCGCACGTTTGATACTAACCTTCCAAGCCCCGCGTCCGGGTATATACCACGTATCAATCGGCCATTTCGATTCGGCGAACTTCCCTTGTAAGTTTTGCAACTGGTCTCATAACTTCCCTCTCACTCAACATGGCGCACTCAAATTTTGCCACTGCGTTGGTTATTACGTAAGCTACAAGTGCAGCTGTTGTCCTACCAAATTCTGACGTCGCAGTGAAGGTTACGGTAGGTGCAGGTATGAAAAGGAAAAATTCAAAGTTTGACGGATTTATCTGAAACTTGGCATAGGGGTGTTATCCGACATGCTGATCACGAGAACGATAGTGAAATTGTGTGATAAGGGCTTTTTTGTAGGATTACTGTAGGTGTACGATATGAGATCTCACCCTAAACAAGGAAAAAGGCGTTGATTCAACAAATAGATGTGATAATCACGTTTGGCAGGTCAAATAACCTTACTATGTAAAGTCTCGGCGGAATTTGAGCTTCGAACTCTTTAGTCACTGACGGTCGTCCACAGCAGCTCTTGCGTACATGACTCGTTCGATTTTATGAGGACGCCAAATCTCGACATGCCCCTAAAATTTGTTTCTTTGTTATTAGGCCAAAGGAGTCAACCTCCAGCAATGATTTCCAGCAATCCGGATTACTGCGCATGGTCTAGGCTGCCAAAGGCTTCATTTTAGCTTAAAACCCTAAAAATTCTCAAATTTCACTAGTTTTCGAAAAACGCCTGAAACTTTTCTATTTCGCGTTCAAATTTTAAACAATTTGTGCTCACTTGTAGCTCACATTGCCTTCTACATAATGCCAAAGTTTGATTGCGCCATATCCAAAGAGAGTGAAGTTATGAAACCAGTTGCAAAACTTAGTTTCCAGCCTAATATAAGGAGTCATAAAGGAGACAGGAATGAGTTCGTAAGTAAATTGGTATGAATGCGATTGAAGCAAATGTGATCTTGATTATTTCAAAAATACCCCAGCGAGATCGAAGAATGGGGTTTTTATAGCCTTTTTTGTGCTAAAAATGAGGTTTTTGTGTAAATTTCCAAAGAGTTCGGGACAGCACTTGTTAATTGACCTCTTCTTAGTTCGCGACTGATTCTCAAAAGTTCGCGAATGCTATTGGAATTTACTAAAAATCAGAAACAGCGCTTAAATCTTGCGATTTGCGTACGAAGATGCTGTATCTCGTTAAAAAGTGATTTTCAACGCCGGCGACGTTGTCAGTGCTCCTACCGTGTCATGAAGATCAGAACGATATATAATGTCACAGGATCTCATTAAGACCTGCGGAGGTCTACGACCAGAACTAAATGCTCCTTTGGCTCTGGTCTTTCTCCCCTGCTCGTCTGCGTCTCCGCACTCTGCGCGCTACCTCTCTACCGCAGAAGCGGGTCACAGGGCATTTGGCTCCGGTAGCCTTTTGAAAGTTGTTCTGAATCTGATTCTAGCAAGCATACTCTTGATTACTAGTTTTTCAATGACAACGTCACAAACCCCATTTTTTGAGTTAGACGAGAAATCTGCAAAAACAGTGTTTTCGAAAATCTCCTATTTTTTCTCGATCTAATTCTTTTCACGCGGTCTTTTCGTGCATTCGATAGGCCTTGCTTCTGTCTATAATATAGACAACGTCGCAGAGCTTACTTCTTTGATGTGGTGAACAATTTGCTAAAAAAGCTTAAAAAACTGCGTTTCTGTTTATAGCTCCTTATTGAAATTATTAAGTAACCATTTCTTTCACGAACGAGGGCATCTTACTCAGAATTATGAGCTGAATGCTCAGAAACAGAAACTACGAGGAACAAGTAATAATTTGAAGGGCACATCGAAAACTAGATTGGCTTTGACGTGCATTTCGATAGATAAGAACAAAACTTTACGCTTTTATGACTGATTTTTCTTCTTGTTCATCTTCTTTCTTGATAATCATTGCCTAAAGAACATGGTTGTTTTAAAAACAATCACAAAGAAGAGATTGACTTTCTTTGATTTCTCCCGTATTGTGGATAGCCTGTTCCTGAAGCGAAACCTTGCATTTCGAAATGCCGCCAGATGAAAGATTCCAAATTCATTGCAGCGTTTTTAACCGTTTCTAAGAGTTTCTTTTGCTTCTGTTATTTGTTTTGCATCCTTTTTTCATCTGAAGTCTTAACAACTTTCACTTTTTATTGTTAGGGGGAGCAGACGTGAGACTCTATGCTGCAGAGGTGTCATCGATGGTTTAATTATTCAAGTTTGAGGTACTTTCTCTCCAGAAAGTACCTAAGGGTTGTGCGGTCTTCCACAAAGGACTGCGCGGCCCTTGATAATATTGTATATTCTTGTGGAAAGTCCGCGAGAACGCGGCCAATGCGCCGCAACTAATCTGCGGGAACCCGCGGTAGTTGCTCGAGCATTCGTCTGAAAATTGGTCAACACTCCAAATTTTTGCAAGCGGGCCGCAAGAAATCAACGAACTATTTTTCCGGTGCCCGCTTGCTCAAAATTCGCGTGGCCGCCTGCCCCCCGCGATTGTCTGAGCATAGCCGCCTGCCCCCGGCATTACCTGAGTAGTCTCGCGCTGGAGAACGTGTGGACCGGATAGCGAGAAGAAGAGCGAAATCCATAAAAGATATGGAGCACTTCCTCCATATCGAAGACAAACATGGTATCACGCTAAGAAAACCAGAGTACGTTACCGGAAGATGGAGAACCCACTTCGAAGAGAGGTAACCACAGGTCGCACCGTCAACCCCATCCCAGAAGTCAGTCCCATAGAAGGACCAGTACCAGATGTCATAGAAGAGGAAGTATGGCTAGCTGTAGAAGAACGAAGGATGGCAAAGCGGCTGGTCCAGACGACATACCAAGCGAATCCTGGGAAATTTGTGGACAGTCTAGAGCGTCATGGCTAACAAGTCCCTTCAGTCAAATCATAAGGAGCAAGAGTATACCTTACGACTGGTACACCAGCACAACGATTGTGATGTGGAAGAATAAAGGAAACATAGCAGATTGCGCATCCTACCAATCAATTCGACTGATGGGCCACACTCTAAGAACGAGCGAGTATGAAACGCGGCTTTGAGATTCATGGAGTTGGCACCGAATCACTTCGGATTCGTGAAAGGGGTAGGTATGACCGACGTCATTCACATCGCTCGGCTAGTTATGGAGAAATATAGGAAGGAGCAGTAGGAGTTGCACGCCTTCCTCTACTTGGAGAATGCCTTCGATAAGGTGCCGCGTGATGGTGGGTATTGCGGAAACACATGGTTCCAAAAGATTACGTAGATAGCGCTGTGGTAGATAACTTTATCCGGCGGATAAAGTTAATCTACCACAGCGCTTCAAGCCACGTGCAAACAATTGCAGGACTGTCAAAAGAGTTCTAGGTCTAATAGGTGTACACCAAGATTCAGTTCTCTTTTGCTTTCTCTTCATCACAATCTCAACGCCGTAAAATTTCTCAGGCCTGAACCTCCTTGGACGCTCTTCTACGCACACGATGGCCGTAGCCTTGCTAGCAGTAAGAAAAAGTTAAAGCAAAATGATGTACAGAACTGAAAAGACAGATTAGATTCGTATAGGCTGAAGCTCAACAAGAAGACGGAATGGATGGAATTGGGTAAACAAACTCCAGATATCATAAGCATCGATGGTGAAGAGCTTAAGAAACTACCTCATACAAGTACCTAGGCAGCCACATCTCAGCGGAAGAAGACCCGCAAGAGGAGGTCGCAGGCAGAATCAACACATCATGGAGAAATGAAGAGTGTTATCGGGAATTCTGTGCGACAAAAGAATGCGACATAGTTTTCCAGTGCGACATAGTTTTTAACTCTACCGGACCGTTATCCGTCCAGCAGTGCTCTATAGTAGTGCTAGCCATGTATGTGGAACGAGAAGAGCAAGCCTAGTGTCATGGAAACAATGATGTTACGATGGATTTTAGGGGTCACTCTGAAAGACCATATTCGCAATGACATTATACGAGCCAGAATAAAAGTAGCTTCAATCGTTAAGAAAACGCACGAGAAGAGTTTACGGTGGTACGGACATGTGCGCGGAAGGTGAAATTACATTACAAGATTAGCTTTGGCGGTGGAGGCACCAAACAAAACCAAAAGAAGGCCCAAGATGAGGCGGGTGGAAAAGTTAGCCGACTTGCGAGAGCTTGACGTCAAAAAATGACATAAAAAGACATAAAAAAAATTTTCTCGAGGAAGTTAAGAACGATTTTTGCTAATTAACACATTCATGACAACGCCGATTTCTCGATTACTGCCGTTTCGGACCAGAGCCATTTTTGCTTTGTCAAAATCACGACCCACCCATGGGTCGTATCGCCGAAATGGCAGTCTTTTGGAAAACTTCTAAACATGCCTCCGAGAATATTCCCAGGGGACTAAAAGAAGCGCTGATTATCAAAGAATGATTTAATTTGGTTTTTGGCACTATACGGTAAGGTTACGGTAGTCATGCTATACGAAACCAACACTATGATTTTTCATGAAAAATTGTGTTTTGGAGTTATTTCACGTGCTGATCACGATTGTAGTGTCCGCTTTGTTTACTACTGCCCCACAATGGGGCTACGGTGGCAGTACGGTAGAATTTTCGTAAAAACTAATTTTAAGAAACTGATGTAAGGAGGTGGTATTAGAACTTGAGACAATCATTTTCGTAATTAACGTGCTACAAAACCAATATATGTAAGATTCGAGCTTTCTGGGATAAACAATGTAAAAAATCAATAAAATCGATTTAATCGATAATTTCTTGGTGGGTTAACGCCAGTCTCTTGCACGCCCTAGTACTCGTGCATGTACACTTGATTTCTTTCAGAAACGGCATCATTCTGCGAAGAATAAGCTAAAGTCTGTGCCTTGTGAATCTATCTGCAGTATACCTACCGTAACATTACATTACAGTATCCCGAGCTCGGACCACTGTGGCTGGAGCTTCGCCTAGGTGTCCTCAATCATGTGCCACAACAACGTAGAATTCCATAATAAACAAGCAAAGCTAGAGCTATAGGAATCTTTCGATCCACCGGTGGGTCGTACTGTCGTGAATGTGTTCAATCTGAGTGCTACTAGGCATCAAGATCGACAGCGTGGCAAAGTTCTGTTTTGTGTTACGAAAAACATCAGTGATCATTCGCCATTATATTCAAATCAATTAATTCAAATATAAAAGAGTGAAGAGCAAGAAAATCTTGCATTGCCTATTCCGACTCTCTGCACCAGTGTGACTTTGTTAAGGAAGGACATCAATATCCTCTAGAAAAGCCTTTGCACAAAGGGAACTTAGACTTGTTTTGAGACTAGTATCTCGATATGCATCACATATTGTAAGCTACGGTAACCTCATGCCCTCCTTGTAAGAAAGAAAATGAATGCGATATAATTGGTGAGTATTATCTTGTGGATAATGTAGTTTGTTGCTTGGAAATAAATCAAACTTTCATCCTGAATCCAAAGTAATACTTACTCACTGAGACAAAGGAAACGTAAACCACTTAAACTTTCGTTTCTAAGAGTTCTCGTATTCCGCAACTGTCTAATACTGGCGGATATTTTTTAGACGACCCTATGTAAAGGAGTGCTTGCATTTGTTTTAATTTTTTGTGTCTTTTACTCCCCCATTGCTCCATTGCTATATTTATCAGGCACTAGCTGGCTTACCCGGCTCCGCCGTATGTTCGGAATAGAAAATTCCATTTCTCAACCGATCCGGACCAAACTTGGCACACATACACTTCGGGCCCCGGCGGGTGTCACAGTCCACTTTTCGTTATCGATCGATGTCAAATTTATCGATTTTTTGCAAAATTTGAGCTAGGGGGCTGGAATTTGGCAGGGGGGGGTGTAATCGAGCATGCTGATCACCCGCACGGGGGTGATCGGCATGCTCGATTACCCCCTTGTGCCAACTCCCAGCCCCGTAGCTCAAATTTTGCAAAAAATCAATAAAATCGATATCGATCGATGACGAAAAGTAGCCTATGACACCCGCCGGGGCCCGAAGTGTATGTGTGCCAAGTTTGGTCCGGATCGGTTCAGAAATGGAATTTTCTATTCGGAACATACGTACAGACAGACAGACAGACAGACAGACATACATACAGACATACAGACATACAAACAGACATTCAGCTTTATATATAAGATACAGAGCCAAAAAGATTTTGTTGTTGACTGTGGTAGTAAGCAAAGCGCCCCTCTCAATTAGGAGTCTGGACCGACTACCCCTCCCCCTCTTCATAGAGATAGAGCAAGAAACATTTTTGAGCGAGAGGACTGGATGCACAAAATTTAGTAGATTTACTTGCTTGAAATGCTCAATGTGGATCCAGAACTCTCTTATATAAATTTTATGCTGTGGACACAACTGGAGGTATGGTGAAATATCAGAGCTCATTGAACAATGAAAAACGGAACTGCCTCAAATAAGCTGATTAAGACCCTGCATACTTTTCGCGATTACAATCGCCACGCGATTCGGCTATTCGCCGGATGCCGGATCTCTTTAAACACAAAACTCGCAAACATAGGTGCGATGGTGTGAGCGGGGTCCCTCCAAGGCAAAGGGTGTCTGAGCTGATTTTGACCCTCAAAAGTGAAGGGTGTCTGAAAAGTGACGGCGTAGACCGAAGGGGGAGGGGTGAAGAATTTGAAAAAATTTCAAGTGTCGTCCGGGGGGGGGATTGAAAAAATGGTGAAAATTATAAAATTATCCAGTATAAATGGTCCAATTTTCTAAATTGGATTTGTATGAAGTATAATTAGTGAAATATTTATAAATACTTTGTTTTCAATTTATATAATTATTATTTTATCTTCATTCCCATTTTTCGGTGAGAAAATGCATGTTTAGGTGGGTGGAACGTGTAATGTTGTAAATGTGATTTCAACCGAAAATTGCAATGGACAATGGCAGTTAGTCGAGGCTTGGAAGGTGCTGAATGAAGTTTTACCTGGAACTTACAAATGTGGATAAAGTTAATAAGAGACTTTGATGGTTAGGAATTGTTGTTGCTAATAAATCCGTAAGTCGGTATCTATGGAATACAATAAAAAAAATTTGTTGTAAAAAATCGTGTCCACTTGAAGCAGAATAAACATACACAGTGTAGCACAGTGATAAGACTAGTATAATTGATGACAGGAGAAATTCCTAGGACAGTAAAGTTGAAGCTACGATGTTGGCGATAGTTGAGCAAAGTCAGTTTTTCTAACATGAGTAACTTGCAGTAGATGGCTCTCCAGTATAACTTTATAACTTTTGTATAAATGGGCTAAAGCCAATTTTAGACTAGAATCGGATCCTGGAATTCAAAAGCTATACAACGATATACAATTTGTGAGGTTCAATATTTTTGCCAGATGAGGTATTCCAGAGGTCCAACGGTACCCCCCCCCTCTCCACGTCAGAGCCCCATACTCCACGGTGGGGGCATTTCATAATTTAATTTTTTTTGCATCTTCAAGAGGGAGGTCCACTTAGTATTGCCTATACCTTCGCAAAGAAATTCCACGGGATCGACTAACTCAAATTCCAAATTTACCTGTTTTTCAAGCGCCTTTTATTCTTTGTTGTAACTCTCCTTCAGTACATCCGATCTCCCTGCGAGGGTATAGGTAAGACTCAGTAAACCTTCCTCTGTAGGATGCAAAAATTCTGAACCATGAAATGCCTCCATCGCCGAGATATGAAGCTGCAAAAAACCCATCAAAAATCGATTTTTTGATATAACTTTTGTATAAGTAAAAATTCAAAACGGGAATAGTATAGATGGATTCGTCTCCTCAAGGCTTTCGAATGATATATAACATCTGGGGGTTTGATGTTTCAGGGTTGCGGGAAGGGTGGGGGGTGATCGGCCTCAGTTATGCGTGCTCACCCGCCGGCGCCTCTCCAATGCATTAAGGTGGCGGAGGATCACCCACCCTCGCAGGGCATAAAAAACATAGCACCCCCACATGGTATATATCAATCGAGAGCTCTTGATGAGTAGAATCTAACTGTACCCTTCCCACTCAATTTCGTTCATACACACAAGTTATTTGCGAAAAATCGATTTTTGGAGACGTGATTTCTGCTCTATTTGCGACTTCATAACTCTAAGAGAAATTCTTTTTAGGATCTAGTTTTTTTTTGTATGTGATGGAGGAAAGGTTCCTTACTAAGGCCTATACTTTCGCTAGAATGACATTCTGCAACTTACTCAAATTATACTAACTCAAAAACTGACTTTCCTTAAATATGGCCAACATTGTGACTTCACCTGTACTGCCCTAGAAATTACTCCTGACATCATTTATACTATTTTTATTATTGTTCTGGACTCTATATGTTTATTATGCTTTAAGCGAACATATATGAACAACAAATTCTTTTATTGTACTACATAAATACCGACATAACAATTTATTTGAAAAAAAAATTCATGATCAATGCAAGGTCTCTTATTAACATCATTCACATCAATATTATCCAGGTAAATCTATCCATCAGCGCCTTTCAAGCCTCTAAATATCTGCCATTGTCCGCTGACCATGTTATTGTGGGTCGAGACCATTTTTATAAGATTCCGCGTTCGATCCTTCTAAAAATGCATTTTTTCATTAAATATTTTTGTAATTTCGTGTGCAGTTCCTCACCTTGAAAAAATTTTTTCGTCCGTTCCAGGTGAAGGTGGGGGGGGGGAGGGGGGGGGGGGGAAGTGGTCCGACCTCCAAAGTGAAGGAGAGGGGGGGGGGGCTTTTTCTCACCCCATCGCATCTATGTTCGCAAACCACGAATGCTTGGTGTATTCAATTTTTGTGAGTCAGTAAAATGTGCTATTTTCCGCATGTTCAAATAAGTCTGTGCGACGAGTTATAAGCAGCTGGAGTATTGCTAAGACGCGTCGGGACTGAAATTGCTTGAGGTATGCTCGGCGCCTAAAGGTTAAGAGTGCGTCATCATTTCATGTAGTTATTGGCTAAAAAGTTTCGAAAGCAATGCAGTGAAATAACATAAGCTGATCACAGCAGATCCTTTTGCGACTGCCCAGATAATATCAAGTAAACCTTCCTCTACAAGATGGTGAAAAAAAGATCGCGAGAGGACGCTCTCGACGAGATAAAGGAATTCAAATGGATTCACCCAAAATTGATTTTCTGCAATTACTTTTGTGTAGATGAACGGAATGAATAGGAGAGCTGGATTAAATTCTTCCCTTTGAGAGCTGTCAAAGGATATATGATGTACAGGAATTCGATGTTTTTTTTGGCTCTGCGATGGTGGGTGAAACAACTTCGTCGAGCGATCTCAGCTCCGCCCACCTCAGTGGCTCTAAAAAGACGGGAAGGTGGTAAGATTGCTCAACCGCATACACCCACAGTTGCAGAGCCAAAAAAAAAACATTTTACCCTGCTTATCAGATCTCACGATGCCTCTTGAAGAGGAGAATCTAATTTAGCTTTCTATTTGTTTCTGTTCAATACGGAAGTTATTGCAGATTCGCCCAGAAGTCCTCTCGTAATCTACTTTTTCACCACCTTGCTCAATAAAACCTCTTACACCAGTTCCTTTTGCGACAGCAGGCAACAAATAGACTTCGCTACAATATGGTAAAAAAATAGGGGGGAAGTATGGTTGAAAACCATAACAACCGCCATCCGCTATCAGCAACATCAGAGCGCACAATTTATACGAGGAAAGTCTAACAAGTCATGTCTTGTCATTTTTGGATATTCAAAATAGAAATTATATCAGCAAAGTATCCCATACAGCGCGTGTTGTATACCACCCGGTACGAAATGCAGTGGTTGGTAATCGCTGTTCATATCTTTCACGAAATAAATCATACAAAAAAATTCAAAAGTCCTTCCTTCCCGTATGGGTGTGGTCCCCTTCACTTGTGAAAGCACTCGTCTCAGACTATCTTACCTACCTATGCACGAGGATGCTATGAGCTCTATATCCACACCAGGGATGGAGCGATTTTCGAAAATTAAAATTAAGGGGGTCGGGCACAAGGCTACAAAAGCTTAGGCAATCTGAGCTGCTAAGGGATTGTGCCTGACCCTATTTTAGCTTTATCTCCGAAGAGACTTTCTTATCCAAGTTTTATTTAATTCGCTAGCACAGATCTTGAAGATTTTACATTAAGTGTTTGAGCCTACCTCGATTCGTTTCGGCTTTGTGGTGATCCGTAGAGTCAAAGACAAAATTCCAACAGCACTTCTTGATCCATTATTTGAAACTATGTAAAGTCTGTTTCTACCACAGACTGACAGTGAGTATTACTTTGTTACCAGTATAATAAATCTGACTTCTTTCAAATTCAAAAACAGTTTGATCATGTTCGAGAATTACGCCTTTAGAGCCTTTAGAGGGTTAGAGACATTAAAAATCTCATAGTGAATTTGTAGAGCTCTTGAAGGTGATTTGACATACTGATTACGGATATCATACCCCAGTTTACACAGCAAGCCTCTTTGTTGACCTTACGTTATGTGATAGAAGATGGGCAACTGCAATTTGGCTGAGACCTCGATAGGGAGGTTGATCAATATGCTGCTTAGACAGGCATTCCTTCAGTTCTGGTTGTGCTATTCACCGATCTAACGCCTTTTTCTTCACACTACTTGATCCTAGCGTTTCCACAATTTTTTGATTCGATTCTTAGTTACTCTTCCCTTTTCTATCTCCCCAACACGAATCCCAGATTGGGCGCATCTGCCCCACGCTCCCTGGCTATGACTGTTATCTGTAGGCATAGGATAGTTGGGAAGCCAGCCTGCGCGTAATGATATAAGTGCGCTGCGCCCTGTTGCCGTTAGACACATGATACGTATGTTCCTAATGAGAAATTCCATTCGGGGCAAGCGGGATCGGTTAATATCGATTTAATCCATTTTTTGCACTTTGAGTTACGAGGCTGGAAGTTGGCACAAAGAGCAAGTGAGCATGCTGGTTTACAAATACTGTATTAGTTTTCAGAATTATTGACCACCTTTATCGATTTTGTCGACTTTTTCCAAACTTTGAGCTACGGGACTGGGACTTGGCACACGCGCACTGGAGCATGGCGATAACGAAAATAACATGGGTTTGGAAAAGTACATATTGTATTTATCTATTCTATCGATTTTTTTTGCCAAGCTTGGCCTGAAGAGCTGGGAGCTGGCATAGAGAGGTAAGTGAGCACGCTGATTACGACAATAAGTGGGGATAAGAAGGTGGCATATAGATGTGGGACAGGGACGGGGACGGGGTAATGCTGTACAAAATTAGGAATGGTGACTTTTATCGTAGTCTATCGACAGCGCCGGGCGCTATGTATGCCAGCTAAGCTCAACTTAACGAATACCGGATAAATTTCAATCAAAAATTTCGAATCAATCATTGTCATTTGCTAACATTGAGGGGTCAGGTTTCAAATAAATATTTGAATGATTTATTGAAATTGCAAGACATTTGGACATCGAAACATAAATATCCGAATAAAAACAAAAAGGATAAAGGATTCGGCGTCTTCAATGCCCTCTGAGGGCATGCGCCGAACGCACACACTAACTTCATGGTCGAGAAGGCAATCGTATGCGTGCGAGCCTATTACAGTGACCTGCGGGGGCCAGCCGTTTCCAAGTCAGTGCTTCCTCCCAGATTACTCTGGTACCAATTTACCGGCCCCGGAGGGTAGAGGGCTTGGTTGGCCCAGAGGCGGGGATCGAACCTGTGTCCGATCTGGTCATAGCGGCGCCTCATACCACTACGCCACTCGTCCCCTATATCCGAATAATCCATACGAATATTTAGAACGACCATATATAGAACCCAGTGGCGGTCCCAGGACTTCGAACCGGGGGGGGGGGGAGGTTGAAAAACAAAATTATTTTGTGAGTGAAGGTACGCCAGCCACGATCTCCGAAAAATTTTTTGGAATGCTTCCCAAACTTTTTGTGGGCCCATGACCCCAAAATATCAGAAAACGCCCCCGAAAAATTTTTTTACAAGACCAATTGGATTTTAGAAAATTCGAAAAATTATTTTACCCTAATTTCACGCGTACAAGGCGCACCTTTTTCGATTTTTTGACTAAGCCCCTCAGCCGCTTTGAATTATTTCGGAAAGCGATCCTTATGCCATACGATTCTCTTAAGCATACAGCAATATACAGCAAGGCATAGGGTCTTTTGGTTGCGAAGTTCTTTGGCGTATTTGAGCTGGTCGATTTTGGAAAAAAATCCCCCGCGCCTTGTACGCATGAAATTAGTGTAATCATTTACAAGTATAAACATGTCACTTGCACATTTTTATGACCCTTATAAGTAACTTTCAAAAATTTCGCGGCCCATTCTCGGGGGGGGGGGGGGGCACCGGACCGCCACTGCCAGAACTTGCTGACATACCCGACTCGGGTAATGTGGGTGTATGCTAAGAGGCGCAATTTTTGCCAGATGGGCATCAAAAAGCGCGAACACAATCAAATCATTTCATATGATTATGTGTGCATTGCACACACCGTCCATGTTTGGCGTCCTCATCCCGGATTTGCAATCGCAAAAATGCAAAGGACTGGCCTATTGTTATGACTTACATTTTGAGGTAATTAGTACCTGAAAAGGAAAGAAATCATGAAGAAAACACTGAGCAATAATTAGAGGGTGGTCTTCTTTAAGAATTCAGGATTGGAAGCGCTAAAGATGGGCAGTGTGTGCGATGACACACATAGTCATATGAGACTACTGTGTGGGGCGCTCGCTATTGATCTATCGAGAAAAATCACCATTTTAGGGCATTGTTTATCGTACTCTCTCGCTATCTGAAACGGGTATGAGTGTACGTAGGCAGTGCTCCGCTTACTCCAGGTCAAGATTACAGTTTTACAACACTCCAGAAGCAATTTGAGATTTCAGATATATATATATATATATATATATATATATATATATACTAGCTGATGACCCGGTCTCGCCCGAGACTTTTAGTTCAATCAAGATGGGGTAGGGGAACGAAATCCGCCAGTTTGAAACATCTCAGCGGACTACTGGTCCTGCAACCCACTAACAACAGTATTTCAAAAGGACCAGTTGCTAGCAAAAGCTGACTCAAACTGGCGAAGTTCGTTCCCCTACCCACCAAAATGTCATCGGCTCCCACATTAGTAGAGGAGGGTTGCACACTTCCTTGATTTTCAGGACAAAATTGTCAAACCTCCATGTTTTAGTACTGAGTTTCGTACTTTCTCGTTGAGCTTTCCTTGAAACCAGTAAAGTCCGCAGCCCGCCTCCACACGAATCTGGAAGCTGATCACAGTTACACCTTCTAATTTCTACAATGCGCAAAAAGCGCTTTGAGACGAACTCGCTGCATCCTGTCGACCTTGAGATCAGAATGACTACCCCTACTTACATGTTTATTGGAATATTACTGGAGCACGTCTAACTTTCATTTTCCCAGATATAAGTAAACAAATCAATAAATCAATAGAGGTTCCCTGCGAATCGCCTCAAAAAGTAGCCAAGAACCACCGCCGGGGCCGAAGACATATGTGTGCGAAGTTTCAGCTCAATCGGTTCAATGGCTGGCGTTTCTATAACGAACGAACAACTAAACGAACATCCTCACAGACATTGAGTTTTATACATATATAGATATTAGGTTGGAAACTAAGTTTTGCAACTGGTCTCCTCTCACTCAACATGGCGCACTCAAATTTTGCCACTGCGTTGGTTATTACGTAAGCTACAAGTGCAGCTGCTGTCCTACCAAATTCTGACGTCGCAGTGAGGGTTACGGTAGGTGCATGGTATGAAGAGGAAAAATTCAAAGTTTGACGGATTTATCTGAAACTTGGCATAGGGGTGTTATCCGACATGCTGATCACGAGAACGATAGTGAAATTGTGTGATAAGGGCTTTTTTGTAGGATTACTGTAGGTGTACGATATGAGATCTCACCCTAAACAAGGAAAAAGGCGTTGATTCAACAAATAGATGTGATATTCACGTTTGGCAGGTCAAATAACCTTACTATGTAAAGTCTCGACGGAATTTGAGCTTCGCACTCTTTATCATTGACGGTCGTCCCCAGCAGCTCTTGCGTACATCGACTCGTTCGACTTTATGAGGACGCCAAATCTCGACATGCCCATAAATTTTGTTTCTTTCTTACTAGGCCAAAGGAGTCAACCTCCAGCAATAATTTGTAGACGAATTCGGATTACTGCGCATGGTCTAGGCTGCCAAAGGCTTCACTTTAGCTTGAAACCTCAAAGATTCTCAAATTTCACTAGTTTTCGAAATACGCCTGAAACTTTTCCATTTCGTGTTCAAAATTTAGGCAATTTGTGCTCACTTGTAGCTCAAATTGCTTTCTACATAATGCCAAAGTTTGAGTGCGCCATATCCAAAGAGAGTGAAGTTGCAAAACTTAGTTTCCAGCCTAATATATATATATGTATTGGATAGGGGGAGAGGTCGCCGGAAGAGTAGGTCCCGCGCAAACATCTGCAACAAGCCCGCACTTCGGGTAGGAGACTATATGTCGTCGATAGGTTCCACCGCTTGCTGATTTCTGGTACAAATTCGCGATGTCTGTAACACGCAGGCAACGTGATCGTCGCAGATGTTCGCAGGAGCCACCCTTTCGGCGACGTGTAGTCCTCCACCCCCCCCCCCTCCCCCGCACTTTTCTCCATCATATTGGGTGAGCTGTCCGCGAAGGTGGAGCCTACTGGCAACCTAGTGTCCCTACCCATTAGATAACATGATGTGTTGTTAAGTGCAATAAAAATTTGTAGCATAATAGAAGCCAAAACTCAATGGAAATACAAGTATAGGGCATATCAAATTGAGTGTCGTTTGCACCAGCACCTCCATCTTCGCGCGCTGGACTCTGCGTCTCTTCTGCGGGGCGCTCTCTAAGCACTTTCCCAGGGCGAGCGTTGGAAAGGCGGAGCGTCAATCGTTTGGAAGTGATTAGGGAACATGTGCCGAGAAGAGACGCAGAGTCCAGCGGGGGCTGCTCTCTAAGCACTTTCCCAGGGCAAGCATGGGAAAGGCGGAGCCTCAATCGTTTGGAAGTGATTAGGGAACATGTGCCGAGAAGAGACGCAGAGTCCAGCGCGAAGATGGAGGTGCTGGTACAAACGACACTCAATTTGATAAAGCCTATAACAGTAATCACAATCTGTTAATGTTTCGGTTAATATCTCAGTAGAAGCCGTCACACTCAGTACGGTCGCTTGACCTTTGTCTGCTATATTTGAAAATACACATAGCGTTAAACTGGAATTCTGAGTTGGTGTTTTCGGAGATCGCTTCTCCTGACCGTTTCTCGGTTAATGTTGTATTCTCATAGACTCATTCTCACTCTATTCTCATATTTCGTCCCATTCATAAGCAACATGCCCTTGAACCTGTTTCAATTCCGTACTGGAATTCCTTGTCGCCACCGTGTCTTTGTAATCAGCATGGTCACTAACATCACTATAGTATCTTCCATCGCTTCAGCCCAAATGGTGCAAAGAATCAGAAAAACCAACAATTACATGAAGTTGCTTTAAGCTAGTCTTTTTTGTGACTATACTTACCTCCCCCCCCCCATCCCCTCCCCCCCCTTTATCAACTCCCATGGATAACAGCCTCATTTACCCTTCCCACTGCACCAGCTCCCAGCATCCCATCCCCTCCCCCAAAGACTACTGCGAGCTTGACAACTCACAAGGGAATGGTCAGAAGTCGAAGTGGCCAATCCATACAAGCTGCATACCATTCGATGCAGCTTAGAATGCTGATTTCAAGTCTGTCTTCCATATCTGCAGAGTGCCTTTCTAGGCGAAGTTATGAGCAGCTTTACTGCGAGAAAATCGCACAAAAAATCGCACAGAAACTGCGGAATTAGGTACATCATTGCTCTTTTAGCTCACTTCTAGGTACGTGCCATATTAAGCGACTTGGTTGCATGTTTTGGTTCAACACTGAGCCGAGAATGGCTTTATACGGCCAAGTTTGCCCTTTTCGCGCACAAATTCTTAGCAAAATAACGACTTTCAACGGCTTATAACTTCGCCTACAAAGGAGCTCTGCAGATACGGAAGACAGATTTGAAATCAGCATTCTATGCTGCATCGAATGGTTTGCAGCTTGCTTGAACTGGCCACTTCGATTTCTGACCATTCTCTTATCAGAGTTGGCTCCGCACCGCACTCGCATGCGATGAATAAAACATTCAGATAGAACATATGAATAATATTGCGCAAGATCTCGATTCCCATTCGAATTTACTAATTCTGGTCGAAAACCTTTTCTTGACAATTCTAAATAGTTTTCGTAGAAAACTTAGCGATTCAAATTTCACGCGAATATATTCGAATATCTTACAAGGGAAGGATGATCAGTCGAAGTGGCTTTTTGGAATTTGCTCTATAATAGAAAACCCTTTCTGATAGAGCAATCTCGAAACTACTTTCGCTAGTTGCCGAACGATTTTGCGGGGGAAGTTATGAGCAGGGTCAAGCGTGCAGCTTTTTAGGGGGTGTGCCACACCCCATCAACTATATCAAAACACATTTTTAGCGAAGAGTGTTTATAAGAATCGATAGCCTAAACCTCGTAGATTCCATAGGAATGTTCGGAGCCTGATTTGTCTTCTTAGCTCTGAGTAATATTTCGTGAAAGCACAGCCATTAAGGCGAAAAATGGGAAAAATGAGATTTTAGTTGGCTTCTAATTCCACAGTTTAGAGCTCTTTTGAAGCGAGATTTTTGAGATAGGCAAAGAAGGAGTAGTGCTTTGTCTTGAGTGCAAAAAGGGATAGCTGATTCACCTTTGAAACAAAGTCAACCATGTTGGAATATGACCATTCCACTTAGGTAACCTAGTATCTTGAATCTTCAGAATTCGCTCAAACTTTGTCTACAGGGGTTGATTGACATGCTCATTATGGACAGCCCATTATGTTTGACAGGGCCTTCAGGTAATGCTATCTTATATATAAAGCTGAATGTCTTGTCTGTCTGTCTGTTTGTCTGTCTGTATGTCTGTCTGCCTGTCTGTACGTATGTTCCGAATAGAAAATTCCATTTCTGAACCGATCCGGACCAAACTTGGCACACATACACTTCGGGCCCGGGCGGGTGTCATAGTCCACTTTTCGTCATCGATCAATATCGATTTTATCGATTTTTATCGATTTTTCTGCAGAGTTCACCTACGGGGCTGGGAGTTTGCACAGGGGGGTAATCGAGCATGGGGATTCCGAATACAGTAATAGTTTTAAGGATCATCAATTACTTCTATCGATTTTATCGATTTTTTTTGCAAAGTTTGGGCTATGGGGCTGGGAATTTGCACGGGGGTAATCGAGCATGCTGATTACGCAGTATTAGTTTTTGAAATCGTCCACTGCTTTTATCGATTTTATCGATTTCTTGCAAAGTTTGGGCTGCGGCTCTGGGAGTTGGCACAGGAAGGTAATCGAGCATGCTGATTACGATCGATATTAGATTGGCGCTATTCGGCTATCCGGGCCCCAAAATTTTTTTGTCGTAGAGCTTGCTCAAACTTTGTGTATAAGGGTTATCTTACATGCTGATTACAAATATCACACTTTCTCCGCAGAGCGTCTTCCCGTGTGGTTACGATAGGTGTATAGGAAGTCAAAATCATGAATTCGGCTGGAGTTCGGTTAATATGGCTTATCCGACATGCTGATCACGAATATCATCTCTCTCTTCATATTGGGACCTTTTCATAGAGTTATGGTGGTTATATGGCATGAGGTCGAAATCATAGAATCACTTTAAACTGTGTCTAGGGTGGTCATTTAGAGCTTGCTCAAACTTCGTCTGTAAGGGTTATCTTACATGCTGATTACAGATATCACACTTTCTTTGCAGAAAGCTCACCGTGTGGTTGCGATAGGTGTGCGGTAGGAAGTCGAAATCTTGAAACCGGCTGGAGTTCGGTCCAGAGGCTATACGGTATGGGATTGAAAAGATTTGCTCAAACTCCGTCTAGGGTGGTCATTTGGCCCGCTGAACATGAATATCATGCTGATTTCGCAGGATGGTGCATTTTCTTGGGTTACGGTGGGTACGGTAGATGGGTCGAAGAATCAGATTTGCTCAAAACCTTACCTGTAACGGTTCACAAGTATATCGCTTATGAATATAAAGCTTGCTCGCTGTCATAACGCAATAGTGAAGTTATGGTGAGTTGCAGTCATTGAATGGACATTTTTTCGCTTTCGGGCCAATTTAGATCCCAGATATTCACGAAGTGGGGAGACGGTCGTTTTGCATGGCGGTCTCCAGCGCCATCCTGATAACCTGTCCCAATGCGTGACGCACGCGGCAAACCTCCCTCCCCCCGTTTTTGCTTGGGCAAAAGCCGCCGAAAGGTGTATCGCGCGCGGCAGTGGTCCTATAAGGGAACTGATAACCTGTCCCAACGTGTAACGCACGCGGCAAACCTCCCTCCCCCCGTTTTTGCTTAGGCAAAAGCCGCCGAAGGGTGTATCGCGCGCGGCAGTGGTCCTATAAGGGAACTGATAACCTGTCCCAACGTGTAACGCACGCGACAAACCTCCCTCCCCCCGTTTTTGCTTAGGCAAAAGCCGCCGAAGGGTGTATCGCGCGCGGCAGTGGTCCTATAAGGGAACTGATAACCTGTCCCAACGTGTAACGCACGCGGCAAATCTCCCTCTTTTTTGCTTAGGCAAAAGCCGTAGAAGGGTGTATCGCGCGCGGCAGTGGTCCTATAAGGGAAAGCACTACGGTCTCGGGAAACTTTTATACCACACGAATTGCCTTTATCGTGTAGATTGAACACGATATTCTTGAAACAGCATTTTAGGTAATTTTCTGCCAAGGTTTCAGGCAGGTTCATGATTTTTAATCGCTGCTATGTACCTACCGTAACTCTGCGAAAAGGTCTCAAAACGCAACGAGAGTGTTTTGCATATGGTCAGAAGGTCGAATCTCTCTAGACCGAGTTTCAGCCAAACTGAGATTTTGCCCCTCTGCAGTATACCTACCATGACTCGGTGAAATCGTCTCTAAATCCCGAAGTAGTATGATGTTTGTAATCAGCATGTCAATTCCCCCTCAAAGTTTCAGCGAAATCCATGATTTTAGCTTTTTATGTGTACCTAACGTAAACCCAGAAAATGGCGCTCTCGTGCAAAATGACTACAATATTCGTCATCAGCGGCTTTAATAATCCCCATGTACCGACTTTGAGCAAGATCCATCACAAAAACTTTTTGGGGCCGGATAGCCGAATAGCGCCATCAGTTTTCAGAATTATCCTTACTTTTACCGGTTTTATCGCTTTTTTTACGAAGTTTGAGCTACGGGGCTGGGGGTTGTTGAGGGAGGTAGGTGGGCATGCTAATTACTAACACAGCGAGAATAGGGAATTCCATGTAGAAGTGGGCACAATGGATTCTACAGGAATAGGGATAAGATCTTGATCATAGCATTGACAGGGCCGGGCGGAGCCGGGTAAGCCAGCTTGTTTTAGGTATATAATTTAGTGGGGGGGGGGGGGTCTTATTAAGACAACAATCGGGGAGGGGAGTTCGTAACCAGCGATAGTTTGCCACACCCCTTGCTTGACCCTGGCTATGAGGCCATTTTTCTCCGGCGCAACCGGGGCGCCTACTAATGACCGAGGCGCAATACCCAACAACTGTAGCAGTGGTGCAGTGGCAAGACAGCGGATTGTGAAGCAAATGATCGAAGGTTAGAGCCTTGTTGCTGGCATTCTGTTTTGCAGTTTTGTTAAAAGTCTATTGGGTGACAGTAAACGAGAAATACTCATTGCTATGCAGTTGAAACAAGCTATTTACTGCAAAAAGTCACTATTTCTATAATCAGCTATAATCTTGTATAATCGTTTACATTTTATCCGATGTGCTGCAAGAAGCCATTCTGCTATGAAAATTTTGTGGTTGTATTTTATAAGTGTTAATACATTATTGAAGTCCTTATTGTAATTTATTTATTCATTCATACGCACTTCGGCGTGCTATCAATCCAACAAAACAGCTAACATGAGGATACTAAGGAGAGCCGCAATGAAAATGAAGTAGTAAACACAAGACAAAACAAACAAAAAAACCACCGAATATTTTTTCTGACCAGCACATAAAGCTACAACATATGGGTGGGACCAGAAATAAGCTGAAAGGACATACTACCGAGTAGTGTAATTTCTAGACTAAAGAATTCGTATATCCGCTTACCCTCGCCAGCCAACAGACATGAAAGTGGCCAAACAGTGGGAGCGGGAGCAGAAGCTCGGCAAACGGATACGCCGGCAGCCCCCGCCGACATACCCAGACGGGTACACTGGTAGGGGGCCACCAGCATCCCAGCTCACCAAACCTCCGCATCACCCCCACCATCCGGCCACCACCGGCCATTTTTCTCCGGCTCCGGTTGCGCCGGAGAAAAATGGCCTCATAACTCTCCCCCCCCCCCCCCCCCCCCAAAAACTGCTCGGCAACTAGCGAAAGTAGTTTTAAGATTGCCTTACCTGGAAGGGTTTTCTAGTATAGAGATAATTCCAAAAGGCCACTTCGACCGATCATCCTTCCCTTGTTAGCTCGTATGATAGAACTTTGTTCAGTTCGGACTAGAGTATATTGCACTGATGTAGGTCAAGTTACTTTACCCCGCCCATTAACACGTTGACGACGAGCCATTTTTTTGAGGTCTGTCCCTGTGGACGAGACATTTCCATGCATCCCTACGCGTGGCCCATGTATGTATGCATGCATCCATGCACGAAGTACAAAATGTGCAAGCCCCGCCCCCCTCTGACAAGCTCCGCCCACTCGACCAAAAATGTCGGAAATTGCCCAAATTTCAAGTTATGCGATTTCCGCCACTTTTGAAAAGTGAACGGAGCTTGCAACTTAGGGGCGAGGTTTGCCTGACGGTGGGCCGGGCCTGGCTAAAAGTTGCTTGAGGTCTTTGCGTTCACCTACAGCCTCATCCATGCTTTTTATGGGCAAAAAGGGTCCCTGTGAGAGACACAGGAGTGGGCGGAGTTTGCCAAAAGGGGCGGGGCTAATACATGAAGTACATCTGAGCCTATGTTGATTATATGAACAAAAACTGAGAGGATTGGACAGATAGTATTGAATTTAACGCCGCCGCGCACCATTGCGCGGCACTGTCGTCAACGTGTTAAAGGTAATAGCTCGGGAAAAATGCAACCGTCCGCTTTTTGTTCCTCCTTGGCCTTCTAGATGCGTTTAGACCAGAGCAGTGCTTGGGAAATCAGAAAAGTGTTTTTTATGGCGTCTCCCTGCCTTGAAGATTGCTGAGAGGGCTGGATCGGAAAATCCCGCCAAAAACAGTGACTGGCTGCAAGAAGACTATAACATCACTAATTCTGGCGGCAATTGGCTGATTGGCCCAGGCAGCCAATCGCGACTCGGCTGCGGGAATGTCTGCTCCAGCCTCCTCAGCAATCTCCAAGGCCAGAGAACGCCATAAAAATCACTTTTTGACTCAAGCACATCTCAGTCTAAGTGCATCCGGAAGTCCAAGAAGGAACAGAAAGCGCGCATTTGCAATTTTCCCAAGCAGCTGCCTTTAACGGCAGCATTCTGCCACTGCACCTATGCATGCATCATTCAGTGAAGCTGCTAGAATACATTGTTTACCGGAAGATATTGTGCTTTTCCAAAGAGGTCATTTTCGCGTAAGACATTCCAAGCCATGTATTATCCCAGTCTTAATACAGCTGTACATTGCCATATTCAAGATTGATTCACTTAACCGAATCCAACTAGCCCCAAATCACAAACCATGGCTTGTCAGATTTTCCAGTCTCAAATGCAGATTAGGGATTTGATTTTCCGGGTTACTCTATCAGGTTCGATATTGGTAGTGTGTTGCTAAATTTTGCTTTTGGTGTTACTTAAAAACATGAAAAAATGCTTTACAAGTCATCTAATCAAAACAAAGAAAGTTTCTCTTAATCTGAAAAAAAAAAGGATCTAAACTTTTTGACAACCTAACAAAAGGCCCCCGCTGAAATTTCGGAGTAACAGAACTGACTTACCAACGCTTTTCTCACCTCATTCTTAGTGCTTTGTACTATACAGTGTACTATGACAATGTACAGTGTGCAATATATTTCAAATTATTTGTGAGTTTCAGAGTGACACGGCGTAGCAGAGTGGCGGTGAAGCTATGCCCGTGTGTTTCGGCGCAAACCGCATAGAGCAGTTCACTGACGACGATGACGCAGGTTTGAAACACTATTATCGTGCAGTTCAGACGACTAATACATACATCATAGAACCAGAAGCTTACAACGAGAAATCGTGGTAAGGTGATATAGTGTGACACCTTACCTGAGGTGTTTTACACCCACTTGACTTATTTTATTAATACTTGTATCGAAAAAGAAAAACATCACTCTCGCGTTGGTTTGCTTAGGGCGCTTTACAATTGGAGCAGTATATCTACCAAGGACCATTTTGTGCTAGTACGAAGTTTTAACGTGCAGACACAATTCATGAAATAAATTGCGAAAAATTATGGGAGCAAAGGGCCGGCTCCCGCTTGGTCAGTATCATCCTGAGGCCGGGCTCGAAACCTGAAATGAGTTCAGCTAATTGACGAAAAGTTGGATACGGCGTTCACTAATTTTTCATTTTCTTTATCGCTCGACGTCCAGCATGCGCGTCTGCACACTAAGATGAGTATCATTACGCCTTGGTTTGCACAAGACGGTTGTTCGTCCGGCTAGGAATCTTCACTGATCCTGATTACTGAGCCGTGATTACGAGAACAGTTCCAGCACAGCGCTCGAAGTGTGCGCTGTGCTGGAACTGTTCCGCAACTTTCAGATCACTATGAACCCAGCCTCAGAGGCGAAACGCTGAATAATTGCTTTGTGTGAGATCGTGTTAGAGCATACGCGTAATAGCCTTGTCTTGTTCGAACTTTTAAGAGTGCCTGGATATAGTTTGCAACGCAGGATTTGTCTGTGCTCCTTGCTTTTAGAAAAAACTGCGGTGCCGTATTTGTTGCTCTTGCAAAATCATATACTTTCGGCAAAAGTAACTTTTTGCCTCTTCTAGTAATGTCTCTTGGTGCTGACCTGTGATCTCAAAGCGGGTATTTTCGTTCCTTAAAGGCAGCGCACCCAAATATGCTACCCAGTTCTCCTCACGGTGTATATGTAGGGCCCAGAAGAAGACCAGCTGCATTGGTCCGGTCAATGTTTTTCAAGGGGTGGAAACGTGCTTGATTCCTTTTGCGCCCCGCCCCTTTTTTGCGTTTCGCCTCGTTCGGACGAATCTAGACAGCGTAAGCCGTAAGCGTACGCTGTCGCTGCTGCTTACACTCTGTCCTTTTCTGCACATTCTGCATTCAAGGTGTCATTATTAATAGGGTGAGCAAGGGGGGCACACAACAGCCGAACCCCCCCCCCCACGGTAATCTCGTTTGCCTATCGTAGGCATGACATAAAGGCTCTACGAAGCGTAATTAGTAACATATTCATAATCATCGTCAAGTAACCCCTGCGGGCCAAGTTTTAGCGAATTTTCAAGGACCCCACTTTTGAGCATAGTTGCGATAGGGGGAGTGATGGATCTTACCCCCTTCACTTTGAGGCCAAACTCCCGATGACCCCCTTCACCTGGGCTGAGATTGGTATTGTACTCTGAGAATATGATAAAAATTGTTATTAAAAGGTTTTGCAGGCTAAGTACCTCAAACAACAAGTACACTCATAAATTTACTAAAGAAACGGTATTTATTTTTATTTACATTATTTATTTATCCTCGTAGCACTCATTTGGAGAGCAGAAAGTGAGGACACAAAATCAATTAATTTTCGAAGCACATAAAATCCCTCATATCTCGCGGCACAGAAGACCTAGAAAAAAGTCGACGGTCTACGTCGATTCTCCATGATCTCAGCTTTCGAATGGTACACAGCATGTTAGGGATTCTTTGCTTCCCGGCTCTAAAAATCATTTGCTCCGGTAACCGATAAAAGCCAATACATTGGTGGAGCTGGGTGGAGCTTCGCTAATAGTAAATATCTCCACCCCATTTTTGAAAACTGGTTAGTTTTTTCGCCCAGCAACCTATATACCATTCGAAAGCTCAGGAAAAGGGGATTCGATCTAGACCGTCGACTTCTTTCTAGCCCCCCTCTACCGAGAGATACATTGCATTTTATCTGAAAACATGGTCATTTTCAACAGCGGATTTCTGCCAAATGAAGACATAATCACTGCTGATTATCTATCTGTGTTAAAGAGCAAGTCTTTATTAACAAACGTAGACCGTCGACTTCCTCGTAGCACTCATTTGGAGAGCAGAAAGTGAGGACACAAAATCAGTTAATTTTCGAAGCACATAAAATCCCTCATATCTCGCGGCACAGAAGACCTAGAAAAAAGTCGACGGTCTACGTCGATTCTCCATGATCTCAGCTTTCGAATGGTACACAGCATGTTAGGGATTCTTTGCTTCCCGGCTCTAAAAATCATTTGCTCCGGTAACCGATAAAAGCCAATACATTGGTGGAGCTGGGTGGAGCTTCGCTAATAGTAAATATCTCCACCCCATTTTTGAAAACTGGTTAGTTTTTTCGCCCAGCAACCTATATACCATTCGAAAGCTCAGGAAAAGGGGATTCGATCTAGACCGTCGACTTCTTTCTAGCCCCCCTCTACCGAGAGATACATTGCATTTTATCTGAAAACATGGTCATTTTCAACAGCGGATTTCTGCCAAATGAAGACATAATCACTGCTGATTATCTATCTGTGTTAAAGAGCAAGTCTTTATTAACAAACGTAGACCGTCGACTTCCTCGTAGCACTCATTTGGAGAGCAGAAAGTGAGGACACAAAATCAGTTAATTTTCGAAGCACATAAAATCCCTCATATCTCGCGGCACAGAAGACCTAGAAAAAAGTCGACGGTCTACGTCGATTCTCCATGATCTCAGCTTTCGAATGGTACACAGCATGTTAGGGATTCTTTGCTTCCCGGCTCTAAAAATCATTTGCTCCGGTAACCGATAAAAGCCAATACATTGGTGGAGCTGGGTGGAGCTTCGCTAATAGTAAATATCTCCACCCCATTTTTGAAAACTGGTTAGTTTTTTCGCCCAGCAACCTATATACCATTCGAAAGCTCAGGAAAAGGGGATTCGATCTAGACCGTCGACTTCTTTCTAGCCCCCCTCTACCGAGAGATACATTGCATTTTATCTGAAAACATGGTCATTTTCAACAGCGGATTTCTGCCAAATGAAGACATAATCACTGCTGATTATCTATCTGTGTTAAAGAGCAAGTCTTTATTAACAAACGTAGACCGTCGACTTCCTCGTAGCACTCATTTGGAGAGCAGAAAGTGAGGACACAAAATCAGTTAATTTTCGAAGCACATAAAATCCCTCATATCTCGCGGCACAGAAGACCTAGAAAAAAGTCGATGGTCTACGTCGATTCTCCATGATCTCAGCTTTCGAATGGTACACAGCATGTTAGGGCTTCTTTGCTTCCCGGCTCTAAAAATCATTTGCTCCGGTAACCGATAAAAGCCAATACATTGGTGGAGCTGGGTGGAGCTTCGCTAATAGTAAATATCTCCACCCCATTTTTGAAAACTGGTTAGTTTTTTCGCCCAGCAACCTATATACCATTCGAAAGCTCAGGAAAAGGGGATTCGATCTAGACCGTCGACTTCTTTCTAGCCCCCCTCTACCGAAAGATACATTGCATTTTATCTGAAAACATGGTCATTTTCAACAGCGGATTTCTGCCAAATGAAGACATAATCACTGCTGATTATCTATCTGTGTTAAAGAGCAAGTCTTTATTAACAAACGTAGACCGTCGACTTCCTCGTAGCACTCATTTGGAGAGCAGAATCCCTCATATCTCGCGGCACAGAAGACCTAGAAAAAAGTCGACGGTCTACGTCGATTCTCCATGATCTCAGCTTTCGAATGGTATACAGCATGTTAGGGCTTCTTTGCTTCCCGGCTCTAAAAATCATTTGCTCCGGTGACCCATAAAAGCCAACACATTGTATAGGTAGTCCCGAAAGTTTTTGCGCACAATTTTCAAAAATTCATAACTTCTGATTTTTCCAGCCGATTTGACTGCTTTCACTTTTGTGTGAAAGGGTAAGTCATGCTCTTTATAATGACATCTCAGCTGCTTAGTAATGGTCATCTGTTGCATAGATAGAAACTCAAAACCAAAATTACTCAAAATTTGAATTTTTGTGTAGGGTCATAAAAAATCGTAAACTTGCAACAAAAATCGGAGCAGTCGGTATTGTAGGTTTTTTCACCAGCTCTTTCTAATAGTGCAAAGTTTGCTCCGATTGAGCGTCTCCATGAAAAGTTATGATTTCCGAGCAAGCAATACAAAAAGGCGAATTTGATTTATTTTGGCATTTTTCAGGGAAATCATAACTTTTCATGGAGACGCTCAATCGGCGCAAACTTTGAACTGTTAAAGAGAGCTGGTGAAAGAACCTACAATACTGACTGCTCCGATTTTTGTTGCAAGTCTCCGATTTTTTATGACCCTACACGGAAAAATCAAATTTTGACCATTTTTCTTCTATCGCTCCTATCTATGCAACAGACGACCATTACTAAGCACTGAGATGTCGTTATAAAGAGGATGACTTACCCTTTCACATAAAAGTGAAAGCAGTCGAATCGGTTGGAAAAATCAGAAGTTATGAATTGAAATTCATGCCCAAAAACTTTCTGGACGACCTAATAAGAGCGAGGTGGAGCAAATTAATAGTAAAAAATGTGCTGTGGATTGACATCGTTAACAGCACTAACGGGAACGTGAGCGAACGCGTCTATTTGAGCGTGCTTATCGTTGTTATATGTTTATGTTTTTTTGGTAAAAAATGCGCTTTTGATTGACAGTATGCCATCATGATTAGCACACACTTAAAAAACTATGGGAGATTGGTGAATTTCCACACCTTCACACAATAACCCGCTTGGTTCTGGAATCTATACTCTGTAAACCTAGTGCTGAAGAAGGTCACTTTTGTGAAAACGCTCTAGACTCACCTCACCTAATTTGTAGAGAATGGTTGGTTTCAATGAATCTTTAATACATTCAGAAGAATAACATGTTACTAAGATAACCCTCAATGTTTTGGAAAGGTTGGCAGTTTGAAGAGGAAACGGCAGGCAGAATACTTTACAAAATCGCAGATAACTCGCATGTGTTCCAGTTCAACAGCGAGGCAGAAGAAGAATCTTACGCCGACGAAAATGTTGTCGACATTGATACAGAGTTGGCAATTGAGGGAAACTCTCTGATTTCCTGCATAAGGAATCCAAGCAGATTGTCTAGTTTCAATGAGGAAATGTCCAGGAAGTCCATTGCTGATCTTCAGGTTGCTGAAGAATTCAAGGCTGCTAGATTCACAAACATGGATACAAACAAAAGGAAGGTGTTAGTACAAGCATAGTTACTGCGCTTAGATCCCGGTGCGAACCCAACTCTGTGCTTTATGCTTTTGGAAGTTATTCGCCTTGTGTCATTATGACCTATGATATTGAAAAAAACCAACGCGCAACATAGTACCTCCTTTTTTCGGCTTTTCCATAGATACTGTTAAAGAAGAAGTTGAGCAGCTTTCTAATCAGCTAACAGGACGTATGCCAGAGGAGGTGAAGCCAGAGTTCGACAAGGCCCAAAAAAGTATGCACTATTTCCTTCCCGTGTTGCGAAAGCATATGCGATCTGGCTCTTTTCCCATTACTTACCGCAAAAATCTGATGAACTTACTAGCAAAGTTAGTTTCCATTCCGGCTAGCACGGCAGAGGGGAGAAAGAAATTTTCTATCTACTCTGTTATCAGAACACAACGCAGAAGTCGTACAACGATAGAGCATCTAGGCAAATACTTAAGATTTGTCAACCTTCTTCTAAACACATTGTCATCTAAAAACTTCATTTAAAGGATTGCCATGAGTTGTCCAGACAGGCTGTTACCGTACGACTTTTTGAAATATCCTAAAAGATGGTATGAAGAAACTGGTCACCTACCTGCTGACTTCCTGGTGCTACCAGAGGGCCAGGAAAAAAATCACAAAAGCGCTTAAAAGAAGAAGAAAGTTTCAAATCCATTTTCGACTCAGAACACTTTAGCACGCAATTCTACTTCTACTCCGATGACCTTTTGGAGGAAGAAGAAGATTTTTCAGGCAGCGAACTTGTTGTCTTTGACGTTAGCGATGGTGATATTGTTGATGATAAGTGCAGGAAGTGAAGTTGTTCCTAACTTGTACATCTTTTGGGATAAACCTTATTGCTTTCGTTTTTTGTTGATGCAGTGAAACGGGAGCACAGATCTTCATAATCAATTTTTTGAAATTTTTTAAATTTTTGAAAATTTTTAAATTTTTTTTAATTTGTGCCTAAATAAGGTACAAATTAGAGCTCTTCATACCACGCTTTTTTACCTTTTCTCTCATCCTCCCCCCCCCCTCCCCTTATACTCACATACCCCCTTCACCCTGGAAGGTCGGGAACAGCCGAGACCCCCTTCACCTGGGGAGACCCCGGCTCCCCCTATCGCACCTATGCTTTTGAGCCATCCAAGTGAAGTAACCATTTTCAAACATGGTTAATTATGTTCTAAAAGTGAATCAGCTACCGCTTTTTGTTCTCAATACACAGCACTATTCTATTAGGTTGTCCGGAAAATAATGTCCCATGGCATCCTACCGCGACAGAATGACCCCAAAAACCAGTTAATGGGATATCACTTAATAAAGCAAAGCAAGCTCTACAAGGTAATTTACAAACCCCCTCGGAAACCTTGCTCCCCTTAAGTTCGGATCCAAAATTTAAAAAATTTTTAGGTACCCGAAAAATCGTATCTCCGTTCACAGACGTCTTAAGGATCTCCAATTTGCATAGGCACGTGCTCTCCACACTAGACATTCACCTGTACAGTTTGTGGTATTTTTCCGTGGCTACAGTGCGACAAACAAAAATAGGTCAAAAGTGCAAATCTGTCGCGTTTTTCGGGTTTTTTGCAAACAATTTGATTTTTCTCAAAAACTAGCGCTTGTCTAAAGCTGAATTTTCATGACTATACTCATGAAGGTTCATACTCAGAATCACCTATGTGAGAGAAGCTCAGAATTGCTTTGGCAAAAATATGCCGAGTTCCGTTTTCTCAACTTTCAACCATGGAAAAAACGCGAAAATGTGCATACAAGTGTCTCGTATAGTGAGTCCATGCGTGAGCAATTTAGGGGTTTTTAGGAATTTTCCGAACGAAGATACGATTTTTCTTATTTTTTAGATCTTTAGTGCTATAAGAAATTTGGCTCCAAACATCATGCAAATCAAACCTGGCGCAAAGGCTCAAGCTTCATTTTGTAGAGCTTGATCTGATCTATCGTTTCGTACCCACTTACTTACTTCCATGCGCGCCCTTCTGCGATATTGCATGATAAAACAGGATGCGACATTATTTCCCGGACAACCTAATATATTCGCCTATACCATGAGTCCTGCTCCGAAGAAACGTCAAAGTATGCAATTGAGAGCCAGCCAAAATCTCTTTTGTCCCATTCTTCGCTTATAGTGATTGTGCTTCCAGCAACTACTGCTCAAACAAAAGTGTTTAAATTCAGCTCTAGTCACTTCTATAAAAACTACGAGATTTTGGCCTTAAATTTTTTGATTTCGTTCGCTAAAGTTCTATTTGAAGGTAAGTTAATGGGGTGTGGCACAACCCCAGAAAAGCTGTGACTGTCAAGCTTTTTGGGGTTGCCACACCCCATCAACTTATCTTTAGAGCAGTTCAATTAGTTGTATCTTTTGTATCGTTGCTACTGCTAAACCTTCTTCTTACACAGCAGGAATTTCATTTGAAATCGTCTTTTCTTAAGGGAAGCTATAGTCGCTTTTCCTTGCCTATGCAAATGGAAAATACAGCGAAAATATTGGGTTACGGTAACATTGTGATCTGCGCCACTACGTAAATCGTGAAGGAAGGCGGCAAATATAGATGTATCAGATAGCCTAAACTCGCAATTTTCACATAAGTGATCTGGACTTGATTGGTCTTCTAGTCTGAGATACTGAAAGTGAAAAATGGGACAAGCGAGATTTTAGCTTGCTCTTAATTCCATAGTTTAGAGTATGTTTGGAGTGGGTTTCCTAATGTGAGCAAAGAAGTAGTGGTTCTTTATATTAAGTGCAAAAAGAAGTAGTTAATTCATTTTTGAAAGTTCGAGAATAACCATATCACTCGGGTGACCCAATATCTGGAAATCTTAGAATTCGCTCAAACTTGACTCACAGTGGTCATTTGACATGCTAAAGACGAAAATGATGCTCTTATGTTCCTAGGGCTCTTTTATTGTGCTTACTGTACATATACGATGTTGGGCCGAAACACCAATCAATATTTTGTGTAGTGATTCTATCTGATATTAACGAATATCAGGTTATTTCCAACACCCGAATAACGACCCTCTCCCTCTTTGACCCCTCAATACGACACCCCAGCTGTGGCGTGCCACACCTCAAGCTTGATTCTAGTTCTGATTGATTCTTTTACAGCAACGCATTCAGATTTTTGCTTCAAAAAATTTTCACCACATCCCTCCCAAAAGCGCTTTGCAGATAGCGAAAACAGATTTGGAATCAGCGTTCCATGCTTTATAAGACAGTCTACATTATATATGAAAATGCCACTTCGACCAAGTATCCTTCGCCTGCTAGAGCTGTTCAATGTCCTGTGTGTAGTCATAAGATAAAATTGCCGGGGTTGCTACTACTAGTGAGCTTCCGCATGCTTCATTTGGCTTGTGGTTTGCTAATGTCAGGGCCAGTGGTCATATTCATCAACAAAACCTAAGGTAAAAGATAGACGGCGCATACCGTAACACAAGGTATGCACAGTCAAGTGCCTATGTTTCGAGGTGTATAGCATACTTTCCCTTGCTCCATGCTAGGGTAAAACTACCTTGAACTTCAAAGTCACGTTTACCTCGCATTCGTGGATCTTTGACTCAGGATTCGGTCTATGACCTAAATTGTGTGACATCCCTGAGGTATATTTGATTGGGCCTACTTTGTAAATACGAGCATGCGCTCGCAAGGTATATTTTAACTCAGGGTATGTTGTGAATACGGCCACAGACTTGTGATACGGTGCATCCATAGTACGAGTGTGGATCGATTGCATTACTGGAGCAATGTGGTATATAAACCTTCAGAACGTTCTCAAATGCGGCGTCTCATTATCAGGCGACACGCTAGTTTTTGCAGCTATTTGCTGTCCTACGTTTAGTTTCTCCCTTGAGAACACAAAATCTATGTTGGTGAAAAGTGCTGTTTGTACGCGCAGACTTCTTCAATTTTGGAACTTCGTAAACTCTTCATGATGATCAAGACCTTCATTACTTAAAAACGTCTCAATGTTTCCTCTGGGTGTGGTGAATGATGCGGCTTGGACCCTTGGCCTCTGTTTTGCTAATCAACTTCATTAGACTTTTTGCGCTCCGCGCCAGTAGCCAGTGGTTCCATGGGTTCGCGAACCCACTAGGTGGGATCGGTATTAAGTGCCCGCTGGGTTTGTTAACCATGTCAGCAATGCGCTGACTGGTGTTTATTCAAAACATGCCCTGTCCTCTTTGCCGTGTCTATGTATCTTGTCAATGTCGCATATATTTAGCTCAGTTTCTGCTTCAATCATCTTATATACAGGGTGTCCCAAAAATGTGCCTACTGTTTGATTGTAAATAACTCTCTTGTAATGAAGTGTTTCGAGAAGCTTTAGGTACGATGTAGAGCAAGGTTAAACTTAGATTTACAATATAGAGAGGATCATCTATCGTTTTTCATTAATGTAGGATTACCGGGGACTTCGACAAGGATTTTAGGCCTTTGGAGGCTATATTCTGCCTCGGAACAAAACCAAACAAGCCAAAGACTCTTATACTACGGTAATGGGAGTCGCTGATTTCGAATTTGAAATTTTCATTTTACCGTTATGCTTCTTTCCGAAGTTATCTCCTGTAAATCGTAATAACTCGGTTCCCAGTGTCTGCCAGAAATGTAATTACACCGTCAAAAAAGCTGAAAACACTCGTAAAAAATTGTTAGGTGGAATCAGCACGCGCGAAAACCCCAGTACACGATTTTTCACATTTTTCGAAAATAATTTTGTAAGGTGGTATATTTGAAAATGGTTCCATATGCTGGAAGTTCTTGCCGTAATCCTACGTAATGAAAAGCGATAGATGATTCGTTCCATACTGCAAATCTAAGTCCAACCTCGCTCTACAAAATGGTACTTAAAGCTTCTCGAAACCTCATTACAAGAGAGTTATTTACAATCAAACAGTAGGCACACTTTTATGGGACACCCTGTATGAAGCTGAATGTGTATCTGTCTGTATGTCTGTACTTATGTGAGGGATAGAAATTTATTTCTGAACCGATTTGGAACCAACTTGGCACACATACACTTCGGGGCAGGAAGCGCGACTTAGGCTACTTTACGTTCTCGATCGATATCGATTTTATCAATTTTTATCATTTTTCGCAAAGTTTATCCATGGGGCTGGGAGTTGGCACAGGGGGTAGTCGAGCATGCTGATTACGAATACAACATTAATTTTTAGAATTATCAGTTATTTTTATCATTTTACTAGCTGGCTTACCCGGCTCCGCCGTATCCGGACCAAACTTGGCACACATACAATTCGGGCCCCGGCGGGTGTCACAGTCCACTTTTCGTTATCGATCGATGTCGATTTTACCGATTTTTATCGATTTTTTTGTAAAGTTTGACCTGCGGGGCTGGGAGTTTGCACAGGGGGGTAATCGAGCATGCAGGTTACGAATACAATATTAGTTTTTGGAATTATCCATTACTTCTATCGATTTTATCGATTTTGCAAAATTTGAGCTAGGGGGCTGGAATTTGGCACAGGGGTGTAATCGAGCATGCTGATCACCCCCCTTGGGGATGATCAGCATGCTCGATTACCCCCCTGTGCGAACTCCCAGCCCCGTAGCTCAAACTTTGCAAAAAAATCGATAAAACCGATAAAAGCAATCGATAATCCTGAAAACCAATATTGTATTCGGAATCCCCATGCTCGATTACCCCCCCGTGCCAACTCCCAGCCCCGTAGCTCAAACTTTGCAAAAAAATCGATAAAATCGATAAAAGTAATCGATAATCCTGAAAACCAATATTGTATTCGGAATCCCCATGCTCGATTACCCCCCTGTGCCAACTCCCAGCCCCGTAGGTGAACTCAGCAAAAAAATCGATAAAAATCGATAAAATCGATATCGATCGATGACGAAAAGTAGCCTATGACACTCGCCGGGGCCCGAAGTGTATGTGTGCCAAGTTGGTCCGGATCGGTTCAGAAATGGAATTTTCTATTCGGAACATACGTACACACAGACAGACAGACAGACAGACAGACATACAAACAGACATTCAGCTTTATATATAAGATTTATTTTCTTGTAAAGTCTGAGCTACAGGGATGGGAGTTGGCACAGGGGGTAAGTGGGCATGGCGATTCCGCATACAATATTAGTTTTCAGAATTGTCGATCACTTTTATCGATTTTTTGCAAAGTTTGAGCTACAGGGCTGGGAGTTGGCACAGGGGGTAAGTGGGCATGGCGATTCCGAATATAATATTAGTTTTCAGAATTGTCGATTACTTTTATCGATTTTTTTGCAAAGTTTGAGCTACAGGGCTGGGAGTTGGCACAGGGGGTATGTGGGAATGCTCGAAAACAACACAGAGAACGGGAAAGGAAATGTAGAAGTGGGCACAGGGAAAGGCTGTACAGGGATAGGGATGGGACCTTCATTACAGTCTTCTGACAGGGCCGGGCGGAGCCGGGTAAGGCAGACATCGATCGATAACGAGAAGTAGCCTACGACACCCGCCCGGCCCCGATATGTAAATGCTACTGCATAACGAGGGCGCGGAAGCACTATTGGGGGAGCGGGCGCGAACGCGGCGCCTGCGTATCCTCACCGTTGTAGATCCTGCTCCTCATGCGCTCTGCGGCTAGTAAAGCCGCTTTCGCGCTCAGATATATTCAGGGCCCGGCACGAGGTCGGCAAATGACAAGCTGGAAATCGTTTTGGGGCCAAAAAGCAAAGGGGAAATCGTTTTTGCGGGGTCCGGGGCGGAGCCCCGGAAAAAAAATTGGTAGTTCATGCTCGCTACTTATCTTGACATGTTATGTGCCTCAACAGGCAAGCACTGGAGTTCGCGCGCGTCAAACCGCGCCGTCGCTAATTGCCGCACGCGCGACGTCGCCCAAGCGATGCTATTTGTAACAGCATACATGACTAGTTCTCAATGTATGTGTAACGATATGACACCAAATTTTGTGTGCGAACGGAGAGAGGCTAATGGAAACATAGCATGAAAAATTATGAAAAACTTATGTGAACAGAACGAGTATAGGGGCCTGCAGGATCGCGAGAGTCGGACGCGCGTACGGCCTTTGCGCCGCGCACGCCTGATATCGCTGGGTCGTAGTCGATTAAGGCTAGATAGCTAGTTTTTTTGTTTTTCTTTACATTTCACGCCTTCTTTTCTTTTCAGACGGTGAGCACATATTGGTGCGGAGGAGTTTAAGATCTGAATTAAGGTGAGGTGCAGGATTATGCTCAATACGGACTCAATATTGCAGACCTTCCATGCCTGCTGGTTGAGATGTTGGATTTTCTGTCCTGGCTGCCCTGTTACAGCAAACTGTTCTATTTCTACCGTCTATTCTACCTTATCTTGCATATTGCTTGTGATGATGATGATGATGATGACAATGATTATGATTGTGATGACGCGCATGATGCAAGATGAGGTAGAACAGACGTTGCAAATAAAACGGAGTTTCGTAACCGGGCAGGCAGGACGAAAAATCGAACATAATCGGACAGCCAGAACAGAAAACGCAACATTATTCAAAGCAGGGGTGAAAAGTCCACAATATTGGCCCGTATTGAGCATAATCCTGCACCTCACCTTAACCTAGATCTTAAACTCCTCTGCACCAACATATGTTCGCCGCCTGAAAAGAAAAGAAGGCGAGAAATGAGAAGAAAAACAAAAAAATCTCACCTATCCAGCCTAAATCGAGTACGACCCAGTGACATACGACGTGCGCGGCACAATGGCCGTACGCACGTCCGACTCTCGCGATCCTGCAGGCCCCTATAATTAGCATTTTTTCCGAGAATTTCGCAAAACTGGTAAATGAAGATGTGAATTCAAACGGCTCGCTTAAACGCGCAGATGAACGATATGGTATGAAACTTTGTAAGTACATGCACACGGGTTTGCAGGGCTTAACTGAGGAGTTTCATTGAAAAATTATGTGATTGAAGGTTGTGGCAAACTTTTTTCTGAAAATTTTGCGCTACCAAAGAAATGGAAAAATGGCTCGTTTGCAACGCAGAGGTAACGAAATCGCGCGGGATTCGGTGTGTTTATGCGCAATAGGACTAAGTAATAAAGTATGAAATATTATGAAAAACTTATGTGAATGAAGAGCGTGCTTAACTAATTTCCAAATTAGTCCCCATAACGTATACCTACAGTAATTCTACAGAAAAAGCCCTTATCACGCAATTTCACTATCGTTTTCGTGATCAGCATGTCGGATAACACCCCTATGCCAAGTTTCAGCCAGATCCGTCAAACTTTGAATTTTTAACCCTTCATACCATACACCTACCGTAACCCTCACTGCGACGTCAGAATTTGATAGGACAGCAGCTGCGCTTGTAGCTTACGCAATAACCAACACAGTGGCAAAATTTGAGTGCGCCATGTTCAGTGAGAGGGAAATTATGAAACCAGTTGCAAAATTAGTGTTCAACCTAATAGAATTGCGTGCAAAAGCGTTCTGAGTCGAAAATGGATTTGAAACTTTCTTCTTTTTCTAAGCGCTTTTGTGATTTTTTTTTCTGGCCCTCTGGTAGCACCAGGAAAGTCAGCAGGTAGGTGACCAGTTTCTTCATACCATCTTTTAGGATATATCGAAAAGTCATACGGTAACAGCCTGTCTGAAGCACTTATACCAATCCTTTGAAAGAAGTTTTTAGACAGCAATATGTTCAGTAGAAGGTTAACGAATCTCAAGTAATTGCTTAGATTCATCGTTGTACGACTTCTGCGCTGCGTTCTGATAACAGAGTAGAAAAATCTCCTCTCCATCTCTGCCGTGCTACTCTCGGAATGAGAACTAGCTTTGCTAGTAAGTCCATCAGATTTTTGCGGTAAGTAATGGGGAAAGAGCCAGATCGCATATGCTTTCGCAACACGGGAAGTAAATATTTCATACTTTTTTGGGCCTTATACCAATCCTTTTTGAACTCTGGCTTCACCTCCTCTGGCATACGTCCTGTTAACTGATGAGAGAGCTGCTCAACTTCTTCTTTAACAGCATCTGCGGAATAGCCGAAAAAAAGTATTAGGCTAGCACATAAGTAAAGCAACTTTTTATATAACTTTTGTCTATTTGAACGTAGCGCATTCATTTTTTGGCAATATAAGGAATATGATGTAAGCTTCTAATGCAGACATTTTTGCTGAATTTTACCATCTTATGTGAGGATTACGGTAGGTTTAGGTACTATGGGAAAATTTTTAGAATGCATATTTTGCTGAAACTTGGCCTATAGGGCTTATTTGACATGCTAATCACAAAAATGAGATCCGTTTCGCATGAAAAGGTCTCGTTCGTGAAACCAAAAGATGAATTTTATTTTAGCGACAAGTGAATATGATATTCGTGTTTACCGCATAGGATTACCCTATAGTGCAAAGTTATAGCGAATTCTGACTTTTCGCAGCTTAGTTATTGATAATTTGCGTTCAAAACTTGACGCATTTGACTTGTTCAACTTTTCAAAGGCGCTCCACCTTAATTTGTGTTTAAATTTCATTTCTTTCTCACTAATTCCAATGTGCCAACTTCCAGCTATATGGTGCCTATAATTGCTTTTTTATATGTTTGAATCAGGTTTCGTAGGGCTTTATGTTTGCCAAAAAATCTTGAAACCTCGATTTTCAGCAGTTTTAAAAAATGCTTAGATTTTTTGTACCACTTTATCAAAAATCAAACGGTTTGCGCAGACTTGCAGCTTACAACACGATCTACATGATGCCACAAAATAAGATTGCTACATAAAATAGCTAGGAAATAGGAAAAAAGCCATGGGAAAAGTTGCAAAACTTATGTGCCAACCTAATTACAATGCTGCGCGTTGGTTTTTTTTTTCAGTATCATAGGTCATAATGTCAAAAGGCGAATAACTTCCAAAAGCATAAAGCACAGCGTTGGGTTCGCACTCCAGTCGGGATCTAAGAGCAGTAGCTATACTTTGTACTAACACCTTCCTTTTATTCATATCCATGTTTGTGAATTTAGCAGCTTTGAAATCTTCAGCAACCTGAAGATCAGCATTGGACTTCCTGGACATTTTCTCATTGAAACTAGGCAATCTGCTTGGATTCCTTATGTAGGAAATCAGAGATTTTCCCTCAATTGTCAACTCTGTATCTATGTCGACAACATTTTTGTCGGCGTAAAATTCTCCTTCTGCCTCGCTGTTGACCTGGAACACATGTGAGTCACCTGCGATTGTAAAGTTTCTGCCTGCCGTTTCCTCTTTAAACTGCCAACCTTTCCGAAACATTGAGGGATATTTTAATAACATGTTCTTCTGAATGTCTTAAAGTTTTTGATTCATTGAAACCAACTATTATCTACAAATTAGGTGAGATGAGTCTAAAGCGTTTTCACGAAAGTGGCCTTCTTCAGCATTAGGTTTACAGAGTATAGATTCCAAAAATGGGCGGGTTTTTGTGTGAAGGTGCGAAAATTCAACAATCTCCCATAGATTTTTGAGTGTGTGCTAATAATGATGGCATAACTGTCAATCAAAAGCGCATTTTTTACCAAAAAAACATAAATATACAACAACGATAAGCATGCTTAAATAGATGCGTTAGCTCACGTTTCCGTTAGTGCTGATAGCGATGTCAATTCATAGCACATTTTTACTATTAACTTGCTCCACCTCGCTCTTATTAGGTCGTCCCGAAAGTTTTTGCGCACGGATTCAAAATTCATAACTTTTGATTTTTCCAACCGATTTGAGTGCTTCTATTTTCGTGTGAAATCGTAGGTCATGTTTTTTATAATGACATCTTATCTGCTTACTAATGGTCATCTGTTGCATAGAGAGCGATAGAAGAAAAATGTTCAAAATGTGAATTTTCTGTGTAGGGTCATAAAAAATCGGACACTTGCAACAAAAATCGGAGGAGTCGGTATTGTAGGTTCTTTCACCAGTTCTTTCTAACAGTGCAAAGTTTGCGTCTATTGCGCGTTTCTATGGAAAGTTATGATTTCCTTGAGAAATGCCAAAATAAACCAATTTCGCCCTTTTGTATTGCTTGCTCGAAAATCATAACTTTTCATAGAGACCCTCAATCAGCGCATTTGCACTGTTAGAAAGAGCTAGTGAAAGAACCTACAATCCCGACTGCTCCGATTTTGTTGCAAGTTTCCAATTTTTTATGACCCTATACGAAAAATTCAAATTTTGACCAATATTCTTCTATCGCTCTCTATGCAACAGATGACCATTAGTAAGCATATAAGATGTCATTATAAAAAACATGACTTACTGTTTCATACGAAAATAAAAGCACTGAAATCGGTTGCAGAAATTAAAAGTTATGAATTTTTGAAAATCGTGCGCAAGAAATTTCCCAACGACCTATACAATGTGTTGGCTTTTATGGGTCACCGGAGCAAATGATTTTTAGAGCCGGGAAGCAAAGAAGCCCTAACATGCTGTATATTATTCGAAAGCTGAGATCATGGAGAATCGACGTAGACCGTCGAATTTTTTCCATGTCTTCTGTGCCGCGAGATATGAGGGATTTTATGTGCTCCAAAAATTAACTGATTTTCTGTCCTCACTTTCTGCTCCCCAAATGAACGCTACGAGGATAAATAAATAATATAAATAAACATAAATTCCGCTTCTTTTGTAAATTTATGAGTGTACTTGTTGCTTGAGGTACTTAGCCTGCAAAACCTTTTAATGACGATTTTTATCATATTCTCAGAGTACAATACCAATCTCGGCCCAGGTGAAGGGGGTCATCGGGAGTTTGGCCTCAAAGTGAAGGGGGTAAAATCCATCACTCTCCCTATCGCAACTATGGTTCAGCGGTAGTTAGGTCTTCGTGGACAGAAATCTGCAGTTAAATGTGAACGTATCGTTATACACAAAGCTGAATGTCTGTGAGTGTGTGTGCCTGTGCTTATGTTTTGAATAGAAATTTTTTTCTCAACCAATCCGGACTAAACTTGGCACACATACATTCGGGGCGGGACGGGCGTTGTAGGCCCCTTTCTTTATCGACCGACATCGATTTTCTTTTCATCGTTTTTTGCAAAGTTTGAGCAATGGGGTTGGGAGGGGAGGGGAGGGGCAATTGAGCACTTCTGTCACAGTGTCTTGACGGGGCCGGGCGGAGCTGGGTACGCCAGCTAGTTTTTAGATAGAATGCAGCGTACCTCGAGGGAAAGAGCTATAAAAATTCGATGATTTACGTCGAATCCTCATTTCCTAAGCTTTTAAATCGTGCATAGATTGTCGGGTGAAAAAGCTTGCCAGCACTGATGGGGTGGAACTATTTACTGTTGCAAGGCTCTGCCCTCTCAATGTATTGGCTTTTACGGACCACCAAAGCAAGAATTTTTTTCAAACCAGAAAGCGTTGCCCACAAGCTACACACATTTCGAAAGAAGAATCGACGTAGGCAGTAGGCTTTTTTCTATCTTTTTTTAGCAGTAACTAACTGGGCTCTCAGTATCCTCTCAGTATATCTCAGTAACCTTTCCCTGTGCCCACGTCTACATGCCAATTTCCTATTCCCGTTGTTCAATAATTCAGCATGCTCAATTACCTTTCTGTGCCAACTCTCAGCCCCGTAGCTCCAACTTTGTAAAAAATCGATAAAATTGATAAAATCGATAAAAGTAGCGGATAATTCTGAAAATCAATGTAGTATCCGTAACAAACATGCTCGATTACCCTCTGGTGTCCCGTAGGTCAGACTTTGCAAAAAATCGATAAAATCGACAAAAGCAATAGGCAATTATAAAAAGTAATATTGTATTCGTGATTAGCATGCTCACCCACCCCCATGTGCCAATTCCCAACTGTGTAGCTCAAAGTTTGCAAACAAATCGATAAAGTTGGTAAAGGTGATCGATAATTTAGAAACTAACATTGTATTCGTAATCAGCGTGCTCGATTACCCCCTATGCCAACTCCCAGCCGCGTGTCAAACTTTACAAGAAACGGTAAAAATCGATAAAATCGATAATAGTAGCCTGCGGTACCCGCCCCGCCCCAAAGTGTTTGTGTGTAAAGTCTGATCCGGTTCGGTTTAGAAATAAGAATTTCTATGAACAACATACGTACAGACATCCAGAGAGACAGAACATATAGACAAACAGACAATCAGCTTCTTATGTAAGACCAGTGCGTCACCTCTGCTTCGCAGAGGCTCGCACTGGCTCTACTATCCATGTGCCTTACTCATTCTCGTAAAATCGTGGCAATGGAACTTACCGCACTATGCCGACTACCACGAATTAAATGTAAACAGCTACTCATTCAGAAAGTTTTTTCACGTGAGATCGGTGATTTCGCGTGGATGAAACTTTTCGTAGGAAGACAAACGCAAATTTGAATAGGTTTTTGAAGTTGTCATGGCTTGGTAGTCCCCTTAAAGGCAATAGTAACCGTGAGCTACATCTCCGTGCGAAAATCTTTTAAACGCTTAGCTAGAGCCTTAGCAAATTAACCATTTACGCAACCAACTCTTTCTGGCACCGTTTTCGTTATGTGGCAAACTTTTGACCACTTTTTAGGCTAAAGTCCATCGCTTGCACACTTGCTTACCAAACACATCCAGGCTTTGCAAAAAGTGGTGATATGGACCCAATTTTGCGGGACAGAAGCCAGGTGGATCCGTTTGACGCGCAATTTCTGAGGGACCCATTCAACGAATCTATACGTGCTTTTGCACGTTGGACTTTCATGAACGTAGCATGCGCTTTGCAAAATTTGGGCTTAAAACGCTGGCTGGAACACGCTCTACGAATTTCGTAACAGACGGACACACACACACACACACACACACACACACACACACACACACACACACACACACACACACACACACACAAAAAAAAAACACGTAAACAACCCTTAGTCCGTTATTATATCTTATGTAAGATTGCTCGCAATATGCATCTAGCGCTCCCCCTCTTAAATTTCGATCGCGAAAAGGCAACAGACTGACTGATTGCTACACTTACATCGCTTTGGAAAGTTCTATAGCTAAAAGGATAATATAAAGAAATCAACGAGGAACTGCGTAGTAGTGTGTGTACCGAATAGACATTGTATGCAGTGACACAAATGATCATATGCAATGACTCTACTGTACTTGCATCATAACTTGAAAGTTGTAGAAAACCTTTGCGACAGTATGCTAAAACTCATCGAGCGTCTGATACTATGTGCTAAAGGCAGCGGCTCGGCAAAATTCAATGCAAAGGCTTTCCGTGCTTACCTGGGCATCCGCTTCCTGGTTCCGATTATGTAGCTTGGAAGGCGCAAATTGTTGAAAATGGGCTTTTCCGAAACCCTCCTTATTCTGAATTAAAACGTGAGGACCCAAAACCCGCAAAGGTTTATGAGTTCGCTGTCGGACCCTACGGTCACGACTGTGCACTATATCTACTCCGACTTCGCAGTTCGAAACTGCAGGCGGCATTCGAGCCCACCATAGGGTCCGGCCACTTTCAGGACAAAAATTCGGAGCCCCCTTCCTGCTCCGAACTCTACTCCAAAACTCCATATCGCTCAACTAGCTGGCTTACCCGGCTCCGCCCGGCCCTGTCAATGCTATGATTAAGGTTTTATTCCTATCCCTTAGAACCTTTCATTGTGCCCAGTGGGCAGGTGAAAGGCTTTCGAATAATATTCGAAACCTCGTTTCTTGATTGTTCGAGTTTCGAATATTATTCGAAAATGGAAGAACTCCGAATATCGAATTTCGAATACGAATATATTCGAATGTTTTATTCGAATGATCGAATTTCTATTCGATTCGGACCCAAGTATAGGGCCCACTTCTACATGCAATTCCCTATTCCCCTGTTTTAGTAATCAGCATGCCCACCTACCTCCCTCAACAACCCCCAGCCCCGTAGCTCAAACTTCGCAAAAAAAGCGATAAAACCGGTAAAAGTAAGGATAATTCTGAAAACTGATGGCGCTGTTCGGCTATCCGGCCCCAAAACGTTTTTGTGATGGATCCTGCTCAAAGTCGGTACATGGGGACTATTAAAGCCGCTGATGACGAATACTGTAGTCATTTCGCGCGATATAGCGCCATTTTCTGGGTTTACGTTGGGTACACATAAGAAGCTAAAATCATGGATTTCGCTGAAACTTTGAGGGGGCTAATTGACATGCTGACTACGAATATCATACTCCTTCAGCATTTTGAGGCGATTTCACTGAGTTGTGGTACGTATAATGCAGAGGGGCGAAATCTCAGTTTTGGCTGATACTCGGTCTAGAGAGATTCGAACTTTTGATCACGTCTAAAACACTCTCGTTGCGTTTTCCTTTTCGCAGAGTTACGGTAGGTACATGGCAGCGGGTAAAAATTATGAACCTGCCTGAAAGCTTGGCAGAAAATTACCTAAAGTGCTGTTTCAAGAATATCGTGTTCAATCTACACGATAAAGGCAATTCGTGTGGTATAAAAGTTTCCCACAACCGTAATGCTTTCCCTTATAGGACCACTGCCGCGCGCGATACACCCTTCGGCGGCCTTTACCTACGCAAGAACAGGGGGAGGGAAATTTGCCGCGTGCGTCAGGCCTTGGGACAGGTTATCAGTTTCCTTATAGGACCACTGCCGCGCGCGATATCCCCTTCGGCGGCTTTTGTCTACGCAAGAACAGGAGGAGGAAGATTAGCCGCGTGCGTTACGCGTCGGGACAGGTTATCAGGATGGCGCTGGAGACCGCCATGCAAAACGACCGTTTCCCCTTTCGTGAATATCTGGGATCTAAATTGGCCCGAAAGCGAAAAAATGTCCATTCAATGACTGCAACTCACCATAACTTCACTATTGCGTTATGACAGCGAGCAATCATTATATTCATAAGCGATATACTTTTGAACCGTTACAGGTAAGATTTTGAGCAAATCTGGAACTTCGACCCATCTACATCCAGCGTAACCCAAGAAAATGCACTATTCTGCGAAATCAGCATGATATTCATGTTCAGCGCGCTAAATGACCACCCTAGACGAATAAACCGAATCTATGTTTTCGACCCCCTGCCATATAACCACCACAACTCTATGAAATGGTCCCAATATGCAGAGGGAGATGATATTCGTAATTAGCATGTCGAATAAGCCATATGGACCGAACTCCAGTTGGATTTCGTGATTTTGACTTCCTACCGTACACCTGTCGTAACCGCGATTTCAGTCGCGATGCGATTTGGCAATTCGCCAGAAGTCTTCGAATCTCCAACATTAGCAAGCTGCACAGCATAGTGTTTATAACTTACGTAAACTGATGAAATGCCCTATCTTCTGTACATTTGTAATGTGCTTACAATGAGTTATGGACACCTGGAATATTGCCAAATCGCGTCGCGATTGAAATTGCTTGAACTATGCTCGACCCTTAAGATAGCCCTTATACACGAAGTTTGAGAAAGCTCTACCACAAAAAATTTTGGGGCCCGGATAGTCGAATAGCGCCAAACTAATATCGAACTCGTAATCAGCATGCTCGATTACCTCCCTGTGCCAACTCCCAGCCCCGCAGCTCAAACTTTGCAAAAAAGTCGATGAAATCGATAAAAATGATGGACGATTCCAAAAACTAATATTGTAATCGTAATAAGCATGCTCGATTACCTCACTGTGCCAACTCTCAGCCCCGCAGCTCAAACTTTGCAAAAAAGTCGATGAAATCGATAAAAATGATGGACGATTTCAAAAACTAATATTGTAATCGTAATAAGCATGCTCGATTACCTCACTGTGCCAACTCTCAGCCCCGCAGCTCAAACTTTGCAAAAAAGTCGATGAAATCGATAAAAATGATGGACGATTTCAAAAACTAATATTGTAATCGTAATCAGCATGCTCGATTACCTCACTGTGCCAACTCCCAGCCCCGCAGCTCAAACTTTGCAAAAAAGTCGATGAAATCGATAAAAATGATGGACGATTCCAAAAACTAATATTGTAATCGTAATAAGCATGCTCGATTACCTCACTGTGCCAACTCTCAGCCCCGCAGCTCAAACTTTGCAAAAAAGTCGATGAAATCGATAAAAATGATGGACGATTTCAAAAACTAATATTGTAATCGTAATAAGCATGCTCGATTACCTCACTGTGCCAACTCTCAGCCCCGCAGCTCAAACTTTGCAAAAAAGTCGATGAAATCGATAAAAATGATGGACGATTTCAAAAACTAATATTGTAATCGTAATCAGCATGCTCGATTACCTCACTGTGCCAACTCCCAGCCCCGCAGCTCAAACTTTGCAAAAAAGTCGATGAAATCGATGAAAATGATGGACGATTTCAAAAACTAATATTGTAATCGTAATCAGCATGCTCGATTACCTCACTGTGCAAATTCCCAGCCCCGTAGGTCAAACTTTACAAAAAAATCGATAAAATCGATAAAAGTAATCGATAACTTCGAAAACTAATATTGTATTCGGAATCCCCACGCTCGATTATCCCCCCCCCCCAGTGCCAACTCCCAGCCCCGTAGGTGAACTCATCAAAAATAATTGATAAAAGTCGATAAAATCGATATCGATCGATGACGAAAAGTAGCCTATGACACTCGCCGGGGCCCGAAGTGTATGTATGCCAAGTTTGGTCCGGATCGGTTCAGAAATGGAATTTTCTATTCGGAACATACGTACACACATACAGACATACAGACATGCAGACAGGCAAACAGGCATTCAGCTTTATATATAAAACCAGTGCTTCACCTCTGCTTCGCAGAGGCTCGCACTGGCCCTACTATCTGTATGCCTTACTCATTCTCGCACAATAATGACATTGGAACTCACCGCGCTATGCGGACTATCACGAATGATTTGTGAAATTCCAAAAGCTTTTCCATATGAGATCGGTAATTTCGCATGAACGAGACTTTTTTCGAAAGAACAAATGCAAATTTGAATCGGTTTCTGGACTTTTCGTGGCTTGATATTCGCGATAGGATGCCATAATCACCGTGGGCTACATATCTGTGCAAAAATCTTCTCAAACGATAGGGTAAAATCTTGGCAAGTTGAACATTTACGCAACCAATTCTTTTTGGCGCTGTTTTCGCAAAGTAATAAACTTTGGTTCAATTTTTTAGGCTACCATGGCTTGCACATTAACTTGTCAAACATATCCGTGAATTTGCAAAAAGTTGCGCTACAGACTCAATTTTACTGGCCAAAAGGCAAGTGGATTCGGTTGACGCGCATTTTTTGAGGGATCCACACAACGGATCCGCTCGTGCTTTTGTATAGTAGACTCTCATGTTGGTAGCAGGTGCTGTGCAAAATTTGGGCTCAGGATGTTGGCTGGAACATGTTCTACGAATTTCGTGACACACACACACACACACACACACACACACACACACACACACACACACACACACACACACACACACACACACACACACACACACACACACACACACACACACACACACACACACACACACACACACACACACACACACACACACACACACACACACACACACACACACACACACACACACACACACACACACACACACACACACACACACACACACACACACACACACACACACACACACACACACACACACACACACACACACACACACACACACACACACACACACACACACACACACACACACACACACACACACACACACACACACACACACACACACACACACACACACACATACACACACACACACACACACACACACACACGTAAACATCCTTAGCCCGTTATTATAAGTTATGATAGGGGCTATTTTAACACTGCTAGAAAAGCCCGGCAACCCCCACTTTGCCGGGACGCTGCCCCCAAGCAGAAAACAATCCGGAAATGCTTGTGATTCTGGTAAGTGTACTTTTTCTTATGGCTGCAGCACTCAAACCGCTCCAATTTAATAAGTATCCTTTATTGAGGTCTTGATATGTTTGCACTTGTATTGAAGGTTAATAGAAGGGTCTTCAGGGATGAAATGTGTATTGCCTTATAGGGCTTGAAACTCTGATTCAAATCTGCTTTCGCTATCTGCTGCGGCCTTTTGGGCGAGGAGTTTTGAGGGTTTCTAAAGGCAGCCTAACCCAAAATTTCGCCTCCCATATTTTTGTCGTCCTGGGACTTTTCCGTGACTGTCATCACAGTTATGAACTTCAAATTCTCCAAAACCCCCAAAAACCCCGATTCTCGAGGACCCTCTCTTCAAAGGAAGGACGAGTTTCGAATTGCTCGACCCCCGTCTTCACGCCAGCGAGGAGCAGCTGCACTGTATGACAGCCTGCAGTTGACAGGTCACACTTTACAAAAAAAAAAACGATAAAAACCGATAAAATCGATATCCGATGACAAAAAATAGCCTTTGTCACCCGCCCGCCCCGAGGTGCATGTGTGCCTAATTTGGTCCGGATCGGTTCAGAAATGGAATTTTCCATTCGGAGCTTACGTACACACAGACAGACATACATACAGACAGACAAACAGGCATTCAGCTTTATATATAAGATGTTTCACTTTGAAACTGTTTGAGAAATGAGGTCAAAGTTAACTAAAAAAAGCAGATTGAACTTACATCGCTAGGCAGGGTAACAAGAACTCTTGTGAAACCTGTTAAACATGTAGATGACAATTCAAATTTTTTTGACACGTAGCAGAAGGTTGACACTTCTTCCTGTGAAGCTGGGACAGAATTTGAAACAAGGATGGAAACAATATCTTTACTTGAAAAAAATGGGTCCGAATAACAGAAAAGTACCGAATTATGAACCTACCTGAAAGCTTGGCAGGGGTTACTCAAAGTGCTGTTTCAAGAATATCGCACTCAATCCCCACGATAAAGGCAATTCGTGTGGTACAGAAGGTTTCCCACGACCGTAATGCTTTCCTTATAGGACCACTGCCGCGCGCGATACACCCTTCGGCGGCCTTTACCTACGCAAGAACAGGGGGAGGGAAATTTGCCGCGTGCGTCAGGCCTTGGGACAGGTTATCAGTTCCCTTGTAGGACCACTGTCGCGCGTGATACACCCTTCGGCGGCTTTTGCCTAAGCAAAGAACAGGGGGTGGGGAAGATTTGACGCGTGCGTTACTAGTCGGGACAGGCTATCAGGATGGCGCTGGAGACCGCCATGCAAAACGACCGTTTCCCCATTTCGTGAATATCTGGGATCTGAATTGGCCCGAAAGCGAAAAAATGTCCATTCAAACCCTGCAACTCACCATTTCACAATAATGCGTTATGACAGCGAGCAAGCATCATATTCATAAGCAGCATGCTTGTAAACCGTTACAGGTAACGTTTTGAGCAAATCTGGAACTTTGACCCATCTATTGTACACCCACCGTAACCCAAGAAAATGGCGCTATCCTGCAAAATCAGCATGACATTCATGTTCAGCGGGCCAAATGACCACCCTAGACGGAGTTTGAGCAAATCTTTTCAATCCCATACCGTATAGCCTCTGGACTGAACTCCAGCCGGTTTCAAGATTTCGACTTCCTACCGCACACCTATCGCAACCACACGGTGAGCTTTCTGCAAAGAAAGTGTGATATCTGTAATCAGCATGCAAGATAACCCTTACAGACGAAGTTTGAGCAAGCTCTACGGCAAAAAATTTTGGGGCCCGGATAGCCGAATAGCGCCAAACTAATACTGTATTCGTAATCAGCATGTTCGAATACCCCCTATGCCAGCTCCCGGCCGCGTAGGTCAAACTTTACAAAAAACAGTAAAAATCGATAAAATCAATATCGATCGATGACGAAAAGTAGCCTATGACACTCGCCGGGGCCCGAAGTGTATGTGTGCCAAGTTTGGTCCGGGTCGGTTCAGAAATGGAATTTTCTATACGGAACATACGTAACATACGTACGGACAAACAGACAGACAAACATACAGACAAAACAGACATTCAACTTTATATATAAGATAAAGTCTGGTAAATTTAAAGCTTTACAGGCTTTTGAGTTCTTTCGGAAGGTTCTTTCGCAAAAAGAAATGCAGATTTGAAATCAGCGTTTAAAAACACTTTTATTGATATACATCTCGTCTTCAATTGCCAGCTCGAATTGGTGTATGCTTCTACTACAAGTTCTCGAGCCTTCGGAGTGGTGTAGATCTGGCATGTATAAGGCGGTGATTGCCAACATAAGCATAGTTGTTTTGGTCCCGGGGATTGTTTTCCTTTCCTTTTCTGTTCTCTTCCTTCCTTTTGTTAGGTGTCTTGGCGAAAGTCGGTTGTGGGATGGCAAGCAAGAATCTCAGACAATCGCTGGGGGCAGGCGGGCACCGAAAAAATAGATTGCTGATTTCTCGTACCCCGCTCGCGGATTTTTTGCAAAGCAATCAGAACTTTTCGGAAGACCGCTTTGCTGAGTCAGCGGATTTTTGAGAGACCGCCTGTTGAATTTTTTTTCGCTCTTATCTTTTGCAGATATATTGCTGAATCTCTGAAAAATCGAGAACTCAGCAAGCGGTCTTCCGAAAAGTCCTGATTGCTTTCCAAAAAATCCGCAAGCGGGGTGCGAGAGATCAGCAATCTATTTTTCCGGTGCCCGCCTGCCCCCGGCAATTGTCTGAGATGGTGTTAGCTGGGGGGGGGGGGGGGAGGGGTCAGTAACCCTCGCCCATATCTGCCTCATTGTCTAAAAAATTGCAAAAGTTTAGAGCACTTTTTATGCGACTGGAGAGATAGATTTTTTTTGAAAGCGGGGTATAAAAATATATTAGTTCTAACGGATACCTCGAGTACTTCAAATTTTTTCAGTTCAAGCGTGCTTATCTGTTCTTGTTGTGAAGCATTTATGACCTTTAATCATTTCCATTGAATGTGAAATTTGCGATTTCTGTGGCAAAAAGTGCTTCGCCATGCTTCAGCACCGGTGTCTGGGAATTGCTATCGCTCCTCATTACACCCTTGCTCAGATAATCGGCGGGGGCAGGCGGTCCGCAAACTCGCGCTTTTCTGCAGGCGGTCAGCAGAATTTTGGGGCGTGGCCAAACCTTCAGCGGGCGGCACTTCCTTTACGGTCGCATATTCTGCCAGTGGGCAGCAATACAGCATTTTTTGCAAGCGCTCGACAAATAATTTCTTTCAGCAAGCGCTCGGACTCTTTTTACGCACTGTCATGCGTACGTCGAGCACAGATAAGACTCTTTGTGACAGAGGTGTCACCGTTGGTTGAATTACTCAAGTTTGAGGTACTTTCTCTCACCGGAAAGTACCTGAGGGCTACGCGGTCCTCCACAAAGGACCGTGCGGCCCCCGAAAATTTTGCATATTCTCGCGAAAAGTCGAGAATGCGGCCACTGCGCCGTAGCTAATCTATAAGGAAACCGCGATTGTTCTCCAAGCATTCGCCTAAGATCTTGCTAAAATTATTCCAAATTTCTGCAAGCGAACCGCAAGAAATCAGCAAACTATTTTTCCGGCGCGCGCTTGCTCAAAATTTGCTGGCTGCCTGCCCTGAGTGATCGCGAAGTTTGTTTCCTTGGTAGCGAGGTATCTCTCGTAGTAAAATGAAGCTATTGTTAGCATTCGAGTCACCAATATAAAGTATTAGGTTGTAAAGAAAGTTGGGGAGTTTCGGAAATTTTATTGTCAGACTTATTTTTTTTTTTCGCACTCGGTTAAATCATAGCGACGAATATTTTATATGTTTGTTTAGAAAAAGCCTAAGCTTTCTAGACTCGCAATCAATTTTTTATCAATGTAAACCCTTGTTTGATCTACACACCAAAAAAGGAAGTCTGTGCAACCATAAAAATTTCCCATCTTATCTTTTTGCTGCCATTTTTTCGCAGTAAACAAAGAAAACCATTCAAAGGTTGGTCTGAAAGCAGGCTGTCTACTCTAAAACCGCAGCTGTGCTCGGATTCTACAATACACAAACAAAAATTGCAAGCTCTCAAACTTGTCCTTGACCGTACGTGTTTTCGCTGTCGGCGTCGATTTTGTACGGATCATCAGGCCTCGGTGACGGGCCCAAAAGATGTGCAAGACATTACCTCAACAATATTTGCAGCAATTAAAGAGACTCTTTTTGTAGAAAGAAGGAGGACTTCAAACTCTTTCACTCAAAAAGTGGGTCATTTTTGAGATGCAAAAAAATTTTCTCGAGAAAAATTTTTTCACAGGCTGTGCTCTAGAATTGTGACACAGTCCTTTAATAGCCCCAGCAGAGTTCTACCTATCTACCGGATATGAGCTCTCCAGCTCTCTTCATGCCTGAGAAATTCCTGTACTAAGAGTCCGAAATCTAAGTCGACCTTTTTTCTTACTGCGCAAGCTGGTGACCCGAAGAGCATAACTTATAGACAACATTGCCTTTGCAGCGAAGTTTGCGCTTTTAAAAGGGATCAATCTGCTTAGAGTTACAACAGTTTGGAAAAAAAATCGCAAGTGCCCGGGAACTTTCTTTACAGCCTAATGATTAGCTGGCTTTTCTGTTCAGCCCGGGCCATTGTCCACTGGAGAGAGGTAAATACTGTTTTGGTCCCAGCACAGTACTGAAAATAGAACCCCTCTTCTTCCTTATGGATAACTTATTTGGGAACATCTCCACTCTACCGCATCTTCGGGATCCTTAGACTAAAATGAGCTTCACCGCCCGCTTTAAAAGAGATTATGGGAGAATGCGGTTAGAACATGACAAGCTTTTATTTCTGTAGAAATACATAAAGAAATCAACAAATCGATAAAATAACCCAACGAATCGCCGCAAAAAGTAGCGCTAAACAACCTCAAGGGTTGAAGACGTATGTATGTAAAGTTCCAGCTCACTCGATTCATTGTCGGGCCTTTCCATAACAAACGAACTACCTAAGTGAATTTAAAGGATATCCGTTGACGACCGCCTCGTTTCTTGCATTTACACCACCGCAGGCGTGCCTTTTTGAAGCCTTTCCAGCTTGACAGCACGCTGCAGTGCGCGGGGATTTGGTAACTTGCAGCATCCCTGTCCTTTAACCTCTTCTGTTGATTTGAGCATTTGACATGGTTTTTTTCTCTTATTTTTCATTTCAGGCAATCAGCCGATTTAATGTCTATGTGAGATCATCGCCGCGAGCAAATGGGAGAAAAGAATGACTTTCTTTGTAGTTACAGTAGTAGATATCACAGCTATGATTGGGATTGCATGTTTTCTTCAATGTTTTGTAATGATGTTACATTTTCCTGAGACAGACCACTGAAGTACTTTAGCACTCCTACATCAGGGGCACCATATAGAAGTGCTGAAATAAACATTAGAGTGGCCCATTCAAGGAGAATTCATGACAGCCATCACTGCCTCCTACCTATGAACAAAGCACACCCTTTCACCCAATTTGCCTGAGCGATGGTTCACGATTTTGAAAGAAGAATGTCTGGGGTAAAAAGAGAGAGAAATTCAATAAATGTGTCTAAACAAATTCTTCCGTACTTTTCAGTATTCATCAAAGAAGGACGTAGGATATACGAACATTGAGAGGACCTAAGAGAGAGGGAAAATGAATGACTGACTGAAATACAAAAACTAAGAAGAGAAAAAAACGATGTGAAATACCTAGATTAACAAAAGAGGTTTAAGGACAGGGTTGCTGCGAGCTACGAAGCCCCGGCACGCTGCAGCTTACTTTAAGGAAAGGCTCCAAAAAGGCACGCCCACGGTGGTGTAAATGCACGAATCGGGACACCCGTCGATGAATATCCTTTACTACCCTCCTCCAATTTAACTGTATTCAAAAACCGTTTTGCTTATTATCTTCTGTTCTCTTACAGGGGGGGGGGCAAGGGTTTAACATCCTGTGTCCTGCCTCACAAGTCTTCAGGCTTCGATTTTTCGGGTTTTTGATTATGAGATTTGCCGAGAAAAATTTACTGCAAGGGAGTTTGAATGCCAAGGGTAAACTACATGAAATCTAGAATTATTCGCGCAGGTGACGTAGATTTCGACAGGGAGAAGGATCCATGGAGTGCCCCAAAAATGCCCCTATTATTCGTTCTTCAGTAACTCTCTTTTATTGTATTTGCCGCTCTTACGGAACCATTTTGTAGAGCCGGCTTCTACTTAGACATACATTATGGAGCGAAACATCAATTTCTATGCCTTATTGGAGGCCACGGTGGGGATCCGCAGCACATTGCACCATTGTGAAATAAATCGTTTTAAACAATTGTCAAGAAAATTTGGAAGTTGTGCGACAAGGTCAACCATGCTGATTTCAATTCTCAACTTTATGAAATTTAGAGCTTTTATGTAGCATTCAAATTATGAAGAAACATCCAACGATTGTTGCGGTGCAGCTGGCATCTTATTAACGAAGCATTGCGGTAAAGTGCAAGTTTTATGTGCGTAATCAGTGACTTCCATCATCTTCGCTGAGAGTTGCAATTTATGTGGTTCTTTCTCTGAGGTAAGGCATGAATTTAATGGTCCAATAACTTGCGCAAAGTTATTGTAACCCCATGGTAATGGAGAAAGAAAGGTAATTTGCTCTATGCTGTAAATCTAGTTGAAAAATTTTGTGAAGTTGAAAGCAGCTTTACAAAATGGCACCTCAACAGCTTGAAAGACTACTACAAGAGACTTATTAACTAGCAAATAGTAGAAACATTTTCTTGGGACCATGGGTCGAGGGCTCTCCAAACGAAAAAGTAGAAGGCAGAACTTGCCCAATGGTACAATGCACAACGTAAGCAAGGTACATGGCTCAAAAGACATTGCCGCGGTTTGGCTACATTCCTGATTCAGGAGCGTAGCCAAACCGCGGCTGTACAGAGGTGCCACGCATTCTTGAATGATGGGATATTCAAGAGTAAATGGTTTACAACTTAGCCTACGTGAATTTTGTAGGCTACAGAAAAAGAATTTGGTGATTAGGTTGTTAATACAGAAATCATCAACACCAATAGCCTATGGCAAGTGTACAACTTACACTTAATGCGCAACAACACAACAAGACAGGCATGCATCACAAGAAATATTTGCTTTGTGCATAAATTTTATATAATATAAACACTTTTGTTTAGCCGATCACTCCCAAACAAACAAGTCATCCACAGAAGGCGGCGTTACTACCGACGAAGAGTTGGAAAGCCGCATGAGTAGACGCTCATCTGTCCTGGTCAGTAACCGTTAAAGAGAAATAAAATGCTTTTTGTATTTGCAAATATACAGGTGGATCTCATTTCCTTGTTTCGCCGTTCATCAAGCGTATTATTACGACCACACACAAGTACGCGAAACGCTGTTGCGGATGAGTAAGTACTTTCAAAATACTTCACGCTCTCACTACTATGGTGTTTTCTTGACGTAAAAGAGAGAAAATTGGGATAAAAAACATTTAGTGGCGAGGATGACGAGGACGAGGAAGACACAAGGACTATGTCGAAAGATCGAATACTTGAAGCAATTAGGCATAAACGAGAAATAATTGGTAAATTACGTGGTCAACCTTGGAACATGAAAAGGAAACGAAGGACGCTAAAGTAAGCATCTGTTCTTCCACCTAATTGGCTACATCTTCGACAGTTCAAAAATAGAATCTGTAGCGGTTGTTTGAGTAGCCCCCCCCCCCCCGATAAAGTGGAGTTATCTGGAAAAAGAGAAAGGAAGCGATGCATATAGGTTAGCAGAAGCGGAAATTAGAAAAAAACATTATCGATTTTGAACTTCTTGTTCGCAGTTTTCGCTTTTGTCGGTTCAAAACTCGAAAATCGAAAGCTTTCAAGATACCTGCAGAACATTTACGGGAGGGTGCAATTGTTGAAAGCATCGCGCACCCAATTTCTCGACTTCTATGTTTTTGTCATTCCGCGACCGACCTTCTCATGTGCCTGATTCCGGTTACAAGCGAAAATCCGCGAAAATCCCGACAATCCCCGTTCCGCAGAACCCGCGTGGCGATTTCTCCGGAACGATGATTGGTTGGGTGTGCAAGGATGGGCGAGACGAACGTCACTCCCACTCAAAGGGAAGGAGCCAAGGTGATTAACACAAACACTCCAAAGCGATCGAAGCAAGTTTCTCATTTCGGAAGCAACTTTTGACAGCGCAAGTTGGGCAAGTATACAGTTGGGGGCCCCTCTACTGTAAAGCATCAAAATTTCATCGATCTCATTTAGGGTGGACGATCCTTAAGATGACCAGCAGAAGGAAATCACTTGCCAAAACTTTGGTCAACATGTCAAAACGGCAATCTTTCTCTTTTTCAAACACAATTTGCGCTCGAAGCCAGCCTGATTTTTATGCGGTCCTGAAATTTCAGCATTCTCTGCCATTTTTCTTTTGTTTGCGTTTTTCTGCTCATCATTGTGAGCGATCTTCCGAGCTCAATCAACATGATTGCGAATCAAATTCAAAGCAGTTTGGAAAACATACTATCTACAACTGTTTACTAAATACTCTCACACAATCTATGAAGAGCTAGGTGACATTGTTTATCATGGGCAGAAACGAAATGTATTTTCCAATATACGAAAAATTGTCTACCTAAGGGGAAACAAATAGATAATAATTGAGACAAGGTTTTTGAATTTCTTGTTTATATAAAAATACTGGACTGGTGACATTATCACCATGTAAGTCTACGATCTTTGGACTGATATACGGTTTGCCAGACTTGGATAAAACACGGGAAAGGCTTACCAGTGTGAACCTCGTGGAAGGCGTGAGGGGTAGCAAGAAGCTATGATGAATTGAGATCGATGTACTCTGCTCGTTGTTGCCACGCGGGTTTTTAGATTGTTGATTTGTGCACGAGGAGATCACCTCAAACTTGAGTAATTAACAAATATAAAATTCTATCAAACGAATCGCAAGCGAATTAAATACCAGCATAAATGAGATTTTGATTATGGCAGAAAGATAGTGATAAAATCCAATTGATATGTTTTGAACTAAATAAAGTTTTTACAAATAGTGGCACCCAAAATAAAGTAGACAAGGCAAGACCAAAAGAGATGAAGCAATGTTGTCTAAATGACGGTCAAGTCAAGAACGAAAAGAGGGGGTCGTCAGCTGCGGCGGTCCCCTCACTTTTTACTTGATACTTGGCGCAGCTGCAGCCGTACAAAGATAGGGCTTGCCGCGCACTTAACTTTCAATGGCAATAAAAAACCAGTCATTGAAAGAGAATGGAGAAAATGTCGGTCGAGTTTCTCGACACTCCAGGCTTGCTTGATGATCGTTTTTTCATCGATTGTCTCCTTCGTCTTCTTCGTTATCTCCTGCTTGCCGGCGTCTTCTTTCTTTTATCGGCTGCCCTGCTGCTGCTTCTCTGTCACCACTCCTGCTTCCAGAGCGTCGACCTGGTTTAGGATGTGCTGCCCTTCTGGTGGCCGTTCCGGAGCTTCAAGTGGTGCTGGGTCGCGCTCTTGCCGCTTTTGCAGTTCTCCTTCGTCCTCCTACGTCATCCCGAGCGGACATATAATCCCTCGCCTTGTTGAGGACGGCTTTAACGCGAATCACGTTTTGAATGGCAATCTACTCATTGTTTGTTTGCTCACAGGGTCCAACTCCATCTTGAGGAACTGCCATGCCTACCATCTCTCACGGGATACTAGCTTTGCGTCGGCCGCGATTTTATAAACGTCTGAGATATGGCATAAATTCGTCCATCCGAAGAACGTCTCCCTGCAGCTCCCTGCCCGCTGTCAGCATTTCTTGATAGTCCATAAGCCTTTGAACTAGCGATCCTGGGCGTTGACCCTTTCTGAACTTGTGGAGCCTCCAGTGCGAGACAAAATTCGCCACCTCCTCGATTTTGCTCTCATGTTTGCCATGATGTAGGTAATCTGTTGTTCCAAAGCCTCAGTTGTCAAAGATCCTCGATTACAAGCTGCTGATCCCCTCTTAATATTGTTCGTATCGTTCTCGTTCCATGTTCCGTTTGGAATCGAATTGATTTGTGCAAAATTCAATGTTCGATGTAAATTTTTGTGATCTGTGAAGGATGACAAGAATGAGTTGACTTTTTCAGAGAGTAATATCGCAAAATCTTAGAGAAGTTTCTCGCGGAGCTTTTCTTTGATTTTCGGCAATAGGCAGAAAGGTCGTCATAGAAGACGATTAGTAGCATGTGCAGCTTTATTTATTTGAGAAAGCGAATTACACAACACACTTGCTGCAGTGGAAAACGGGCGTAGGTGATTTCCAAGACGATAATTAGCGCGATTACTGCCATTATCCACGTCTTGTACCACTGCAAGGAAACTTCCGCGATGTGCCAGAAATCTGGCCATTGGGCCTCTGCCTCGGTCTCCGTTCCGACACTCATTGTGTCATCATTCCATGAGCCGTTTGTGTAGATCTGGGAATGCCCTACTTTAAAGGTTGTCATCACAGTTCCACAAGACACTAACATGTCATTTGCATTCTCGTTCGAGGCTATACTGAAGCTCCGCAAACGCTCGTTGTTGGTCACACTCCACTTTTAAGCTGGCAGATTCGCATATGATTTTGGCTTGCTTTGGTGATGTGAATTCAGCTGTAGTTCTTGCACCTCTGAGACATTTGTAGCATCTCCGTTAGAACTGCATCTGCGATCGTGCAGATTGTCCTCTCCATCACCACATTTGTTTGAATGTTTACGATAACCTCTACCGTAGTCATATTTTGTACTTCAGCTTTCACATATTCTTCCTCATTATGTTTAAAGGAGATTGCTGAAAAATTGCCGGCAAGCGATTTCTGACGTCCCCAAACATCTCAGAGATGCTTACACGGCATTTGCAGTTAGCTTGGACTTCCCTCGGAGCAGACCGGTAATTGTCTGTAACCGTGCAGTCCAGTCGGCTGCAGTTTGTTGGCGCACCCTACAAGTGGTTTTCTTACGAAACTCTAGAGTGCAGCGTTGTTCCCGTCAGTGATGAAAGCTGTGTTTAGCAGCGGGATTGGTGAGATGGTTAGAGGTTAACAAAAGAGTGAACGCATCTGCATGATGGGTACATTGGGAACCATGATTGCTGTAAATATGCGTGTCACTTCTTGTACTGCATCAAAAACTGTAAACTTGACTTTGGCTGCCAGTGTCCAGCAATTGCAGTAGAAAATTTTGAACACTTGTGGATGGAGCGAGGTAGATGCGAGAAAAGGCGGCCTTAGCCCCAATAGAAACAATCGCATCCTGGTCCTTCAATGGATTCTACACACTCAATGATTCCTGGATGGTGATTCCCCTTCTCCAGCTCCAGTATGAGACTTGTGGCGTTTATCGATGCTCCCGCCTAGAATGCAAATGTGCTTTCTAGGCGGGAGCCTGTCTGGGCATCTTTTGCTATCCATTACGTTTTAGATCGTGTCTCGAGTGTGCTTTCGTGCTCTGGTTCACAGGTATGGAGCGGTTCCCACTATACCTTGCCTGACGAGTGGTCGAGTCATTCCTAATTAGTCTGTAACTTGCCTCTTTTTTAAAAGATTGATTCTGAGGGCTTCCAACACGCGAATCTTGCAGATCTCGGTTTCATTGCCTTTGCGCACACGGTAGACTTGTGTGAGAAGAGATTCACCTGTTGACATCCTTCTGCTGTACCGACTGTTATTACTCAGATAATCGGCGGGGGCAGGCGGTCCGCAAACTCGCGCTTTTCTGCAAACGGTCAGCAGAATTTTGGGGCGTGGCCAAACCTTCAGCGGGCGGCACTTCCTTTACGGTCGCATATTCTGCCAGTGGGCAGCAATACAGCATTTTTTGCAAGCGCTCGGCAAATAATTTCTTTCAGCAAGCGTTCGGACTCTTTTTACGCACTGTCATGCGTACGTCGAGCACAGATAAGACTCTGTGTGACAGAGGTGTCACCGTTGGTTGAATTACTCAAGTTTGAGGTACTTTCTCTCAGCGGAAAGTACCTGAGGGCTACGCGGTCCTCCACAAAGGACCGTGGGGCCCCCGAAAATTTTGCATATTCTCGCGGAAAGTCGAGAATGCGGCCACTGCGCCGCAGCTAATCTATAAGGAAACCGCGATTGTTCTCCAAGCGTTCGCCTAAAATCTCGCTAAAATTATTCCAAATTTCTGCAAGCGGACCGCAAGAAATCAGCAAACTATTTTTCCGGTGAGCACTTGCTCAAAATTCGCATCCGCCTGCCCTTGGCGATTATCTAGGTAGTGCGACAATAGCCAGTAATTTCATAAGTTCCGATGTTATTTGCTGTTGTCTTGCTGTCGTTGCTCGTCATAATGGTCGGCAACTTCTGCAAACCACGCTCTTAATGCCGCACCACAAAAATGCATACTGCGAGCTTACAAGAGTTGCCGAGCGTGAGCGGCACGCAGCACATAGCAAAATACGTAGCAACCAGTTATGAAGAAGTACATGACTATTGTAGTCGCTGCGATTACTCGCACAGGCCAACATTCATGATTGGAAATGACTGCTGAACAGAGTACGCAATCGATCTGGTCGCAGAACGGAGTAGGCGAGCAGGCAGTTTCTATCATTCTGATTGTTTCTTTGTATAGAAGTTTTCACTGTACAAACTGCTCATGGATGGTCAAGCCACGCCAGCGCTGCGCCGGCGCCGAGCCAGCGCCGAGCTAGCGCTGGACTTTCCCGGCGCAGTTTCGATCGATACACGTGCATTTCGTTCGAGGCAAAGCTAGCTGACTTAATTCTTAGCCAGGCAGATGCACCGGCTATTGATCGAACTTTCTGTCAAAAGCTCGATAGCGCCTTGCCGGCACAGGGTCAGCTAGTCCCGCCCCGAACGGAATGCACTTGTATCGATCGAAACAGCGCCAGGACAGCTCGGCGCTGGCTCGGCACCGGTGCAGCACTGGCGTGGCTTCGGCACTCTGGTGGAAGCCTTTTCTGTGGCGAAGAATGGATAATCTCATATGCTTTTGGCCCTAAAATTGATTGCAATAATTTTTCGCACGACTCATATGGGCATTATCCTTAAAAAGCAACTCGATTCTTCCTGGAATGCACTTGACTGTGTTTTTAGGCTCTTCCTTTGCCAATGCATTTACATTTCTGCAGAGTGCACTCAGAAGAAAACAGTAGGAGCGCGTTCGTCTTCCAGTGTTTCACTTGTATTGAGATTGCATTCGTCCCTTTATAATCAACCCTCCGATTAGTTCTAATGGTACAAGAAAGGAATCCTGGGATCCTTCTTTGAGACGGGAGCCTTACCAAAGCTTTCTTGTAATTTCGTCAGTGTTTTTGAAAAGTTTCTTCTCTTCTCTAACTTTCCAGGCATGTCTTGGCTGGACTGGTTCGCACAGCAAGACAACTTCGCCCACCTTAGGAATATGGCTTGAACTTCTCTGTTTTTCTACTTGGCTTGGGTTTCTCTCGAAGAGCCGTCAAAAAGATTTTGCCATAGCTACCGAAATTTTTCCGTCAGTTTGCAAGAAAATTGCAAGGCTTGAACTGTTTGCTCTTTTGTACAAGCAGGATTTTTCTACTGCTGGCAAGTAAGATGGGTCCATCCTCATTGACCGCATTCACTAGATAAGATATCCTCATCTTATTTTGTGAAAAGTCGATCGGCATCAATACCATTTTATTTGCGAAATCTGATTCCACGTATAGCAGGAATCTTGTGTTTAGAATTGCTTCGATTTCAATGGTGACCGTGATTAGCTTTTTGAAACTTAGCACGCTTTTGCCCAAAGTCTTGTAGAGTGTTTGCTTTATGGACTTTATCAGACCTTTGTAGAAATCTTCTTGCCACGTGCGTGTGGAGTTGTAATGCCACGCAATTTCTTTGTCGAATTGCTCAATAGCAAGAACACTTTTAGCTGTAAACCGCTTCTCTGAGTATAATTTCTCCTAGCATGGAGTGGGAGCGTTATCACTTGTGATTTATCGTGGAATTTCCCGTCTTGCAAAGAAGGGCGCAACAACAATGCAACGTCCAGAGGGAGGTGTTGTTGACATGTCCGAGACTACGTCCAAGTGGATTAATCTTGTGGTCTCACAAGTAATTATGCTTCCGTAGCATTTACCCTCTATGCCTCGGGTAATGCAGTTGGCAAGGCTTCGTAGTAAATCAATCCGACGTGCTCAAACGGTCTGGATTTCTGCATTCGTCTCGCAAGAAGCATCTGCTCCGCATGCTTGTAGGGCAGATTGCCGATTTTGGCATGGCAGCATCGTCTCACACACCGCGTAACCGGTGCTCGCATTTTGGTATTCAATATTATCGACGTTTGTTCACCATAGTAGGGCTAACGGATGGATGTCCTCTGCTGTGGCAATCGTCGATTATTCTTTATGCCAAAATCGAGTTTTGTAGGATAATCAACGGAATTTTGAGATCATCATCTAGGTCGCTTTTACCCAATCGCCCACAATATCGAAGAAGGCCTCCGGCATCCTTTTTGATGTTCAGTTGTTGGATAGAGTTCATGACGTTTGGGGTTATTTGCCGTTGATCGAGCCTGATGAGCGTCCTCCCTGCGACGAGTATCTCCTTTCCGTTTAGCCTTGTTCCCATAGCGTTAATCAATACGGAAAGTAGCTTAGATGGTGTTCCGGGCGTCTAGTTGTTAGCATTTGCCTGTCTCACGGCGTTCCTGACAGAGCAAAGGATCCAAGCTACAGTGCGAGTTGTTTGCTGCCATGTGCTTCGCTGCAACATGGATAGCACTTCCTGCTTTGGCAGTCTTCGACAGTTCTGAAAGCAAGAACTTGTTTTTCCTCCATTAAGATTATTTCTCCCTCCTTGACTGCTTTCCATTGTGATGTGCCGATCGTTTTGTAACCGTTGCTGCGGTGGATCTTGGAGACCTGTCCCCCACGTGTGGTTTTGCGTTCTTCGTTTTTCGTTGGTCTTCTTGTGCTTGCTTCTGTTGGGTCATCTTCGGACGTAATGTAGAATGCATTGTGTATCCTTGGTCATTAAGATACTTCAAGATTCGCTCAAGGCTCAAGTAGCCTTTGGAATACCGCTTGTCCAACGTCCTTCAACGGGTTCTTTTTGTCCAACTTAGCGCAATCTCTAAGTACGAAAATACGAGTGCTTGGTTGAGCTGTAGCATAGAATGCAATTGTGCTCAGGTTGAGTTCGTCATTCGTAGCGCCAGTGTTACTGTATCCAATTCTCGTTTCGATAAGTCGTCTTTCCTTTGAGTGGAGTGCGTGAAACAGGATTCTAGTCGCAAGTAATAGGTTGTCCGAAAATTGATGTCCGTTTTGAATTTCAACTGCAATAGGTCATACATTCCTCATTTCTGAATAGGCCGCAATGTACCATTCGATAGAGCAAAGCAAGCTCTGTAAGATGGCTACCATGTTTTTGCGATAGCTCTCATTAACCTTGAGTTTCGAGCCAAAAACTAAAATGATTTAGCTGCACGTAAAATTGAGAAAAATTGTAACTCAGTTCATAAAAATCCTACAAAAATTCTTATTTGCTCACGTAGACCTATCCACATAAGACATCTATATACGCCGTTGCCGTCTTTTTTCACCATTTGGAAATCAAGAAAACGGAAACTTTTGTGCATTTGCCAAAGTGATGCTGTACCGTCCCCACATGAGTAGTTGTATACTACAAATCTGCAGAAGTACAAACGTAAATTTTTGGCTCTCTATAAGCTTTGGTTCTCGAGTACGACTTTCCTTAGTCAGGTGGTCCAAGCCATAATTCAAATTTCTCGAGAACTGAAGCTTGCGGAGAGCTGAAAATTTACGTTTGTACTTCTGCAGGGTTGTACAACACAACTACTCATGTGGGGACGGTACAGCATCACTTCAGCAATTGCACGAAAATTTCCGTTTTCTTCATTTTTAAAAGGTGAAAAAAGACGGCAACGGCGTATATAGATGTCTTATATGGATAGCGTCTACGTGAGCAAGTTAGAGTTTTTGTAGGATTTTTATGAACTGAGTTACGATTTTTCTCAATTTTTCGCAAACCTGAATCATCTTAGTTTTTGGCTCGAAACTCAAGGTTAATGAAAGCTATCGCAAAACGAGGTAACAATCTTGTAGAGCTTGCTTTGCTCTATCGAAGAGTACCTTGCGGCCTACTCCGAAATGAGAAATGTATGACCTATTGCGGTTGAAATTCAAAACGGACATTAATTTTTGGACAACCTAATAATTGCGCGCTGCAATCGCTTCGCTTACTCCTTCGCGTCTGCGAATGTTATAAGAATAGCAACCATCATTTGTGCAGATGAAGGGTGGCGGAGTCTTCGTGAAGCCATGTATGCTTTCAAAAATCTTCTTCCATTTTTTGTGGACGTACGTGGCAAGGGGGTGTCCCAGTTACAATTTATCTGCCATAACTCTCGCAAGAAAGGCTTTGCTTTGTGCATCAAAGAAAGCTCTATCCTCGGGTCGAAGCACTCAAGCATCATGCTGATTACCTTTCTTTTAGATACTTCCGGGTGATCTTCTATTGCGCATGAGACTTCCATAGTGTCTTTGCGGGAGTTCCACTTGCTAACAAGGAAACGATCCAAACTTAAGGTGGCAAACTGGTATGAGCCGCTTACCATTAGATGCGTCTTGATGAAATTAATTCAAAATCTACCTTCCATACCTGCGAACCGTTCTCCGGAAAAATTCATGAGCTTAACCGTGTGTAATTTGGAGTTTCGATGTATAATGTGCTTTGAAATCCAACTTGAGATTGCATGATTAGCATGAAGTTGAGTGTACTGATTTTAAGGAATGCTCACATTCAAAGAAAACAAAAAAGTGTATTTGATCGGCTACTTGAGGTATGGCGCTGTATATTTGCCAATTTAGAATTTTCGTTGCTCACATTTTCTCACAATACTTTGACTTTTTTGGTTGTTCAAAAATGGTTATCTGTGTTTCCTTTACATGCCAGCCCTTAAAGTCAGTACACTCAATATCATGCTAGTCATGCACTCCTAACAAGTAAGTGAGATTAAGTTGAAGTCTAAAGCACATTATGCATCAAAGCCTCGAAGGCTTCACATTTTTAATCGTTTATAGCTTTTCCAGAAAATGGCGTCGCATATATGGAAGGTAGATTTGGACTCGGCTAACAAAGGCGTATCTAATGATATGCGGCTCATTCCATTTTGTCACCTCAAGTTGGGATATAGTTCCCTCATAAGAATTGTAGCCCAATAAATTAATGTGAAAGACTGTCGCTATTTTCAAAAAGTTCTAACAAAGATCTTGTCTACTAGCATGTGCACTAGCTCAAAAAACATTATAAATGCATTTTTAACAGTGCTGCCACGGAGCATGATGCCAAAAAGCGCGTTCTTTAGTTAGTTTCTTATCCTCTTATAATCACGAGTGTAAGAATTTCTTGATTATGAAAAATGTCAAGAAATTGAAGTTGACTCAAAAAATCTAATTGATTTCAGAGTTGCCCAGCGCCACCTTCAACGGCAGGAGGCAAAAGTGTCAAAAGTACGGTTATTCAAGGCTGAAGCAGGAAGACGAATTACCCAGATGAGCCGGTGGTTCGACAACTTCAAAATCTATCTCATACCATGGGAAGCGAAAATCAAACGCATAGAGAGTAAGTGATTTCTTTTTGAGCAACACTCCAATCAATTCGTTTGATCATATCTGTCACTAGCCGGCTTACCCGGCTCCGCCCGGCTCTGTCAAAACACAGTGATTAAGGTACCATCTCTATCCCTTTGCAACCTTTCGCTGTGCCCTCTTCTACGTAACAATTCCCCCATCCCCGCCTCGTTTTCGTAATTAGAATGCTCACTTACCCCCCTCCCCCCTCTGCATACTCCCAGCCCCGCAGTCCAACTTTGCACTGAAAAGCAACAGCCAATTATAACAACTAATATTGTATTCGTAATCAGCAAGCCCACTCACCACACTGTGCCAAATCCTACGCCCGTAGCCAGACTTTGCAAAAAATCGATAAAATTGACAAAAGCAATAGACAATTATAAAAAGTAATATTGTATTCGTAATTAGCATGCACACTTATCCCCTTGTGCTAATTCCCAACTGCGTAGCTCAAAGTTTGCAGAAAAAATCGATAAAATTGGTAAAGATGATTGATAATCTAGAAACTAACATTATATTCGTAATTGGCATGCTCGATTACCCCCTATGCCAACCCCCAGCCGCGTAGGTCAAACTTTACAAAAAACAGTAAAATCGATAAAATCGATGTCGATCGACTAAAGTAGCCTGCGGTACCCGCCCCGCCCCAAAGGGTATGTGTGCAAAGTCTGGTCCGGATCGGTCTAGAAATAGGAATTTTTATGAACATACGTACAGACCTACAGACAGACAGAACATATAGACAAACAGACAATCAGCTTCTCATGTAAGATTGCTCGCAATATGCATCTAGCGCTCTTCCTCTTGAATTTCGATCGCAAGAAGGCAACAGACTGACTGATTGCTACACTCACATCGCTTTGAGAAGTTCTATAGCTAAAAGGATAGGAAATATTAAGAAATCAACGAAGAACTACGTGGTGGTGTGTGTTTCGAATAGACATTGTATGCAGTGACACAAATGATCATATGCAATGACTCTACTGTACTTGCATCATAACTTGAAAGTTGTAGAAAATTTTTGCGACAGTATGCTAAAACTTATCGAGCGTCTGATAATATGTGCTAAAGGCAGCGGCTCGGCAAAATTTAATGCAAAGGCTTTCCGCGGTTACCTGGGCATCCGCTTCCGGATTCCGATTATGTAGGTTGGAAGGCGCAAATTGGCGAAAATGGGCTTTTCCGAAGCCCTCTTTACTCTGAATTAAAACGTGAGGACCCAAAACTAGCCAAGGCTAAGACGCTGAGTTCGCTGTCGGACCCTACGGTCACGACTGTGCACTATATCTACTCTGACTTCGCAGTTCGAAACTGCAGGCGGCATTCGGGCCTACCGTAGGGTCCGGGCCACTTTCAGGGCAAATTCTAAAAATTCGGAGACCCCCTTCCCACTCCGAACTCTACTCCAAAACTCCATATCGCTCAAATAGGGACTATTTTAACACCGCTAGAAAAGCCCGGCAATCCACTTTGCCGGGACGCTGCCCCCAAGCAGAAGACAATCCGGAAATGCTTGTCTGGTAAGTGTACTTTTTTCTAATGTCTGCAACACTCAGACCGCTCCAATTTAAGTCATCAGACTGGCTTCAAATAAGCATCCTTCATTGAAGTCTTGATATGTTTGCAGTTGCTATTGCTTGACATTTCTTTAATAAGGGATAATGAAGATTAATAGAAGGGCCTTTAGAGATGAAATGTGTATTGCCTTATAGGGCTTGGAACTCTGATTCAAATCTGCCTTTGCTATCTGCTGCGGGCTTCTGAGCGAGGAGTTTTGAGGGTTTCTAAAGGCAGCCTAATCCAAAATTTCGCCTCCCATATTTTTGTCATCCTGAGGCTTTTCCGTGACTCTCATCACAGTGATGAACTTCAAATTCTAAAACCCTCAAAAACCCCGATTCCCGAGGACCCTCTCTTCAAAGGAAGGAGAGTCTCCTCGAATCGCTCGACCCCGTCGGCACGAGCAGCTGCAACTGCATGGCAGCCTGCAGTTTCATCTGCAACTGCAACGTACGCTTACAGCTTACGCTGTCGTGGATTCATCCGAAGGAGGCGAAAAAGCAACTGCATAACAGCCTGCGATTGCAACTGCAACTGCAGCTTACGCTTTCGTGGATTCGTCCGAAGGAGGCAAATCGCAAAAAAATTGGAGGAGCGCAAAAAATCAGGCGCGTTTTCTCCCCTCGTTGTTAGAGGCAACATTGGAAGACCAGACCAACGCAGTTGGTTTTCTCTGGGCCCTACATATGCACCGTAAAGAGAACTGAATATCACAAGTGAAATTCTGGGTGTACGCCGCCTTGAAGGGCCGAAACGGGCACTGTACGATCGCTGCACTGCATGATTGTGTAATGGTCTGTGACGCTCTTTGAAGCAGATGCTTCCAGGTTCGAGCCCTTTGACGTGGTTTCTTGCCGTGTTTCTTAGATTATAATTGTCATATTGATTTTTATTGACCCTCTTACCTATGTTTCATAGCCTTTGCTTGGATCTTCCAAAAGTTTAGACAACCAGTTCGAAATTGCGATGGTACAAGCATAGGAGTAGAATAGACAAAGCTAGTGGATGCGCAAACTTTTTGGAAAAAGGCAAGACGAAGAGCATAACAGAGAATTTGAACTTGGAGCATATGTTCCAGAAACCATCACACTAATTATAACATCACTAGGAAAACAATGCAGTACCGGTCTCGGTCGTATTTGAGTGCAACTACCCCGGCTTCGGCTCCTGAAAAGAGTCAAAACTCCTCACCCAAAAGCCTGCAGTAATAGTGTGGGCAGATTGAATCAGCGTTCCAAGCTCTACAAGGCAGTTAACATCTCATCTCATATGCCACTTTGGCAAGCCTTTCTTCTCTTGCAAAAAAATTGCTCAGCATAAAAAACTAGCTGGCTTACCGGCTCTGCCCGGCATCACATACATTTCGGTCAAAAAAGCTGAAGAAGTATTCCTCTAGAAGAGGAATAAAACTTTGGCTCTTTAGTTGTACCGTTTCGTTCCTACCCTTAGGCGGCTTAGCTAAACAGACCCTGGGCTTTCCTCGGAACTCATCAGTAAGGAAGGAAGCTTAACTGGATCTGTTAAGCTCCTTGTTTGTTTAGCTAAACAGACCCTAGGCTTTCCTCGGAACTCATCAGTAAGGAAGGAAGCTTAACTGGATCTGTTAAGCTCCTTGTTTGTCCCACCCACCTGTCCTAACCGCCGCTGGCCGCCAGTTCTTTTTTGGATTTCGTTTTGCCATTTTTTGGATTTTCCAATAGAATGGCATGCAACGAATAAATACTGTACTATACTACAACATGCAATTATGTTAGCGCCCTGGGATAAACTACGTTATCTGTGCTCCCTTCGGGCGCATATATGTACAGGTTCGCTGGACCCCCGACCCTCGAACACGCCACGTTCAGCTGACCATGCGAAAAACAGGGAGTTTCCATGTCTACTCCTACTGTTCGCAGAGACTGTCCTTGCGCTTTGTTGATCGTCATAGCAAGTGCAGGCCTGACCGGGAACTGCACTTGCCCGAAGTCAAAGGGCATATCGGAGGGGACCAAAGGGATTCGTGGAATATGAATGATTTCACCTTTAAACTTTCCCACCAATATGTCGCTACTATGACGTTTGGCATGAGATCCCTGATGCAAAGCCTTGTACCATTGCACATCTTCGGTGGGTTGATGTTACGAAGGAGCATGATCAGGGTCAAGCGTGGGGTGCGGCACGCCACACCTGGGGGGTCGTATTGAGGAGTCAAAGTGGGAGGGGGTCGTAGTTGGGTAATCTGATAATAGCGATAACCTGATATTCGTATCATATCCATAATTAGCATGTCAATTAAACCCTGTAGACAAAGTGTGAGCGAATTCTGAAGATTCAAGATACTAGGCTACCTAAATGAAATGGTCAAATTCCAACATGGTCAACTTTGTTTCAAAGGTGAATTGGCTATCCGTTTTTGCACTTAAGACAAAGCTTAAGACAAAGCACTACTCCTGCTTTGTCCACCTCAGGAATCCCGCTTCAGAAGACCTGCAAACTGTGGAATTAGAAGCCAACCATAATCTCGTTTTTCGCATTTTTCGCTTTTGATCGCTGTGCTTTCACCAAATATTACTTAGAGCTAAGAAGACAAATCAGGCTCCAAACAGTCCTATGGAATCTACAAGGTTTAGGCTATCGATTCATATAAATACTGTCCGCTAAAAATGTTTTTTTGATATAGTTAATGGGGTGCGGCACACCCTTAACTTACCTTCAAAATCCAGAATGCGCTCCATTGCTGGTATGAGTATTGAGCACATAGCTTCTTCTTGCTACATTGGAAATTTGGAGCCGAACGCCCCACCCATAAGAAAATTATGGCCCTTTTAATATGCCCATTCAGATCAAAATCAGCCGTCAAATTACGTGTGATTGTAAAGTGCAGTCACAGAAAATCGGGCGTATAGCTCTCAGAAATTTGAAAACTCTATAGAAAAAGATGGTGTCCTCCAGAATGTCACACTTTGAGGTCCAGAGGTTAAGAGGAGGAAGAAGTGGTCGTTTGAGGGCTTTCATGGGAGGGGAGGGGGGTTTCCAAAGACTTGTGCCTGACCTCTTTCTCAACTCTGGTAATGCTATCTTAGGTTATAGTTCAGGGGGGGGGGGGTCTTATTAAGACAGCAATCAGGGGGGGGGGGGGTCGTAACCAGCGATCGTGTGCCACACCCCTTGCTTGACCCTGAGCATGATTGGCAAACCAACCTTCAAATCAAGTCTGTGAGGTGGTCTCCCATTGAGCTCGAGTAAATTCAAAAACTCAGTGGGGGTAAACAGCCTGTTTACGCTGAACCAACCACGTATCAACGGATGTGCGCGTTGACACCGGTCCAGGTAGGCTGTTTAGAATCTGAGCATTGATAGAGTTCACTTGCTCATTTTTGAGTGACAGAATTGCTCGCTCGCAAATCCAGTCCCCATTGCTGAAGTTGGTGGCAATGTTTGGGAAGAACTTTCCGATCAGTGTCCACCGATTGAACCATATTGCAGAAGTCTGGAGGAAAGGTAATCTGGCCAGAACTTGGTTCAACCGGAATTCTGCCTTCGCCAAGAAGCAACAGCTGTTGCGCAAAGCTTCGGGAAGTCTCATCGCCAAGGAGGACTCGCATGTTCGTCGTGAGATTCAGCGATCGAACATGTCACCAGAGATAAGAAGCTCGCTCGGTTGAATATCTGGGAAGAGTAACCGACGTCTGCAGAAGGTGCCTCTCTGCGACATTCCCTGAGTACGTCTTCACTCACAGCCTCCTTGTACTTCTCCCAGATTGCTCGAGGAGTTGACGGTTGACAGGTTGTCAAGATGATGCCGAAGAGACTTCGCAGTTGAGCGGCCAAACTTGTGGTAGCTGCTTCTGCGAGAGTTCTGTCCCATTGCTGATTATCTTCAAGCAAGCCAAGACTTTGGCATGCTTCTTTGTAGGTCTCACAAACTTCTCCATCGATGGTCCTCAATGCTGCGAATGACGTCGGTCCTCGGATTGTGTGAAGCAACAATCTGAGGTAGAAGCATTCGGCTTGGTTAGGGTACAGTATATACACGCGCTAAACATATCCGCTGCTCTAACGTCATATCTGGGAACTTCGGCACCTTGCTTTCTTCTGGCCCACTTCTTTGTTGACTTGTTCCAAATATAATATCTTGGAACTTCTGAGTACAACAAAGTCCGTGCGAACGGATCATGTTGGCACAGAAGGAAAAATGCCGTCAAAGTTGTTTGAGGTGGTTGCGCAGCTTGCCGCGCATTATCAGCTGTGAAGTAGACGCGTTGTCCATTCTCTAGATAGACATGTAGATGGATGACAAGGGTAATGTTCGTGTACCCTGAAACCCAGGATACGCCAAACTGCCTCGTTGCTGCTTATGTACCTGCCCGTTTGATATTGCTCGATCTCATCAAACGGTGCAGTGGCATGCTCGAGGCCAAACGTTGCCATGTCACTTCCCTTGTTCACATATTTGCAGACGTACTCAATCGACTTCACCAAATTACAGTACGATATGTGCTCGAAACATTTTTGAAAGCAAGGGAGTGTATGGCACAAGCCAGCTGTTGTCCACCACGACGTCTACGGTCTTATGGTCAAGCTCCATTTGAATGACGGCGGTGTGTCCTGCATCATTAGGCTTTCGCCTTCTGCACAGAGGATAGCCATCAGTCCCCTTTTGGTTTCGCGGATCAGCTACCGAGGGTACCTTTTGTGCATTTGCCGTCCTTCATGCAAGGCGACCTCGGGTTTAGTGGTCCACGTCATGTTTTTGAGGACAACATCGAATAGAAGAGGGTCCTCTTCTCGACTGGGAAGCTCCGCCGAGACGATGCTGTCGATCTGATTTGAGGGTATCTTGTTCTTCAACACATTAAGGTGTGGGCATGCGGAAGACCGCGTTCCTGCCATTCCACGGTGTACATCCAGCAGCGAGTGGTTCCGTAGACGTGGCTCTTCGTTAGCACGTCTAAGCTTCGTGAGCTTCTGTCTGAAGACTCTCGCCGTGATGTCGTGGCGGTCAGAAGGCCTTCACCAGGGAAGAGCTCTTCCGCAATTTCGGTCCACGCCGGGTTGCACGTAAACGTGATGAACAGATCAGGACACCTGTACGCTCTAACGTAGGCCATTGCGTCCTGAGTGTACTCGTGCATGTGGCGTGGGCCGCCCGTTAAGGAGGATGGCAGTATGACCATTTGCCCGAGGTCAGTGACATTTTCATCTCCGGCCACGGCATCCCGCAGGTGGATGTAGTCGTCTGCACGCAGCTTTCGCAGATTGCGTCGAATGAAGAGAAGCCGTTCACTCTCAACCTTAACGTACATGTCCACGATGAACTGGTGAAATAGTGGCGACATTTCATGACGTGGTTGAAGGACGTGGACTTGTCATCATACGATGCGCATAAAAATCCATAGCCGATACATTTCTATTGGTAAGGGCACCAGTGCTAGGACTTCTCTGCCATAGTTCGAAGTGATACCCGTGTATCCCATCTCAAAACATAAGTGGGTACTGCAGGGCATCGTATGACCTATGGGTTTCAGAGATGCGCTGCAACGTTTCGCAACGTTCTTGAGTGATAATGTCACGGCCGTCGCAGTCGTCTTCGCTAACCAAGACCACCGCCATTTCGCTTCCAGACGGAGCGTTGAAGCGTCGTTCATGCTGGCAGGCCTCCTGTCAGCACGGATAATGACTTTATACTCGTCTGTAGGCATTTGGTCCAGGTTGGTCTTGAAGTCCTTTACCAGAGCGTTGTGCTAATGCAGCATTCTTTGCAGCTCTAGCACGACGTCCGGCCTTGTGCCACCGATAATGCCGCAACATTGATTCTCTTGCAGCTGCTCGTCGCAGACGAAGTACAGCTGCAAGAACTTGGGGCTATTATTGCCATAAGGAAGCAGGGAACCCTCTATAATAGACCGATCCCTGCACCTTGAACGTTGGCATGAAGCCCTGTTCCTCAACGGCTGGCGTGGCGACTGTAGTGCCAAAGGACGTCATCTGAAAGCACGCATTGTACTTCCTGATGTTCTGCAAGAGATGCCTGGACACAGCACTGGTGCCGGACATGTATGAACGAAGCGGCTCAGGTGGCTCACCTAAAGGCGGAAGATCGACTTCGCCGCTGGAACAGCACATGCCAGGAGGTTCGGCTCTGAACTTCTTGTCTTGACACTTGCCACACATGACATCCATTTTTCCGATAAGCACCTTCGGATGGATCGAGTAGTCGATCTGGGCATCATAGTTTGATGCCGCGAGGTGAAGATCTACTCGCCTGGATGTCTGTCGAGCGTGGACATGTCGAGCACGATCACGTTCGAGAATTACTGAATGCGTTGCACCAGTTTCCGCTCTTCGTAAAGCCTCAGCCCTCATTCGACTGCTGTCGAGTCGAGACTCGCGCTGTTTGGTCGTCTCTTGAGATCTGGCTTCAACGTTTCTCGATCGTCTATTCGAGTCGAGAATCACGGCTTTCTTGTGATTCTGAGGCCCTCAAAGAAGCAAGCCGCAGGCGAGTCGCGAGAGACTTGCTTCACGTTCTTCCAGCGTTTGCGTTGCTCTCGCCTCGGCTATTTTGGCGCGATTGCTTTTAGCCGTTCTTGGCGCTGCTCAGAGGTCTCTGCCTCTCTTTGATCCCTGACCTTTTTAGCCTTGGGATAAACTCTTTCGATAGATGCACGCTTCTTCAGCGGCATCCTGTGATGAGACTTTCAGGCAATAAGCTCCTCGGTACCCGAGATGTGTGGAGCCTTTAGGCTTCTCGGTACTCGAAATAGAGCCTGTTGGCTTCTCGGTTCGAGGTAGAGCATTTTTGGCTTTTCGGTACTCGAGATGGAGCCTCTCGGCTTCTCTGTACTCGAAGTAGAGCCTGCGTGCTTTTCTACTAGAGGTGAAGCCTGTTGGCTTCTCGGTACTTAAGGTAAAGCCTATTGGCTTCTCGGTATCGAGGAAGAATGAGCCTTTAAGATTTATCGCTTGGTCCTTAGATCCTTGGTCCTTTATCAGGTCCTCAAATCCTTAGATCTTCGGTCCTCGCTTGGTACTCAGAGCTCTCGGTGATTCAGTGGCCGCCGGCTAGCAGAGGTGAGTGACCGACAATGCCGAGTTCGGCCGCCTTATATACCCCTCGAAAAGGAGCGGAGCCGGCTTGATTGGTCACACCAACTCGGAAGGGGCAGATAGATTTTCTATGAAAGCTATGCTTGACCACATGATTTGTACTGCCTCTTGTAGCGTCCGCTGGAGGGGTGTATGAGGTGAGGAAATATAAGGCGCCGCGGCTCCAGTCATATCTGATGGTTGCCTCACGCAGGACGGTTGCCCCTCTGGCGAGGACAACCATCGGTTTCCTGTCGACGGCAACACCATCGGTTCCCTTAGTTAAGGACAACCATCGGTTTCATCAGTCAAGGACAACCATCGGTTTCATTAGTCGAGGACAAGCATCGGTTGCCTCTGGCGAGGAACAACTACTCGGTTGCATCTGGCGAGGAACAACCACTCGGTTGTCTCTGGCGACGAATAACCACTCGGTTGCCTCTGGCGAGGAACAACCACTCGGTTGCCTCTGGTGGTGGAACCAACGGTTCACTCGACGAAAGCGTACGGACATATCAATACTGAAACGAAGATTTCAGAGGAAAATTAAAAATGTCTGTATCTTGTTCCAAAGACATCCTGGGACCTTGGGTCAAAAACACGTATGCTAACTTTTGATGGCCAATCCAGCGGTGCTACTCGAATATTTTTCCCTTTTTCATTTCATGACGCTATATCATGATTTTCTCCCAGTAAATTTGAAGAACCCCTGAAAGAACGGTTTATTTCTGAAAATATTTATGTATGTTCACCCATATAGAATGTGTGCATGCAAAAATTCAACAATTTAGTCTAGCTCCATTAGAACCTGAAATCAGAGAGCTTCATAAATGGAATATTTTTCAGAATACGCCAAAAAATCGTCAAATCTAGACCTCGCCAAAAAAATTAAATTTTTGGTTATATTATAGAAATGATCGGTGTACTCTTTCATTACTTTTGATCGTGGCATTAGCGCTCCAATTATTTTAGGGAGTCTGTTTTGTAATTAGCACACTCGCTTAGCCCTTACCGAAATCCAGTTCCAGATCACAGGAGAAATATTTTGATGCAGGATTAAGGATGAGAAATAAAGAATAGCTCGCTTGAATCAGCATAACAAAGTAACATCTTACACCTTTCTAACCCAAGGCTTTAAAAAAACAAAGTATTGGTTATTCTCACAAACAGTTACCACATTCGTAATGAGCATGCTCGATTACCCTCCTATGCCAACTCCCAGCCCCGCAGGTCGAGCCTTGCAAAAGTCGATAAAAATTGATAAAACTGATATCGATCGATAACGAGAAGTAGCTTGCGACACCCGCCCCGCTCCGAAGTGTATGTGTGCCAAGTTTGGTCCGGATCGGTTCAGAAATAAAAATTTCTATTCGGAACATACGTACATACATACATACATGCAGACAGACATACAGCTTACAAACAGACACTCAGCTTTATGTATAAAATGCATTAAAATCCCCGCTGGAGAGGAAAACGCAGCTCAAAAAAGCTTCACATCCTGAAGCTTTGGAGTTATGGATTTCATACAGCATATCCATTCCCAAGGGTTGCTGCTACCTCTTACTAAAACATACCGAACAGAAGCAAGAAGTTGAACACGTCACACTTCCCAGTTTTTGTATGGTCCCCTCAAAATCTCCGGCATGTTTCTCACTGGAAACATCCCAAAGGTATATTTCTGACAAGATCGGATGAGTTATCGAATTATTGAGAAAAAAGGCCCTCAGTCTCGACCAGAGGTGCAATAGTGGGAGCCGATTCTCCCCTACCTTCATTTTTGAGCTGGTACAGGGTGACCATCTTCATTGTAATAAAAAATTTTTTCGCTGAACGATAAAGAAGGAAGATAAGCAAAATAAACGCAAAAAAAGATTATTGAGAGCATGTTTTTGTGTATACGGTGGCACATATATTTGAAATAAACGTGTTTAGTAAATGGTGTATTTGGAAGTAAAAGTTAGCGGGACTATACGGATTTTATTAAGTAAATTTTGTTTTAACGTACAGCGAAAAAAGTAGATCGATCCAGGGAGTAACCGCCAAGAACCAGAATTTTGAATAATTAAATAGAGAAAAGTCATGCGAAGTTTCCACTGTTATTAATCTGATGTATGAAGATGTCAGCAATTGCGACATCATAGGATTTCAAGAGTAAATGGTGCTCTATCGGACGGTGAAGGAATCGAGTCGATCTGTGAGATTTTAGCGTGATTAGTGACAGCTGACAGTTAAACTCGTATAAGTCTTGAAAGTAAAAGTGTATGATGTTGCGACTTTATAGGTTTTGTAGAGTGGTCTATCTTATCAGAATATATCTTGGCCGTACCGATCCATTGAAACAGCGCCGAGATCTAAGGTCTTGAAATGAAAAAGCAGGTAAAAAAGCGCTCTTTAAAATTTAATAGCTCATAACTTTTTAAAAACTGCATGAATCATGTTGCGACTTCATAGTTAGATCTTCTCATCGAGAGCTTTCAAACGATATATAATATGTGGGAGTTTTGTGCCTGCTGCGGCTTATGCCCATGGGGGAAGGTTTTTCATCACAAATTCTCCCCCTCCTCCAGCCCACTTCAATGTACTGGGTGGAGGCCGCCAGGGGAGAATTTGTGATGAGTTATTGTCTGATAAGACAGACCTTACTCTACAAAACTTATGAAATCGCAACATTACACACTTTCACATCCAAGATTTATATGAGTTTAACCGTCAGCAGTCACTAAACACGTTAATGGCGTAATTTCTTAGAATCCTGTTTTTCAGCGACTCTCTCAAATCGACTCGATTCTTTTACTATGTGATAGAGCACCATTTACTCTTCAAAACCTTTGAAGTCGCAATTGCTGATATTTTCAAACACAGTTTTATAACAGTGGAAATTTGCATGATTTTTCGTTTCTTTATTATTCAAAATTCTGGTTCTCGGCGGTTATTCCCTAGATCGATTCTTCGCTGTACGTTATAACAAAATTTCTTAATAAAAACGTACAGTCCCGCTAAGTTTTACTTCCAAATACACCATTTACTAAACATGTTCATTTTAAATGATAATCTGCCACGTATCTGCCCGGTTCCACCCAACTCTGCTCCCCTCCCCGGTCGATTATTTTGGAAGGTGAGTGTCCGGCACTACCATTTTGGCCGGTCAGTGGTAGCTGCGACCACCTTCATTTTTGGTGGGCCCGGCTCCCCCATCGCACCTCCGATCTTGACATGTTCATCGCAATTTACGATGACTTCGATACATTTGTTTCTAAGAGAAACAGCAATTTTGGGTTAGATAATCAGTACAACTTCGAAAAGTCTTCATTGAAATGAAGAATGGAAAATAACTTTGAAGAAAAGACGGTCTGCCGCTGATCACCGAGACAGCAAGTGAGAAGATGCACTCGTCCTACTTCTCTCTCCTGCGGACATGTTTGTAATAAAGGGAAGTATGGCATTCGAGAATGGATATCTTATATATAAAGCTGAATGTCTGTCTGTATGTCTGTATGTCTTACGTATGTGCGGAATAGAAATTTTTATTTCTGAACCGATTTGGACCAAACTTGGCACACATATACTTCGGGGCAGGGAGCGTGTCATAGGCTACTTTTCGCTATCGATGGATATCGATTTTATCGATTTTTTGCAAAATTTGAGCTACGGGGCTGGGAGTTGGCACAGAAGGGTAATCGAGCATGCTGATTACGAATATAATAATGAAAGGGCCGGGCGGAGCCGGGTTTGCCAGCTAGTGTTGTATAAAATCGAGAACTCGGATTTTCAGGATATGAAATTTTTACACAAGTTGCGTCCCCTTTTCCAGCGGAGATATTAGTGCATACGGCCCTTAGTACTTACGGTCAAGAGCGGTGCACACGGCTCAGATAATCGCCGGGGGCAGGCGGCCATGCGACTTTTGAGCAAGCGGGTACCGGAAAAATAGTTCGCTGATTTTTGCGGCAAGCTTGCAGAAATATGGAGGAATGTTGACCAACTTTCAGACGAATGCTCGGAGAACTATCGCGGTTTTCCTATAGATTAGTTGCGGCGCATTGGCCGCATTCTCGCGAACTTTCCGCGAAAATATGCAAAATTATTGAGGGCCCCGCGGTCTTTTGTGGAAGACCGCACAGCCCTCAGATACTTTCCGCTAAGAGGAAGTACCTCAAACTTGAGTCATTAAACCATCAATAACACCTCTGCAGCATAGAGTCTCACATTTGCTCGACGTACGCCCGAAACTGCTCGAAAAGAGTCCGAGCGCCTGCTGAAAGTTTGGCCAGCGCTTTCTGAAAGAGATTATTTGAGAGCGCCCGCAGAAAAATCTGTATTCTGCCTTGCTAGCAGGACATTCGACAGTAAAGGAGGTACCGCCCGCTGAAGGTTTGGCCACGTCCCAAAATTCTGCTGACCGCCTGCAAGAAAACGCGAGTTTGCGGACCGCCTGCCCCCCCCCCCCCAAGATTATCTGAGGACTTGCAGCCATTTAATGAGTATATAAGGACGAGGTCGTAAACATGAACCAAATAGTTATAGAAATATAAAACTACGACTGATGAATTAAAGAATAACACTGGACTGGTGAGCATTCCCTCAAACCACAACTTTGTAGCGGCGTTCCCAGGATTTTCCTCCGGGGGGGGGGCAAAATTTTTTTTCAAATGAAGGTGCCCGAAAATTATTTGGGCTGCTTCTGAAAATTTTCGCGAGCCCCTAACCCCTGAAATCTAGAAAAAAGGGGCGTGGCTATCGGCGACAGCCAAAAAAATTTTTTTGCAAGACTTCTGATGGCAAGAAGCAGGAAGGAGCTAGAAGAATGATGTGCAGAAATGGAAGACTCAGTTGGAGCAGAATGGCTTAAGACTCAACACAGTTAAGACGGAGTACATACATGGAGCTTGGAGCTTAAACTTCTGGAGCCTTCGAATCGGAAATACGATGATAAGGAAGACTACCACGTTCAAGTGTCTAGAAAGCCGTATCGCAGCAGATGGAAGCCTTCACAAAGAGATACTCAGTAGGGTCAAGGCAGCTTGGTCAAATTCGAGAAGTCTCACAGGAGTTTTATGCGACAGAAGATACATTGGAAGCTCAAATCCTAGATATATCGTACGATAGTCCGTCCACTTGCCCTCTATGGTAGCAAATGCTGGCCGAGAACGCGCAACAACGAACGGAAACTCGGTGTAATGGAGACGAGAATGCTGCGATGGCCACTGGAGTTACCATGCTAGATGTCGCGACCTACTCCATCAGAAGTACAATGAAGGTTGCTCCGATCATCAAGAAGCTACGAGAGAAGCGCCTACGATGGTACGGACATGTAATAGGAGAAAAGCAATATACATGACAAGACTCGCTATGTTACTAAATGTTCCCGAAAAAAGGCCAGGAGTTATACCTAGAATGAGATGGATGGACAAGATTAATTTAGACCTAAGAGAGCTTCGATTAGATGGAAACCAAACATCGAACCGAGGAGAACGGAAGGACTCACAAGAGTAGCAGACCCCGTGTGAACGGGAAGATTCATGTACAAGTACGATTTGGATAGAAATTCAACTGGTCGGCTGACATTGATAGGAAATTGAAAAAGATTTCTCAAGGAAAGTAAGAAGGCGAAAATAGCTACAGTGGTAGTGAAAATATTTAACTTGTGATAAATCAATTCCATTGAGTTTACGCCTCAAATCTGCAGAGTTTTCGGAGGAGAAAGCAGTATTAGGCAATCTGTTGAAGGCAGCGTCTCAGAAAATCTGGACAAATGGGGATCTCATGTGGACTGTAATTTTGGGACCTTAACTAAGACACTGCTCAACTGGCAGCTTAGATGGTGCTCTAGAGGCTGAGATATTGGCCTCCGAATTGGACCCAGTATTGTATTTTGCATGGATTCGTAGCGCGACACATGAGGCATTGATCCTCGCGCGAAAGCATGCAAACACGATCAAGTCGTCCAAACAATGCGGTTCTGGGAAGTTTGGAGCCGTATATCTTAGCCGTTAGTGAGTCACTCGCGCTGCCGCTTGGGCCGTGCCTCGGTTAGGGCCCCAAAGTTACTTTCCACGTAAAATCCCCATAAGTCCAGATTTGTCTGGACGCTGCCCTTAAATAACTAAATGTTCTATAGAAAAGATTATTGAATGTCGACAGAAAAGGTTTTTTGTAAATATGAGGATAGTAATGTTAACTCTGCTCATGCTACTACTAGGTCTAAAAACCCGAATTTACTGAATTAAAATTAACATTTTTTCAGGTCACTTTGGATCCGTTGTTAGCTCTTATTTCACTTTTTTGCGATGGACTCTTGGGGTCAATGTCACTATGACTATTATTATGTTAATGTTCGTCATCATTCCAGAAGTGAGTTTTGTCACATCATTCAATTTTCATATTCTGCATCCTCATAATCCCACATTGCACGGTAAGGATAAAGTTCATCATGCTGAGAGAATGCGTTAACTCAATCTGCGACCCAACCCGAACTACGCGGGCTTGTATGTGATAAGATAATTTTTGTGAATTTTACAAGACTATTAACTCTGAAAGTTTTTCTTCGAAGTCGTAGGCTTGCAGATAATAAGAAGCATTCGAAGCAATCGGGGTCATGAAATAAGAGTATGTGTTAGACATATGGGTATTCCTAAAACATCAGCAACATCTTGAAGCTATCAAAACGAATGTGCTTGGAGACAGTGTCTTAGTAAAACTGATCTCGATCAGATCTTGCATACTGCATGATCATTAGTGACTCTCTTGCTCTATTGTCTTTCGAGTGCTACTGAGGTATCATTCTATATAGCTAGCTTCAACACGGGTGGGGGAACGAAAGCCGCCAGTTTGGGCTGCCTCCGCGGACTGCTGGTCCTGGAACGACATGCAACAACACTGCGAAAGGACCAGTTGGCCGCGAAAGGCGGCTCAAACTGGAGGCTTTCGTTCCCCTACCCCTTTAACACAGATTCACAGTATGAATTGAAAAACCATACTGGAAGTGGGTCCTTCTGAACATGCTCTAGTCGCAATGGCTGTGTAAGGTCAACCCGCCCAGAGACACTGCCGTGATTGATGTGTCGCCGCTGCGAGCGGTTGACCTAAGGAGGTGCGCTGCGTATCGAACAAGTTTCGGTTGTGACCTACTCTCTCCAAACCGTTGACAAAGGTACTAAAAGGCTAACGTCAACAAATTCCTGTTTTTCCTGTTTTACCTGGCAAGTTTGGTGCAATATTTTCAAGTAACATACTTCCCATATAACAAACACTGTGACTGCTTCGGCATCGAAAACTGTGCGCTCCTTCCTGCATCATGTATATGATGCTTGTAGGTACAGACGAGTAGATTTTCCGCTTAATATAGTGTGCTTGTATTGAAGGTTAAATGCAGTAAAATTTGCGCATTAAGAAATAGCTACGCCTGTGACGCCGGCCATTTGCGCGAGCAAAATGTTGGCATTACTGGCGCGGCTACTTGTTCAAGCGCAAATTTTACCGCATTTCACCTTTAGCGCAAGCACACTATATTAAGCGGAAAATTTACTCGACTGTAGATAGCACACTGTTTCATCTCGGAATCTTGTTAAGTTTGGGATTCAAGTTGTGCAGGGATGAGCAAAGATAAATCTGAATTTCATTTTGCCCGTCTTCTCCTTTACGCTGCAAATTTAAGCTGTTATTTACCTGGTAGCTATTTTGTAGAAGATAATTCAAATAAGCGCTAACTAACAGCCGAATGCATCACGTCAAAATTAGTGTGCAGAGCTTTGAAAATTAAAATCTGTATTCCTGAAAATTGAGAAGTACTTGTGGTAGAAAAGCAAACTGGTTAAAAATATGCTCTCGAAGCGTTGATAGGTGAGCGTGAGTTTCAGAGAACTAATCAAAATATTAGGTTGGCACATAAGTAATGCAACTTTTTACATAACTTTTGTCTATTTGAACGTAGCGCATCCATTTTTTGGCAACATAAGGATTATGATGTAAGCTTCTAATGCACACATTTTTGCCGAATTTTACCATCTTATGTAAGGATTACGGTAGGTTTACGGTACTATGGGGAAAATTTTAGAATGCATCAGATTTTGCTGAAACTTGGCCAATAAGGCTTATTTGACATGCTGATCACAAAAATGAGATCCGTTTCGCTTGAAAAGGCCTCGTTTGTGAGATCAAAAGGTAAGTTTCATTTTAGCGACAAATGAATATGATATTCGTGTTTATCGCATAGGATTACCCTATAGTGCAAAGTTATAGCGAATTCTGACTTTTCGCAGCTTAGTTATCGACAAATTGCCTTCAAAACTTGACGCATTTGACTTGTTTAACTTCTCAAAGGTGCCCCACCTTAATTTGTGTTTAAATTTCATTTCTTTTTCACTAATTCCAATGTGCCAACTTCCAGCTATATGGTGCCTATAATTGCTTTTTCATATGTTTGAATCAGGTTTCGTAGGGCTTCATGTTTGCCAAAAAATCGTGAAACCTCGATTTTCAGCAGTTTTCAAAAAATGCTTAGATTTTTTGTACTACGTTATCAAAAATCAAACGGTTTGCGCAGAGTTGCAGCTTACTTCACGATCTACATGATGCCAGAAAATGAGATTGCTACATAAAATAGGAAAAAAGTTATGGGAAAAGTTGCAAAACTTATGTGCCAACCTAATATTAGGTATCCTGTAAAGCTCCATGGAAGATTAGTATTTTGAGGTGTGAATCCAGGTTAGCATTTTTCCTCACGAAGCATCATGCAGTTTACAACGTCGGACGTGTGACATAGCATGAAGCAGAAAAGAGGCGCACAAGGAATATATGGGATAAAAGCGTTTATAGTGAAATGAAAAGACTCAAAGAATGGCCCGTAAATCCAACATAGTTGTAAAAAACAAACTCTCTTGATGAGTTCGGGATTCTTAGCTCACAGAATGGCAAGTACAGTAATACAGCCGTTAGAAGTGAAGTTGGGTTGGGTTGACATTACTAGAGCGCGCTGAGGTAGGCGTTAAAGACTCGTATGTTAAGCGTCTAAGTTCAGAAGGCCGTTTCCCAGCTATCTTTCTTCATTACGATAGGGTTACGGTAAGAACATAGAGGATTTTTGAATCAAGGGGCTTACTCAAGAGAACCAATCTTACACTTGGTCCATCAGAGTCGCTATTTCGAATATGAAACTTGCACTGCACCCAGGGCCCGGCACAGATTGTCTGAAAGCAGACTGGACTTCGTTTTTGAAGCAAACAGCAAAGGGGATATCGTTTTTGACGAGTCGGAACCGAGCACCAAGAATAAGGCCATTCAGTCGAATACAAGCTTTTCGGACAGGTTATAACACGATTGACATGCTCTATCGTGCATGGCGAAAAGTGCGCGCGATTTGAATGCAAGGCTTAAATAAACAAATTGCTTGTTTACAGCGCACACAGAAGCATATGATACCAAATTTGAACTGTATATATAGAAAATTATTTGCGAAAGTATTATGTAAAAAGATTTGGAAACTTATGTGAAGTAATACCTTTTCCAAAATTAGATCGTCTCCAGACGCCCACCAGACGATCTGAGATCGTCCGGAGCATATATTTTCGTCACTTCACATAAGTTTCGGACCTTTTTGCATGGACGGATTCCCCGGTCAAAAATCTATCCCTGAGCATAAAGACATTTTCATATCATTGCCTTTCCTTTGTTTTTTGCCTTCTTCTCGCTTTGTTAAATATCGCGCTCTAATGCTAGAGTCTTATGCATACGTAGTATTCAGCTCCAATTTGGATTTTCACTCTTATTTTACGTCTTTTCTTTCAAACTAGTAAATCTTTCTTGTTTTCATATTCTCCTAAGCAGGTAGGTCAAAGGGGACTTCGTAAAACTTCCGAAAGTCAGGGGAGACTTCGTTTTCAGAAACCCTAGAAACCGACTCGTGCCGGGCCCTGACTGCACCGTAAGCTTCTTTCACAAGAAATGCCATATTATCGTGCCAATTGCTTTAGGCCACTTCTTCGAAGTAGGTTTTCCATACTTCACGGCCGGTAGTAATCTACCCTATTTGATGGCATCAAAGATGCCGGCAGGTAGGCACGCATCGAAGGGAAGTTGCCATCTTCGGCGGCAGCTCGTGGAGAGATTGTAGGTTTCAATAATCTTATATGACCTTTGTACGCAATCATTTCGCACTAAATTTTGATGACGCAGACAGCCGCAAAACTGCTACCTCGCGCGCGGTCGAACCTAAATGCGTTAACTTCAAGTGCCAGCACGTTGACCATTCGACATTCGATCAAACATTTCCGTTTCGCCAGCAATAGTAGGAAATTGGTAGGTGGTTGCCTGCAAGAGGGATCGATAAATTGGGTGAGAGACTTTGACCTGAAAGTACAGCTGATTGATATGAGCGAGAGAGGGGCGAAATCAATGCAAACGAGATTTGGAAGGGATTGCCATAAAAGATGTTGTCTCTCATAGTGCTAAGGCATTACTAAATTTTTTCTCTGTAAGAAAATCGTTGTTTTGAAAACCTCATATAATGAGAAAAATGATAGTTTTTTAATGAAAAGTAGAATTTTTTGATTTTTTCGCTTAACGTAAATTGTGTGATATCGCCGCAATTCGCAAACTCACAGACGCCGTCGGCAAAGGTGCCAGCACCTCGACTGGTAGGGGCACGTTGAGATGCCTGCAGCTTCCACCCTCAAAAGAGCACACTACTTCTCGTGCTCTCTGACCTGCCGGCAGCTGCCACCTCGCGGATTTCGACGAGCTGCCGGCAGGTTGCGGACAACTGACCTCGCGGAGTTGCCGGCAGTTCCTCCTGCGCTTCCAGATATTTTCCTACAGGAGGATTTCTGGAACCGCAAATTTTGATGGAGGTTTCTGTGATGTCGAGGTGGCATCTTCAGGAGAAAATTTTTTGGAAAAAGGCCTGGGACGGCCTAAATTCGGGGTTTTAGTTTCTTGCCACCTCAGGAAATGTGCCAGCGACCTGCCGACGAGACCTCCCCCAGGTAGGGGGGATTACCACCGGCCCAGATGTCGTCCGATGTTCTTAACGTTCTACCAAGTTTTTTATACGGAGGAAATGCTTCCTATCCTTTGTATATCTACCCTTCTTTTCGCTATTCAGTATATATCTTGCTCTGGGTCTCGCTATTCAGTATAAACACCTTGCTCTGGGTTTTCTTGCAAGTGTGTGAGAGTTGTTGTTAATGCTTGCCTTGGCGCACCGTCGGTTCTCAAATCCCTCCTTTTCATGCATGTCCTGATCTCTGTGGTTTTTTTGACGCGCTTGCCGATTGAGGTTCTGAGGTCGAGAAGAGCGGCTTATGTTGAGGTATGCAGCCTTACCGGGAGTGACTTTGCAGTTCTTTGGAATTTTGAGGTCGCATTGTCGAATAACAAGTCTATCTGCTTTCATCGGTCACCACTCGCGTATATAATGAGATCGTCATTTTTTCCAATGTAGTATGTATTCGCCATCACCAGGTCATGAAATGAGACTCATGAATGCGCTCATCTTCTTCATTGCGTGATCCATATTCGTATTCGTGGCTTCCATGACACTACCCAGCTCCCTCCTGTCTTTCTCACATGTCCGTTGAGATTCGCTTCTAACAAGAGTGTCTTATCCGTGGAATTGAGTCGATGTGGTTATCAAGCTCTTGCCAAAAGGCGTCCGTTTAATCATACTTACATCCGACCCTGATGCATAAGGTGATGACTTGTAAGACTTGTTTCCCAGTGCTTTCCCTTACGCTCATTAGGCTATCGCTTAAAGGCCTGCCCGGACAACGTGGGGTTTTTACGATTTCACTACCATGCGAAAGTGACCCCCTCCCCCTTCAGTCACACCACTGCGCAAATAGGAGGTTGTAGAGTTCGACCTAAAGGAAGAAAAATGCTCGGGAAGTGAGAAAATTTACGCACCGGGGCGGGGTCCTCCGACCTCTTTGAATTCCTGCTATGCGACAGAGTATGCATGCCGCAACAGTCAAAATCGTGGGGTCCCGCAGAGATTCTGCGTCTCAGCCTTGGCGGGGACCGTTGATAAATCGTAATGCTTTGGAAAACGCATGTTCTCGCCATTCTTGCGCCTTCTAATGTAGTTTCTTCGGATTCACCGTTGCGGATTACCCCCGGTAAGTGGGTTTTCTAAGAATCGAGTTTCTACCCGGACACTGCCTTTAAAGGCAGCGTCTCGGCAGAATGAACCTACCTCAAATTTTGACATAGATGGATAGGAGGCCCTTCAAGTGAACCAAAACAGCAACTCCACGCCGAAAATGTGAACTCTGCAAACCAGGGGGCGGCCCAACCGCCGCTCCCCTTCCTCCTCTCGCTCCCCTAACACCTTGTTCGGACGAGTATGTTCTCCGCTAGAATACGCGCCGTCAGTCGTAGCTTCGTAGGGCAGATTTGTTCTAGCGCTCTTTACCTCCTTACTCTGCGTCTCTGACGGCTCACTCGTCCGCGCCCTTCTCAAGGGAGATTCAAAAGACGGGGTTTTCTCCATTTTCGCGCTAAGGGGAGTTCATGTCGTGATTCAGGGGGCCGTAATAGCCTCAAATCTGCCAAAACCCCGAAGTTGAAAATCTGCTGAGCCGCTGCCTTTGATGTGTTCGCGTCAACTATGTTTGAGTGCGAGAAACTATACCAACCAGAGTCAAGCGTGTTGATGCGATTTTAGACCCTCTTTTACGAAGCCCCCCCCCCCCCTGAAGTACCCATTCCCCACCCTCCCACCACCAGATACCCCCTTTTCCACCTACCTCCCCCCCCTCCCCCCCGCAAACAATAACAACCAAGAAAATGCGACGGTTCACTTCAGTCATTATAATTAACTATTTTATAAACAATCATTTTCTAGTGACAGATAATAAACCCTTCTACCGTTTATGAATATTCGGCATAACTCATCCATGTTTCAGTGGCGAAAGATATTGGCAATGGTTCTGAAAATTAGATCGTTTTAGACTGTAATGATGTCGTGTTTCGTCCTCGTAAGCGACACTATTTTTTAACAAGGAGGATATCTTCAAAGCGTAAAATATGTTTTCGACTAAAAAGCTTGTTTCCTACCTTTTGCACATATTTTCCTATGAAAAAAAAACCGTTTTAGCGCCATCCAGAAAGATGTTAAAAACGTGCATGAGCACGGAGCAAATTTAGATGCGATCTTAGAAGCCAAATCTGGGATTCTTGAGCTCACAATTCCTTAGCTCACTGGAGACGCAACTAAACAGCCCAAAATTTCTAGAAAAAAAAGTGGGAGGTTGGCAATACAGAAATATGACCAGATTTGCACAACTGTAGCAGAGCATCTTCAAAGTAAGGTAAATTGTATGGGCTGTTGAAAGACATAACAAAAAAGTTTTGAAATCGATGGTCATCGCTGGTAAAGATGAGCGCTTTTGTCGAGAGTGTGAGACTTGTGATGCTTCGAAACTAGGATTTCGAGGCCAGTTGCTACATTTAACATTCTTGTCACACTTACATGCCTAGTATTTGAGCATCTGAAAGTGTCTTTGAGATCTTCGGTCATACTTGTGGCTAGCAAGTTTGATCCCCGTTTGCGACACCTTTTTTGCAGGAAGAAAATTGCTGTTTTTTGAAGAGTAACAAATGCTTGCGACCGAGGAGCTTATTTCCTACATTCCATACTTTCTTAATTCGGGCCACCCTCTCTTACGACTCTCCCAACCCCCCCCCCCCCCCACCGCCGGTGCTTCCCTTAGTACTCCCCCCCCCCTCCTTGCGACAGTCGCATCACACGCTTGACCCTGATACTAACCCATTTCTGTTGGTGTAGAAGCGTTGTAGAGGAGCTTATACTCCTCCCCAAAGTCTCGCAACTTTGCCCCGCTCCACTTTGTTCCTTTTATGCAGGCTATATCGACTCGCCTTTTCTTCAAAAGAGCTGCCAACTCTCGAGAGCGAGAGGTGAGTGTACCCACATTGATGATAGCTAGACGCAAAGTCTGTTATGCCTCTGGTGAACTGCTCGTTTAGCAGTCCCGTTTAACTTGATGTGACGGCAAATGCCCCCCACCCCCCATTCGTATTCGTGGGATCGAGTGCTCATCGCTTTTGGGTGACACCCTAGCCTTTACTCGAGTAATTATATGAGAAACATGTCTGCACTGTTAAAACGCGACATGGGATGTTTTTTCCGGCTTGCTGCATACCCTTGTTTGGAAGAGCTGCCTAACGCTTTAATTAAATAGAATTCTTGCGGCTAAAACTAGGCTCAAAGTGGAATTCGTGACCTACACGGTAATATTATAAACGACAGCTTATTTGTGAACGAAAAAGAAGAAGAAATGAAAGGTACACTTGTAGCAAACTACAAGGATTTGCGATATATAAATGAAAAAAGAGATCTAGCGAAATGCGAGCTCTGAAAGCAGCAGGATGGAGTTTCATAATCAACACGTCTTCTGCATTGAATACTCACATCCAAGATTATGCCAAGCGCCTGGGATGGGACCACAACAATATCGATGAAAAAGAGCAAAAAGGGCATAACATATACAACGTCTTATAAGCGCACATGCCAGAGACCCTTAAAAGATCATAAGAGAGAAGCTTGAAGCCTTGTAAAGGCCCAAGCAAAGCTTGTGAAAAGCTATAGCACCATAGAAGCCATCCAAACCCTCAGAACAATCGGAACGTCCTTGTCAGTTGTACCTTTAGCTTCTGGGAAATATTAGGTTGCCTCATAATTAGTGCAAGTTTTATAAATTTTTTTTCTTCTAATCAAGATAACTCTTTTCCAAAATCATCTTTTTGAGCACAATGAAAATCACTGCAAACAACAAAACTTTTACTATAGAACGCATGCTTTTGCTGGATCGCAGCCACTTTAGGAAAGATTTTATAGCTTAAAAAATTCTCAAACATTTTTTTTGAAAACCTACACTTTGAAAGAGCTTAACCTTCGCTTAAATGTACTAGGATCGCGCGAACTTTGCTCATTATATAGCCTATAGCCGGTTGTGCAATGGGGCGAAGTTCGAATTTTACCGCATATTTCTGTTAGATAATTTTGCAGAAAAAAAATTGGAAATACCCATCTTTTTCGATATTTTTGAAAATCCAAAAAACTGCCTTTTTGAAAATTTTCAAATTTTTTCTTTTCGAGAAGACGATGACGCTGCCGTTTTCCTACCATTAGCTGTACTAGGTCTACTCTACGTGTACATAGCGAAATCTATACAGTCGCTCCTCGCTTGAGATTTTTATGCGGCTTAAATGGGCCTCAGCTACCAGCCAAGTTTGAGACAAAATTTCTCGACTTAGAATTTTTCGAAAATCTCATACCTACAAGCATTTTGTAGCACAAAGCTGCGCGATCATTACGCATATTTTTTGAAGAAAATCCGTTTACTAATCATGGATTTAGAGCAAGGAGAGTGAAGGGAAAGAATTTTATAATTTGATCACTTGTTTTTGAAGGCATGAAACTTCGGCTTCAACAAAGATCTGCGAAAACGAAAGCAAATTCTAGAAACTAGAGGAATCGGGCTTTCCGACTCTGTAAGAGGTTTTGAAAAAAATGTTTTTTCTTTAAAAAACAGCTCTCTTAAAAAGAGGGTTAGAAAAACGTGCATTAATTATGAGACGACCTAACATTTCTCAAAGAAAGTTGGGTTTGTCTCCTTTGTCTAATCCGCGTGCATGCTAAGTTGTATGCTGATTTGCACATAATGGACACATAAGGACGTCCAAACTCAAACAAAGCACCTAGTAGTATCTTATGTCTAATCTAATGTTATTTGAACGTTTTCGACTGTTTCGCAAGCATCTTGTCCTAAGCTGTCATTTTTATCTAGTCAAGGTTTGGTTTTATTATGATTAAAAAAATGACATAATTTTAAGAAAAGCATCTTGCCGCAGTGTCGCACTGAAAGTCCTCCACCCCTCCTGCCGAGAATGTTTGAAAGTCACATGAGTTATAAAATTGCGCAAGTGATTTGCTTGTACTTGTAAATAATGAAAATATTTTTCGAAATCTTTCAAAAATCCAATCTAGCCTCAAAAACTTTTTTAGCGGCCTCTGACGTTTCGGGATTATGGGCCCGCGAAAATTCTGTGAAGCATACAAAAAAATTTTGGAGTGCGTGGTTGGCGTCAGACATCTTCATCCGAAAAAAGGTTTGTCGCATTCCCTCTCCCCCCCCCCCCTGCCCCGTACGGAAATCTTGGATACGCCACTGCTTTGCAGGTGTACAAGGTGCTGACAAGGGAAAGACCTTCCTTCGAAATGGGGTTTCTGCACGTGACGCATATCATTCTACTGGTTTTGGGGCACTATTACCAAATTCGTGTTCCTTAGCTGCCCAACGATCTCCTGCAAAAAGTTATGGGCCGTGGATTTTCCAGGATGGTTACGGCTTAGTATAAGTTAGCAATGTACAATTGAGTAAGGATGGCTGCGGAGACTATGGAACAGGTGGTCAAGAGTTCGGACTATCTCAGGGTGTTTGCTTTTAAATTGTAGTATTGCAATTGAGTGTATATGTGAAGTCCGCCACAGTATGCTCACAACACGATATTTACAACACAAAGAGCACAAAGGGCAAAAACTTGGGAGTTTTCAAGCGAAAATGTCCTCTCATCACTGTTTTCTGCCCAGTGAGTTTGCCTCACGCTTTTTCAGAAGTTCGTGTTTTTACATTGTCGTCCATCGGTTCTCCTAAGATTGAGGAGGAGCTCTTTACGAGCTTTTGCTCTTTTCTAGTTGGTTTGCGCAGAACTTCGCATGGACCGCACTCTCTCGCCAAGTAACTCATTGTCAGCTTGGCGGAAATATGATCGTGAATAACCTATAAGCTTCACAACATTGATCACCATGTTCTACACATATTCAATCCTCTTATCCAACAACATTGCCCAAATCAGGACTTTGCACGATATTGCCATCGTCTTCGGAATTTGATAAAAACAAGTTGTTAGGAGCGCTCCAATGCCTGAGGAATCCTCTAGGGATAGATTTCAAACAAGTTGCAAATTCAAAAATGCTTGCGATAAAGGGATCCCAACTCTTGACCAACTGCTTTATAACCTCTGCTGTTGTCCACTTAGCCATCCGTCCACACGTGTGAATCTTTGCCTCGCTAACTTATGGCGAGCCGTGGCCATCCTGAGAAAACCGTCGCTATATTTTTTTGCAGAAGATTATCGAGCAGCAAAGGAACACGGATTTCTGATGCACCAAGACCAGCGGGACGATATGCATCATATTTGGAAACAGTAAGATATCTAGAGCCATCCAGATCTAAAACGTAATCAAAAAGACCGACTCCTTCAACTATCTGCAAGATGATGAGTGTTGATAAGGGATAAGATAATGCAAGATAGCCTCGCAGGGGGTCCTATGCAATAAACTATACGAAACCTGAAGCCGCTAGTGTATGTACTCGCAGTTCTCCCACCAAACGAGGTTATTGTGTGGTTAATGCTTTCCATTTTCAAGTAGCGTGGAGCGAAGACTTAGTCTGAACGTTCACATTAAAGTTGGATTGCAGGCCTTACCATGCTGAACCATAATCACATGAATAGTGACAGTATGAGTGCGATCAGAGTGGCGCCATAGTCAAGCAAATGCAAGAAACGTCACTGATAGCATGGAAACTTAAATAGAGGAAAACACATTACTAATTTGCTATTCTAGCGGATGTATCAGAAAAGTAGTTAAAAGAAAGCATTAGTTGTGGTGCCCTGATTTATATATTTATTTTCTGCATATATAGTGCACTACAACAAGAACTGAAAGTTAGAGCGTCTAATTCAATGAACTCAAAAGGGATGTTAATGACATGTAACAGGCAAATAGATTATCAGGCCTACCGCTAGAAACACAGACTTATATGGAACTAGCTGGCTTACCCGGCTCCGTCCGGCCCTGCTAATGCTATGATTAAGGTCTTATTCCTATCCCTGTAAAACCTTTCATTGTGCCCACTTCTACATGCAATTCCCTATTTCCGCTGTGTTAATAATTAGCATGCCCACCTAACTCCCTCAACAACCCCCAGCCCCGTGCTCAAACTTTGCAAAAAAAGCAAGAAACCGGTAAAAGTAAGGATAATTCTGAAAACTGAAGGCGCTATTCGGCTATCTGGCCCCAAAATGTTTTTGTGATGGATCTTGCTCAAAGTCGGTACATGGGGATTATTAATGCCGCTGATGACGAATATCGTAGTCATTTCGCGCGATAATGCCATTTTCTGGGTTTACGTTGGGTACACATAAGAAGCTAAAATCATGGATTCCGCTGAAACTTTGAGGGAGGCTAATTGACATGCTGATTACGAATAACATACTCCTTCGGCATTTTGAAGCGATTTTACTGAGTTGTGGTACGTATAATGCAGAGGGGCGAAATCTCAGTTTTGGCTGATACTCGGTCTAGAGAGATTCGAACTTTTGATCACGTCTAAAACACTCTCGTTGTGTTTTTAAACTTTTTCACAGAGTTACGGTAGGTACACGGCAGCGGGTAAAAATCGTGAACCTGCCTGAAACATTGGCAGAAAATTACCTAAAGTGCTGTTTCAAGAATATAAAGTGCTCAATCCCCACGATAAAGGCAATTCGTATGGCATAAAAGTTTCCCACGACCGTAATGCTTTCCCTTATAGGACCACTGCCGCGCGCGAGACACCCTTCGGCAGCTTTTGCCTAAGCAAAAACAGGGGGAGGGAGATTTGCCGCGTGCGTTACGCGTTGGGAAAGGTTATCAGGATGGCGCTGGAGACCGCTATGCAAAAATTTCGCATCTCTTGAAAATCTGGGATCTAAATTGGCACGAAAGCGAAAAAATGTCCATTCAAACCCTGCAACTCACCATAACGTCACAATAATGCGTTGTGACAGCGATCAAGCATCATATTCATGTGCGATATACTTGTGCGTTAAAGGTAAGGTTTCGAGCAAATCTGGAACTTCGACCCATCTACACCCACCGTAACCCAAGAAAATGCACTATTCTGCGAAATGAGCATGATATCCACGTTCAGCGCGTTAAATGACCACCCTAAACGAAGTTTAAAGCGAATCTATGTTTTCGACCCCATGCCATATAACACCACAACTCTATGAAAAGGTCCCTTTATGCAGAGAAAGATGATATTCGTAAATAGCATGTCGAATAAGCCATATGGACCGAACTACAGCCGAATTAATGGTTTTGACTACCTACCGTGCACCTATCGTAACCACACGGGAAGACGTTCTGCGGAGGAAGCGTGATATCTGTAATCAGCATGTAAAGGGCCGGGCATACTTCACGCGATTTCAGTCGCGATGCGATTTGGCAATTCGCTAGAAGTCTTCGGATCTCCAACATTAGCAAACTGCACATGCATAGTGTGTATAACTTACGTAAACTGATAAAATGCCCTATCTTCTGTACATTTATAATGTGCCTACAATGAGTTATGGACACCTGGAATATTGCCAAATAGCGTCGCGATCGAAATCGCTTGAAGTATGCCCGGCCCTTAAGATAACCCTTATGCACGAAGTTTGAGCAAGCTCTACCACAAAAAAATTTTGGGGCCCGGATAGCCGAATAGCGCCAAACTAATATCGAACTCGTAATCAGCATGCTCGAAAAAAACAAAGTATTGGATATTCTCGCAAACAGCTAGTACATTCGTAATCATCATGCTTAGTTATCCCCCTGTGCAAACTCCCAGCCCCGTAGCTCAAACTTCACAAATCGATAAAATCGATAAAAGTAATCGTTAATCCTGAAAACTAATATTGTATTCGGATTGCTCATGCTCGATTACCCCCTATGCCAACTCCCAGCCGCGTAGGTCAAACTTTACAAAGAACAGTAAAAATCGATAAAATCGATATCGATCGATGATGAGAAGTAGCGTATGACACCCGCCGGGGCCCGAAATGTATGTGTGCCAAGTTTGGTCCGAATCGGTTCAGAAATGGAATTTTCCATTCGGAACATACGTACACACATACAGACATACAGTTGTGATCGTGGAATTTGTCCAAAATTGCGGGATTTTCGGGATTCGCGGGATTTTCGGGATTCGCGATGTTTGCGGGATTCGCGACTTCACGGGATTTGCGGGATTCGCGGGATTTGCGGGACTTGCGGGATTTAGCTATAACTTCTTTTAAGTCCATTTTATTCGCAATCTGCGTGTAGATTTGGCTTCAGCTTGATGAGACGAATCGTTTGATATACAGTATGTCCGTAATTTGTGGTGAGGGGTAGACTTACAATGATACCTTGTTGTTCTCTATGTTAAGGCTTTTGTGAACATTTATCACAGCGTAAATCACGAATAGCAAGTACTGGTACAAAGTTTTCATTATCGAAAACTATCGCGAAAAATTGGGCAGTTTTTATTTACCCTTATCACTGATATAAGCATTTTATCATTTATCACTGATAATATCATATTTTTGGATCATTTTTTGCATATGGTAAGGAAAGTACTGTAGGAAAAGCTGTGTGAATTTCTATCGCTCTTTCTCTCATTATAAGTGATCTACAGGCTTTTCTAGTCCTATTGCTCGGTGCAATTGGTAGATCCCTCGCTGCAGCAATCGATCGATTTCTCATCGGCACATGCCATTGCTGCCAGTTCTTACCTAGAATGGCATTTTTGCTTCAACTCGCTTCAGCCTGGGCTGAAATTCTGCACCTATATGGAAGATGAACGTGGAAATCGACCGCATGAATTTAAGCCATTCTTATCTGTCGTTGTCATTGATATCATCATTTTATCATTTATCACTGACGACACAAAATTGGATCATTTTTGATATACAATAAGAAATGTACTTTATAAAACGCTGTGTGAGTTTTTATCGCTCTATCTCTTATGGTACAAAACCACTCACAGAACATGCAAAATTTCCGGGAATTCCGCGAAATTCATGTGAATCACGCAAATTACGCAGGGCCATAACTTCTTTCCGAATGAGTGTATTCATAATCCAAAAACAACGTTGTATTCAGCTCGTCAGGGCGAATCTTTTGATATACAGGTTGTCTCCAATATCTTGTTTTCAATAATCTTGAATTTGCATGCCGACGCCTCTTCGCAAGGGTGTAACGCAACAAGCATCACACATAGGAGACTGCCATGGGCACCGTTCGATAGTACTCTTTCACTAGATTATCGTGCACTAAACAGCAGCTGAAGACTCTTTCAAAAGAGATAGAAGAGCTGATAAACTCTGGAAAAATTAAGCTGTTTCAAGTTCGACTAGCCGTGACTTTCTTTAGAATGAATATTTTCGAAATCAAAAAGCAGATTTGTGTTCATCTTGTCAAGTCGAATCTTACTGTATACAGCATGTCCTTGAAATTCCGTTTTCAATTTTTTCAAAATTTTCTGCGCGCGTATATTCACAAGGTCGCAACGCACCGCACATCAAACATAAAAGACTCTATTAAGCACTATTGGATTGTGCTGCTTCCGCAGATTATCGAGCGCTAAGAAGCAACCGGAGAATCTTCTTGAAAAAAGATAGAAGAGCTGGTGAATTCTGGAAAATCGTGTTGTCTCAAATTTTGCCCACCTGACCCTAAAATGAGAAGCTCTACTGCTAAGCAGATGTGATTTTTCGTAATTAGCAGGTCAGATAACCTCTATGAGCAAGTTTTTAAAGAAATTTGGGTGATTTGATTTTTTCTCGTAGTACTCTGCGTTGATACCACTGCTTTTGTCAAAATGTCGATGACCTTGGATTGTAAAGAAACTTCGCCCAGAGAGGTTTTCGGACACGCTGTTTACGAAAATAGTGGTCTCCGAAGAAGACAGGGTCTTTTTGTAGAGATATTGTGAGGTGACTGTAACTGAGTCACGAAAGTTCGTAAATTTGCCTGCACTTTTCGCGAATTTGTCAGAAAACATGCCTGCTTGCTTTTCCAAGTCAAAATCACTGGGAACTGTGCTATCAAAAGGTGCATGCTCAGGCTCCAGTTTATAAAGCTCGCCGAGTTACGAGCCTACGAAAACACGTCCTCATGAATTTCGCTCAAAATGTAAAGATCGCGTATTTCGTCGAAATTCCACCCTAATGGTTGTATGACATTATGATTGCATATGCTCAATTCGCCTAAGGGATCCCATTGAGTTGAATATGGTGGTCGCATGTTCTTTAGCTGCTCATTTGAATATCCAAGCACCTTCGTAGCTTGAGCTCAGATCTACCTAATTTTCAAATCCAGCACATTAAGACCATTAACCAATGTGAACAGATTTAATCAGTATGTCATACAACCACTGAGGGTGGAATTTCGACGAAATACTTTACATTTTGAGCGAAATTCATGAGGACGTGTTTTCGGCTCGTAACTCGGCGAACTTTATAGACTGGAGCCTGAGCATGAGTACTCTGCGTTGATACCACTGCTTT
>CATQJL010000326.1:33545075-33588722 GCA_958299035.1 Cylicocyclus nassatus
AGCAGTGGTATCAACGCAGAGTACTTTGAATATGGTGGTCGCATGTTCTTTAGCTGCTCATTTGAATATCCAAGCACCTTCGTAGCTTGAGCTCAGATCTACCTAATTTTCAAATCCAGCACATTAAGACCATTAACCAATGTGAACAGATTTAATCAGTATGTCATACAACCACTGAGGGTGGAATTTCGACGAAAAGGAAAATACTTTACATTTTGAGCGAAATTCATGAGGACGTGTTTTCGGCTCGTAACTCGGCGAACTTTATAGACTGGAGCCTGAGCATGCACCTTTTGATAGCACAGTTCCCAGTGATTTTGACTTGGAAAAGCAAGCAGGCAAGTTTTATGACAAATTCGCGAAAAGTGCAGGCAAATTTACGAACTTTTGTGACTCAGTTACAGTCACCTCACAATATCTCTACAAAAAGACCCTGTCTTCTTCGGAGACCACTATTTTCGTAAACAGCGTGTCCGAAAACCTCTCTGGGCGAAGTTTCTTTACAATCCAAGGTCATCGACATTTTGACAAAAACCCATCGGTGAGCTTCAGGGCGTAGAACGAGAAAAAATCAAATCACCCAAATTTCTTTAAAAACTTGCTCATAGAGGTTATCTGACCTGCTGATTACGAAAAATCACATCTGCTTAGCAGTAGAGCTTCTCATTTTAGGGTCAGGTGGGCAAAATTTGAGACAACACGATTTTCCAGAATTCACCAGCTCTTCTATCTTTTTTCAAGAAGATTCTCCGGTTGCTTCTTAGCGCTCGATAATCTGCGGAAGCAGCACAATCCAATAGTGCTTAGTAGAGTCTTTTATGTTTGATGTGCGGTGCGTTGCGACCTTGTGAATATACGCGCGCAGAAAATTTTGAAAAAATTGAAAACGGAATTTCAAGGACATGCTGTATACAGTAAGATTCGACTTGACAAGATGAACACAAATCTGCTTTTTGATTTCGAAAATATTCATTCTAAAGAAAGTCACGGCTAGTCGAACTTGAAACAGCTTAATTTTTCCAGAGTTTATCAGCTCTTCTATCTCTTTTGAAAGAGTCTTCAGCTGCTGTTTAGTGCACGATAATCTAGTGAAAGAGTACTATCGAACGGTGCCCATGGCAGTCTTCTATGTGTGATGCTTGTTGCGTTACACCCTTGCGAAGAGGCGTCGGCATGCAAATTCAAGATTATTGAAAACAAGATATTGGAGACAACCTGTATATCAAAAGATTCGCCCTGACGAGCTGAATACAACGTTGTTTTTGGATTATGAATACACTCATTCGGAAAGAAGTTATGGCCCTGCGTAATTTGCGTGATTCACATGAATTTCGCGGAATTCCCGGAAATTTTGCATGTTCTGTGAGTGGTTTTGTACCATAAGAGATAGAGCGATAAAAACTCACACAGCGTTTTATAAAGTACATTTCTTATTGTATATCAAAAATGATCCAATTTTGTGTCGTCAGTGATAAATGATAAAATGATGATATCAATGACAACGACAGATAAGAATGGCTTAAATTCATGCGGTCGATTTCCACGTTCATTTTCCATATAGGTGCAGAATTTCAGCCCAGGCTGAAGCGAGTTGAAGCAAAAATGCCATTCTAGGTAAGAACTGGCAGCAATGGCATGTGCCGATGAGAAATCGATCGATTGCTGCAGCGAGGGATCTACCAATTGCACCGAGCAATAGGACTAGAAAAGCCTGTAGATCACTTATAATGAGAGAAAGAGCGATAGTTCACACAGCTTTTCCTACAGTACTTTCCTTACCATATCCAGTACTTGCTATTCGTGATTTACGCTGTGATAATTGTTCACAAAAGCCTTAACATAGAGAACAACAAAGTATCATTGTAAGTCTACCCCCTCACAACGAATTACGGACATACTGTATATCAAACGATTCGTCTCATCAAGCTGAAGCCAAATCTACACGCAGATTGCGAATAAAATGGACTTAAAAGAAGTTATAGCTAAATCCCGCAAGTCCCGCAAATCCCGCGAATCCCGCAAATCCCGTGAAGTCGCGATCCCAACAGACTTCTTGTAATGAATATGAAGGAGACGAAATGATACTCGGAACTATAATCGTCTAATACCACTCGTCAGGCAAAACCGCAAAGATTATCTGCCACGCGGGTTTTGAGCGGTTGAACACGAGCACACCTCAAACTTGGATAATTAAACTTTATCAAAGAAACAAATAACAACAACAAACACGGATAGAACAAATAACAAATAATGTTACTAAATGATAAACTACAAATGGGAATGATATGATTGGAAGAAGGCACAAATTTGTGAATGAAATAATGTTAACGCAAATGAGCGAAAGTCGTACATGTGAATAACTCTGAGTGTGCACTGTCAGCTACTTATACGATCGCATCATCAAGCCACAGCTGCGCGCGACATCCTACTGATAGCTAAAAAACCATGAGTAATTCACATCTGATGCTAGCATCTGCGAATTCTTCTAATAGCAAAAACGATCGCTACTGAACTCATCGATGCTGTGCGACTGGCAAAGTATTATTAGAGTACATGAATGTAATGAGTTTGTACATCTTAAGGGAGAAAAGAACAACACGAACTACGAATTCGTAAACTTCGGCCTCATCAAAGAGTCTGGGACGGGCTAGTTTGTCGTTGCTGCGCTGTCGCTGTGGTTGCAGTCTCCGGTGATCTCACGAGTTCTTTTCTTCTGGTTTCTTCTTACTGAGTGAACAGAGCATTCGAAGAAATCGTTAGGGTAACAGCCAGGAGAGTTCAAACTTTCAATATGCCGATTTAGCCAATGCATAGAATAAAGAAAGCTCTAGTGACCGAGAACACACAAGTATTGGAGGCGTAGAAGTATGTTATCAACAAGGCAACGATTACTACCAATACTGTCGCTCCTAGTACACTGCCCCACAAAAATGTCTGTGCCGGATGCGAGAAATCTGGTAAGTTTATCTCCGAGAATAATTCACTTTTGCCGTGTAGAACTCTTCTCGCCGCCATATTTGAGTTGCCCGTGTAGTGTAAGATACCTGAGGTCTCGAATGTGGTTTGAACCTCTCCACATCGCAGTGCAGTTCCGATAAAATTGCGCTTTATTAGCAACAAATGTGACATTGGTCTCTGTTCCTTCCTGACTACATGGGATAACAAATAGGCTGTCTTCACACTTAACTTCAGCTTTTGTTGCCGATACTGAAGCTCTGCACGTTGGTAATGCTATCGCTCCTTTAGCACAGTTGTAGCATCTTGTGCTGTAGGCATTCTCCACTGAACAGATAGCGTCGGATCGCAGCGCCGTGATGCGAACTTTGCTACTCACTCGAAGTATAAACTCTGCTGTAGGCAGTTGAAGTATCCGAGCTGTGACCTTCTCATCGATGGCGCGAAATTCGAGGTTAGGTCGTATAATCGGCAATCGGTGTTGTGAAGTGCTGATTAGGGAAGTGAGATTTACCTCTTTACAATTGCATATCATTTTTGTTTCGGCTGCGGCACATTTGCAATCTTCATATACATCACAGGTGAGGTTTTGCGCATCTTCCCATGTCTTACATACCAGCGGCGGCTCCTGGTGCGCTTCCACAGTGGCGTATCGCTTTCCATCTGTGAGAAATACGGAATTCAAGGCCGGCGTGGGTGGTGTGCTCAGTGATGAGAGAGTTATAGTGAACGATGATATGCTTTTTGGTTGATTCGGTATGATTTGGAAGTTGTGGCTGTGCCGCACTGGACCTTGTTCACTCACTTAAGTGTACGGACTGTTTCCAACGTGGACATCTGAAGATTTCGTACACGTTATCATCCGTTGGAACAAGGTATATCCTGTAAAATAGGCATCCCGAGCTAGGATAAAAACAGTCACAACCTGGTCTTCTAAGGCTCTCCACACATCTGACACCCGAATAGTCGTTGACTCGCTGCATCTTTCACCTTTGATGTCCGATGTATCCCTGCGCATTTGTCTCGTACATGATCCGGCATGAGGGCTGCGTTTGCTATCCAGTAGTGCATATCTAGTGCTTCTGGAAAACAAGAGAGTTTCTTTTTCGCAAAACAGATTGAGATTCTTCCAAGCCAGCTTGATTTTCAAAGCGCTAGTATGGTTACTTGTTAGTCTCATGCAGGCTTGTTTAAAGGGATTGATTTTCAGTATCTCTGTGGTGTCGACGATGCAATATTCCTCGTTTCCAGACTGAGTGCATGCTTGCGTCTGATGCGTTAACACTTCAACATGCTGGAATCCGGCTGCAAGTCCACTAATGCAGAGAATCATAAGAAGAACAACATCTCCCATCCATGCTCTTCTTCTTCTTCTTCGTCGATCGTTGCCTGTTGCGATTTTCAACAATCGGCATAGCAACCTCAACATCAGCCATCCGCCCCTCCCCGCCAGCTTTAGTCCATAGAGTATCGGTGTTCTTAACAGCACTGGCACATGAAACAGGCAGTAGCATAAGATTATCGCCAAGTATACCAGCAACCCGGTGACCAGTATATTACTGCGTGGCCAGCATTCGCGATTGCTCACTATCACTGCGCAGAAGGTGCAATCTATCTGCTCGCAAAACGGTGCTGCCTTGCTCGTTTTTCCATCATGTGAACTTCTTTTCCGTCAAAGATTTTCCATTTGACAAGTTGTTCGCGCAGAGTAATCTGTGAGGAAAATCTTACTATTTTCTGATGGCGCGGCTTTTTGAATTCCATACAGAAGCTTTCTGCACGAATTTCGCAAGGCTGTCGATTTGCTTGCACAAGGGACACTCCTCCTTCAATGCACTGTAGTTGGTAGCTCCCGTTGTTGCTCGATCCCGCTGTTCTCGTCACGCACAATGAAAGTAGAGCTACCGTGAGCAGCGACGTTACGGATGAGGCGAAATTTAGGGCTTTTCTGCGCGTCGGTTCTTGTTCTTCCTGCTCACTATAATTGATAGGACGTCTCGAACGGAGACTATATCGAGTAGATGGTACCTCCGATGGGAAGGAGTCTTCGGAATTTCTTCTTTGTCGATTTCTAGAGGTACCACTCGAATTATAGGTCGCCGTATGCGTGGGCTTATTTGGCTTTCCACAACGACTTTTCGCGTCGCCTTGTGAGGAGATTCGTCTACTTGTATGATTCGTGCGGTTCTCCATGTGTTCCTGGGCTGTACTGCGTCCCACAAAAGTACGATAGTTTATTTATTTATTCAATACGCACAAGGCGTGTTACATTTGAAACAAGTAAAACAAAAATAGTCAGAACCTTACAGTAATAAACAACCAACAAAAGAAGAAAAAAGAAAAAACCCATTAACAGCCCAAGTCCAGCTCTCAGATATGTTAAGGAATAAGAGGATCAAGCTTGTTTGGACCTTGTACGAATGTCTCAGTAGGATGCTCGGTGGACTCTGTCTCATGCCCCCTGCTTGCAGCAAAAGTGCTTTTGGATTATTCAACTTAAGCAACTGTATTTGCGGGAAACATATATGTTGACAAAATTGCCCGACTGACTTTGGGAAGAGTACAGAACTCCGAGATAAGAGATTATAGAAAGAAAGATGAACAAGCCTAACAAGCTATTCCCAAGTAGCAGCTGAATGGATGAAGCGACCCGAACCAACATGTAAAGTAATGACCGAAACAATAATTAAGTTGAAGTTTCAACGACCGCGAATATAGTATCTGTGAAGTTATCACTAGGAGACCTTCTACGCGATAAGTGGGAGATTGTTAGAGTTAGTCAGCTCATGGTACTGGAGGAGGCCAAGCGACATGCGAAGCAGCGAGCGTAGGAAAAGTACGGCAGGCAAACGGCAGCACGCACCATACGAATGATAACGAGAAGCAGTCATCTGGAAGAAAATCAGTCAAATTCGGCTTTTGAGTCTACTTTTGAAATTAAGGCTATCTGGAGAAGACAGAATTTCTTTAGGTAAATACTGGAGGTACTTTAAAGTGCGTGCAAAAAAACTGTTTTTTGATGAAGAGCTTAGTTGTTTACGCCTACCATTTAGATGTAAATAAACAGAAACAAATAAACAGACCCAGTAGTCCTTCCGTGACTAGGTTTGAACACCCAGTATTTAGAACGCCTTAGTTTAGTCTCGCCTCTGAAAATCCTGAAAGCAAGTATTATATCATGCACGATCCTGCGATGTAAAAGAATTTTGAGGCCTAGGACTTTCATTCGTTCATCGTAGCTTGGAAGCGATCGTGGGTAACCACGACTGGGATAGCATCTATAGAAGAGCAAACGAGTGAAAACCTTCTGGACGTTCTCCAGGGCCAGCTTATGCTTCCTCAGAAAGGGCTCCAAACCTGACTTGCATACTCTACAGTAGGAATGACAAATGCGTTATAAAGTTTCAGTAATTTTTGGGATCGGCTGCTTTTATATTGCTAAAGATGGCGTACAAATTTGAGAATGCGCGGGAGGTGATGTGGGAAGTTTGCAAGTCTGGTCTCAAGGTGCTATCAACTAAAACACCTATGTCTTTGATAGATGTTTTGCTACCTAGAGAAACTCCCGCATGCTCATAGTGTTCATTACTTGCAGAACAACCAACATGGAATACAGACCTTTTATTTATTTTCACTGAAATGTCCCAATCTGTGCACCATTCGACCATGTTATTGATAGCACGCTGCAAGGCATCTTTAATTGTTCTTTGATTATCCCTATCGTATATGCCGTAAATTTTTATATCATCGGCATACATGAGCACATATATGTCAGGATGAGTTTTCAAAGTTTGTGGCGACTCAGCAGTATAGACTAGAAAGAGCAATTATGAAAGAGCCCCGCCCTGCGGAAGTCCGTTTGTACAAGGAAAACGTCCAGAATGATCTCTCCCACCCGAACCGTCATATATCTGAAGTGTAGATATGATTTTAGCCACTCAAGCAGGGGCCCTTCGATACCATAGTCTCAAGTTTATATAACAATTTACCATGACTTAAACGTTCAAAAGCTTTCGACAAATCGAAGCATATAACGTTCACTTCCTTCTTATCGAGGTATGCCTTAATCCAGTCATGATTGCAATCTATTAGTTGGGTAACAGTGGATATCTCCTTTCTTTGGCAATTTCCTTGTTTCACGTTTCTCGTTCATCCGAATTTTATGCTTCTCTCTTACGCTAGTAAGGTACTGTTCAATCCAGACTTTCCAGAACTTTTCACAATCAACTCTATAGATGTCTTCAGCGCGGCTTCAGCTTGATGTTGTGTAGCTAGTTGTTGTGCTTCTTCTGAAGTGTGGTAAATTCTGTCTTATCCTTCTTTACCTATGTATTCCAGATAATAATTCAGAGTCATATTGTTTTGAATGGAGTCTATGGGTCGAAGTATTGGTTGTTCTTCCCATTTTTCCTTTTGATAAGTTGAAGACTGCGAGTTCAAAACCGCTTCTATCTCCGTGAGCACGGTCCTGAGGCCATCAAAACTGATGCTTCGCACTCCAAGCGTTTTGTACAGCGAGTTTTGATGGAGCGGATAAGCCTCTCATAAAATCCACCCTGCCACGGTGCATAAGGAGTTATGTGCCTCCATCTAATCTCTCGCCGTGCTATTTCGCTTCCTACTTCAGTGCTGTTGACCATATTTTCTGTGGCGTCTTTCAGGATTTGCTCACCCAACTGGAATGTTGGTGCCTTATCACAGGTGATAGTTTTCGGTACGCCTCTTCTTGCAAAAAACCTTCGAAGCGCGTTTAGAAATGCCTCTGTGGTCATGTTGCCCACGAGCTCCATATGTATGAGCCTTGTTACTTGACACGTGAAAATGCATCCATATGCTTTATTGGATCCGTCGTGGTTGTCAGTGGTCGTCAACGGTCCAAAATAATCCAATCTTACATGCTCAAACGGGCGCGCACGGTGTACCCTCGTTGCTGGCATCGCTTTCATGTCCGGATGGGTAAATGGAAGATTGTTCATTTTTTGGCATGGAATGCATCTTTGGATCAAGCTTCGTACTTGTTGTCTGAGCGTGGATATCCAGTATGTTTCGCCTACGGTAAATATCGTGCGGGCGATTCCACGATGATAGTGATTGTGGACCTCTGAAATGATAAGACGTGCTAACGTTGTTTTAGGTGCGATGTAAATGGGTGTTTCTGCTGTGATTGGTACATCGGATTGCTGCAAGCGTCCATAGCAGCGTAAAACTCCTTTTTAGTCTTGTTGACTGTTCAGGTCCTTTTGTGACTTAATTTGGTGTTCGTCCACGTATCTGGTGGTCACGAATTAAGCACATTCGGCTTTCCTGCATCTCGGCTCCCGTGATGGTCTGCGACATTGAAACTTCTTTGAGTGCCGGTATGTGCTGTTGCACAGCAACTTTTCTTTCGTGAGGTAGATGATTTATGGATCTGTGTACGAAACGAGAACGTAGACTAACACTCTCTGGGCTCTTTCGAGGGTGCTAAATCTCGTTAAATCGACTACTTCCTTCTCGGATGTTCTTTTTGTTACTCCCAAAGTCATCGTTGTCTCCGATTCTTCGATTGCCTCAAGTTTAGAATAGTCTGGCTTGTTCGTGAAGCTAGGTCCCGTCCACCAGAAGTGATTCTGAAACGCTTCCGATAATAGTTCTCTGGTTCCGCAATCGGCTGGGTTTTCTGCCGTTGAGACGTGTCCGAAGAGACAGGCATATCGTGTTTCGACTGCGGAAATCGTTGCTGATTCATCTTATCTCTGATAGCCGGTTTGTGACAAAAAGGCCTGCGCTTTGACGTGATGGATGAGTCTGTGTCCATCCTAACACGATATCCGAATCTGTGTAGAGAATTACCTCCTTGATGTTACAAAGTGGTTCAAGTGCTTCGCAGGGAACCGTCATTGAAGTTTTGATATATGGCAGTTTGGATTTTGCCATTATGATGTTGGATTCTTCTTGAGAGGTGAGATACGCGCATGCTGCTATTGTGCAGTGGCTAGCATCGGTGAAAATAACGAGTCTGTGGCAATCGGATTTGTTGAAAATTCGTCTGCTCACCTCCTTGTAAAATGTTGAGACTGACATTATTTAATGCCGTTGACTACGCAATTGCGCTGGAAGCGGTGTGTCCCAGTCCAATCCTTCCTTCCATAATGACTGCATACTCTGCCGGTAGTAGTAAAGGCACCAGAAATCCCATTGGATCATACACAGAAGCAAGTTGCTGTGTGACTGTTCGCTTGGTATCCTTTCCCTTTAAGGTTGCCATCGAGCCTTTGATTATGAGCTTGCCCGTTTCCGAAATCCATACGATGCCCAGGATCATCTTGTCGGTCTCATCAATGGCGTTGTGGAAGGTTTTGTCGTTGGAGCGAAAATCTCTCAAGTTCATGTTAAGATCTTGGAAGAGCTTCTTTGTGTGTGCATACTTCAGAAGTGCTTCGTTTGAAGATTGTGCACCAATGAATAAGTTGTCCACGTACACGTTCCTTCTTATTTCCTTGGCCATGCCGTCTTCACTTGCTGTGGTTTCTAGGGGTGTTCTATCGTAGCCATTAGCAGAAAGGGGAAAGCATTGAGTCCGGAGGTAACTCTGGTGAACCTGTAGATCACTATGTTATCCGGCGTGGGTGGGAGTGAGATATTTCTGACCCAGATACAGCGTGTGGCGTCACGATCCTTTTCTTGCAGTCGTACTTGTAGGAATGCCTTTTCGATACCCGACATCACTGCGATGCTGTGCATTCGGAAACGAAGCAGAATTCCAACTCAATCTAATAGAATGAGAGGGCCTTGATGGAGTACGTCGTTGAGGCTGGGGCAGTATTTGCAGTGGGCTGACTCAAAGACGATCCTCATCTTTGTTGCTTCCTTAGAGGGAGTGTTTACCGCCTGATGCGGTAAGTAGTGAACTACTTCTCCTTCAGCAGCGTCCTTTAATGTCATTTCTTCTATTATTCCCTTCTCTTGTTGTTCCTTGAAGATGTTGTCGTACGCTTGCAGTGTCTTCGGGTCTTTTTGGTATATTTCCAGGACCTTTGCAAGACGTTTCATTGCTAGCGCCTTGTTATCTGAAAGTTCGGGATGGTTCTCTTTCCATGATAGGCTTACGTAGTAGCCGTCTCCCTTTTCTCGATGGACTTCTTGAATTTTTTAATACTTTCTCGTTTGTTTTCTTGAACTCTGCTTTTTGTAGACCAGTGTACTCCTCCATATCGGTGGATTCCAAAGAAGTAGCGGTCCCATGTCCCCTTCTCGGTTTCATGTCCTTGGAGTGTGCATGATACCGCCAGCCTTTGGCACGTGTATCCTTGTCGATTGTTGATGATATATCCTAGCTTGGTCGGTATCAGGTGCATTCCCGAAGGTAATTTCAAATTGCTGCCAGATTCCATGAACCTCCAGAGGTAATCGCAGCCTAAAAGGATTTGTGGCCGTAAGTCTCCACCTTCTACAGGCAGAGACAAGTCGTACTTTCCTTTCTTGATGAACCGTAGATCGTCGGGATCGAGGCTCGCTCGCTGAACAGAGTTTGCATAATCATTCTTGTACAGCTGTACTTCGTGCTGTGTGCCTTCCTTGTCCACTATCTTCAAAATCGTGTTTTAGCGCGTCGTTTTCACTGAAGGGGACCCAAAGGTACTGACCTCGAGAAAGGCTGTGCCTAATGTTGGCAACTTCAGCTCGTTTGCAAGCTCCTCTCCAATGAAAGAGAGCTCTGAACCTGTATCTAGCAGGACGATTGTTTCCCATTTGTTTCCATCAGTGTCGAGTACCTGGATTGCTCTTGCGAGTAGGACTACCCTGTTCTGTTTCCAGCCATTTTCTTTCTTGAGCTGTAGTATTAAAGTTTCGGCACTTTCCGTTGCTCCCTGTTTTATGTCGTGAGTGTCTCGTCCAAGTGGCGCCGTAACCGCATGTTGCTTCAAAGAACTGTAAAAAAAGCAGCTGCCGGCGACTGGTTTTTTGGTGTTCTCGCTTCCTCCGGCTTCTTCTTTTAACTGATAGGTGGTCTGCTTTGTGTCATTTCCTTGGCCCTTTTTCTGAGCATATCGCCGTGTGATGTTTTTTGTTGCAGTTTCGGCAGTTGCCGCTAAAGCATGCTGCTACTCTGTGATTGTTTAAGACATCGATTGGACTCCAGCAAAAAATTCTTCCTTTACGTTGCTGTGGGAATTTGCGAGCAGGTTGTCCAACTGTATCCTTTGCTTCCACAGCACTCGCACACGTTGCCTCTTCTCACGTTTGTCGGTGCCGGAGTTTTGATCTGCTGCGATTCTGCCGAGAGTTTGTCGTTTAGCGTTCCTCTCGTGAAATGACTTCATTAATGACGTCCATTCATTGGTTTAGTGTCCATTCTTCTTTATTTCCCTCTTGGCTCCTCGACTGTTTGTCCATTGCTTCTCTTCGTATGCGCACATGAAATTTCTCCAGAAAAGTGTTGATTGTTAGCTCGTTGTCCAGGTGCTGCTCGTGTTCTTCCAACAGATTGGCTATTGCTGCGAGCTTGTCCCACATTTGTCTTTGCTCCAATGTGCTTGGTCCTCTTGCTGAATAGCTCTTCGCATTCCTGTTCAACTGTCGTACTATGCCACTTTTATTTCCGTATCGTTTGGCGAGATGCTGAATGGCTTTCTCGTAGTTATTTGCCGAAGCGAAGAACCGAGATATTGATTGCTTCGCCTCTCCACTCAGAGAAGAAAGCAAGTAGTTGAATCTCTGGAGTTCCGTTAGCTCCTGGTCGTGCACATTAACCTTAAACAAAGCTAGGAAGTTGTTCCATTCCCGTTTTTCCCCGTGAAGAAGGATGGGTATCACAGGGAGCTTGCTGACTGCCAAAGAACTTGCCGAATCGGTTCCCGTTCTGTGCGTGTTTCCCGTAATGTCAGTCTACCACATTCTCAGTTTGGACCGGTGCGCATGCAGCTTCATTATTGTTGCTTGTGCGCTTTTCACGTACTTGTCTAGTCGATCCTCTTCTTCGTCGGTGGCATCTTGTAGACCGTCGAAAGGCCTTCAACTTGGTTACTGACGCTTCCACAAGATCTATGCACTCTTCGCACGTGATGATGTCCATTCCATCGTAATCTCCTTGGCTCGTCCGCGTTGCGATGCTACACCTCCTCAGATAATCGCCGGGGGCAGACGGTCATGCGATTTTTGCGCAAGCGGGCGCCAGAAATATAGTTCGCTGATTTTTGCGGTCCGCTTGCAGAAATTTGGAAGAATGTTGGCCAATTTTCTGACGAATGTTCGAAGAACTATCGCGGATTCTCCTTAGATAGGTTGCGGTGCAGCGGCCGCATTCTCGCGGACTTTCCGCGAGAAAATACAAACTTATTGGGGACCGCGCGGTTCTTTGTGGAGAACCAGGGAAAGTACTCCAAACTTGGGTAAGCAAAACAACGATGACACCTCTACCACGTAGAGTCTTATCTATGCTCGGCATATGCCCGAAACGCGTATAAAGAGTCCGAGCGCCTGCTAAAAGTTTGACCAGCGCTCGCTAAAAGAAATTATTTGACGAGCGCTTGCGAAAAATTCTGTATTGCTGCCCGCCGGCAGAACATGGCCTTAAAGATATATACCACCCCACTTTAGATATAGAAACTACATCCATTAGTGTTGGAGTGACTAATTTTTTGGATCTTACAATAACTATTGATAACAAAAATGTCAGTTTTAGTCTATACAATAAGACGATGATTATAACTTTAGAGTAACTAGATATCCAAACTGGAGGTCTAATATACCTCGCTACATATTATTCAATACGCTTGCTTCAGAGATCTTGAGAATATACAGAAATAGTTCTAAGTATATAGACTTTAGACGTAGAGTCTTAGAATTGGTTAGAACCTCTATGTACAATGGTTGGAGTCTCAGTACTTTATATAAAGTCATATTCAATACTATGTATCATCGCCCTTATATTTTACGTAAATACGGTTTTATTACTAGTGTGCATCTTCCACTTATGCATGAGGTGCGAAAAACATGGACTGATAACATGGAGTAGTTGGACTAGTGACAGCGCGGCATTTGTTGGCGCCAAAACTTGGTAGTTACCAGGGTCCTCGAACATATCATTTGCTTCTCATGCTACTAAGATCTATGGGTTCGCATATATTTCAACATATTCTATTTTATTTATCTTTTACACTTCCTTGGGAACTACTGATGAGGGGCACCAAGGAAGTCGCATGACCGGTATAGTTCTTAGCCCCGAAACCGGAATGCGAATAAATGTTTCATTCTGACGACATTATGTCAAGAATTTCTTTTATTAGGTTAATAGTTTCCCTTTCTTCTATGGAAGTACCGCTCGCAAGATTTGGGCGCCTCAAAATTTTGCTGACCGCCTGCAGAAAAGCGCGAATTTGCGGACCGCCTGCTTCCGGCAATTATCTGAGTCCTTGTTCTATCCTTTGAAGGAGTTGAGCCGACTCTTGTAGCCAGTTCAGCGCCACATCGTTTCTTTCTGTAACTAGTCCTTTGTATACCCTTATTGTTGTTGTCATGGTGTAAGTGTTGACAACTAACCCGTACAACTGTGCAAGTAAATCCCTATTGTTCAAGCGTAGCTGTCCCGTGCAAGCAAAGCAATGGAAACTGTCTCTGTCGCAATGATAGGTACCTTCTTAGTTCGGCCGATGCACCAGTTGTAATGAATATAGGAGACAAGATGATATTCAGAACTATAATTGTCTAATACCACTCGTCAGCCAAAACCACAAAGATTATCTGCCACGCGGGCCTTGAGCGGTTGGACACGAGCACACCTCAAACTGGGAGACGGTCAAGAGGCGCGATTTTTCTGGCTGTCACCAACTTAAAGCTCCAGTTTCGGGCTATTGGAGGGTTCAAAAAGTGCCGGACAAATTCTATAGCTTAGTAGCTGTTTGAAGTAACCACTTGATAAGTTTGACGACTTTTGCTAGAAAACTGACCAGATTATCTACAAATTTGCTATCAACTGTATTTTCAATGGTTTTTGACCTTCAACAATTTTGTCTGGAATCGATTTCAAGATGATGAGATGGAGCACCTCGTGCAATTATCAAGATTATATCTTTTGAGATTTCAAGCAATTCTAAAACTGCATAAAACACTAAATATGTACTATAAGCTGCCCATCTGGCAATACGAATCGCGCCTCTTGACATACACCCCTTCAAACTTGGGTAATCAAACTTTATCAGAGAAACAAATAACAACAACAAACATGGATAGAACAAATAACAAATAATGTTACTAAATGATAAACTACAAATAGGAATGATATGATTGGAAGAAGGCACAAATATATGAGTGAAATAATGTTAAAGTAATTGAGCGAGAGTCGTACATGTGAATAACTCTGTCCATGCACTGTTAGCTACTTAAATGCGTACACATCATCAGCCACAGCTGCTTGCGACATCCTACTGATAGCTAAAAAACCATGAGTAATTCACATCTGATGCTAACATCTGCGAATTCTTCTAATAGCAAAAACAATGCAAACTTCTTATTTCATCGATGCTGTGCAACTGGCAATGTATTACTAAACTACATAGATGTAATGAGTTTGTACATTTTGAGGGAGAAAAGAACAACACGAACTACGAAGTTCGTACACTTCTATATAACTACAGCATCTGAGCTCTCCAGCTCTCACCATGCTTGGAATAACCTTGCACAAATAGGCCACTTTTCGCAACGACTTTTCCCCTTCTGCGCATGGTGGTGGAAAGCCAGCAAGACAAATATATATTGTGGACAAAATTGTCTTTGCAATGAAGTTTGTAGCTTCAAAAAAACCAATCCGCTTGAAGTTACAGCGATTTGAAAAAAATTTTCGCAAGTGCCCGGGAACTTTCTTTACGACCTAATAGAACTGAAACCGTGGTCATAGATTGAGTTTGCCCATAACGTGCCAAGTGTGCACTGGTGCGCCCCTAACACCTGTTGGCATGCCTGAAGACTTCGGAATAACAGTTATATCGATTCACAAGTAGAGCTAAGAAATGAAATTGAAAAAAAAAACAAACATCTCGTTTTAAATAAGTAGAGACTGTACTTTGGAGCGAATCGATCATTCAATTATTAGAATAAACCATTCAAATGCGAACGATTCAAAAATCGAATATACGAAAATTTGAGATTTTGAATAATATTCGAGAGTCGAATATTCGAGATTCTTTGTTTCTGAACATTATTCGAAAAGTCGAATATCCGAAAATTTCAACTTTTAAATATTATACAATAGTCGAATATTCTGGTCACCAATTCGATCATTCGATGTTCATCGAATATTCGAATATTCGGATATTCGATGAGCACCGAATATTTAAAAATTCGAAATGCGATGATTATCGAATCATGGCAAATTCAATATCCACAGCACATAAAGGGTCATAAAAGCATCTACACACTGCTTGATCCCTAGTATCTCATTTACGAAAGCTTCTACCAATCTTTGGGTTTGTGCAGGACTAGTTTCAGCTTACATCTACAGCAAGAAATAGCGTTTTATTAAGTGGTATCACGATAGAACTTTCTGCATATAGAGCCACTGCGGTACATGCCGTCTGAAAACTCCAGAAACATTTATTACGTTTTTGAGAAACGTTAGAAACATTTATTACAGTTTACTGGTACGACATGCAAAAAAGGCATAATTGAACTAACTTCATATTCAAAGCCAGTGACTTCAAAAAACCAATGTAAGAATTTTCGTTTCTTTGGTCTCCTTTCATATGCAAAACATGAACCTCATAGTCTTAAAACCCCTTCAGTTACTCTCATGGTAACCCTACATAGAACACTGAATAGCGATCGACAGGTCGCTCCATAGGAGATCTAAGGAAGTTAGCACGTACTTAAAGTTTGGCGAAAGACTTTATGATAGTAATGACTGACTAGTTCGGCATAGTTTTGTGATCCCCTGCATATCATCTCACAACATTCAACAAGATTATATTATATATGAGTGGCCCCGTACGCTAATCTGAATAGTATGTATGGAAGACGCCGCCTTTCTGTCCGCAGGTAGTTGCTTGCCTTCATTACTCATGAAGCCACGGTTTGAAACAATGATCTTCTTCGAATTTGATTTTCTAAGAACACCGTTGTAGGAGTAGGATTTTGGGTTCATAGTGTCACCCACAGACCATTTTCACCATAAATTGTACGTTGAAACTAATCGAAGAATTTTCAAAAATTAAATAACATTCGGAAGTCGAATGATATTCGGTATGCGAGCATTATTCGAGAAATCGAATATTCGAAATTTTCGATTTTCGAGTATTATTCGATAGTCCGAAATTTTCATTTTCGAATATTCTTCGATGATCGAGTATTCTAAATAAAAATTTAAATTTTTCAAAGTATACTAGACACTCGTCAGGTCTTAATATTCTGCAAGAACAGTCACAAAACATCCTCTGAGTTCAACGATCGCAAAAGCTCACTATCGAGCAGATACGTTAGCTGAATTGTTTTTGGCACTCCATGGGCAGGCAGTCTAGTAGGCGACAAGTACGACTTGAGATAGAGAAATAGCAAAACTTTGTACTAGATTTCGAAGTGAGCAAGAGGAATGCAAGGATAGATTATACGCATCATTTAACTAAGATATTATCAAGCTGTTGTGTTGAAATCGTAAAAAAACATGAGACAACCTAATGAATTGTCTCATAAGTCACATCAAAATACGTATCATAGAGACATTTGCTTAAATCATATGGCTCGAGAAGATTCGATAACACTCTCAAGACGAGCTCCAATAGCTGAACAATAGTTAATAGTACAATAGTTGAACTCCGGAAAGGTCACTGAGAACTTTCCACTGTGGCCGTATTCATCAACGAACCCTGAGGGTAAACCCTACCTTCGAGGGTAGGTTTTACCCTCTTCTCGGCCATTCATCAACGAATTTGAAGGATAGGATTTACCCCGGAAAGCGATTAACTTGTATTCACAGACGCGGCTCATCAAGGTAACTTCAACCCTAGCACAGAGCAAGATTAGATTCGCTTTGACACTTAGTACAAACATCAAGTGGTCTCTCAATGCCCCACTTCTAGTGGCATTGTTTTGGCAACAAACTCAGGTTTAGAGTAACTACTATCTCGAACTTCCCATGGTCACTTTTCGTGTTTTCGTTTAATGTTATCATCCGATATTATATTCGGCCAAGTGGCTACATGGAAGGTTCAGACTAAGGGCTTTGATATGGCAAACATCAAAATTAACAACTCGGAAAAATTATCGTAATATGAAGCTTCCTCATTCAGATTTTAGCCCACCGATAAACTCGTTCAGTAAAGTTGATACATGATCAAACTATCTTTGCTCAACTAGATAAACTAAGAGCTGAAGTACTGAAAAAGTACAAAACAAGTACAAAGTACTGAAAAATTTTATACTAGTTTTTCTAATATGATTAGACGAGAGGAAAAGAGGGCTCAGGAGATTTGGCATACTAATAATTGGAAACATGTGTTTGTCATCAAAACAGCATCGGTTAAGACTGGGTGATGCATCAAGATGGTTTATCAGGGTATATTTAAACTTACCATAGAGCAAGGTTAAATCCACCCTGACATGTCGTACAGCCATGAAGTGATTTCGCGATGCACCACCAAGTCTTAACCGATACTGTTTTGATGACAAACATGTTTCTAACTATCAGTACGGGTTTTATGCTTTCTGGAGTGAAACTTGCCTTCACGAATGAGGTTTGCCCTCAGGGTTGTTGATGTATACGGCCGGTGGTTTCGCACATCAGACATCAGCCTTTACAGATTCAAATTCATTTCAGTGGTTGGCAGATTCCCGCATGACCGTTTCGTCCGAACGCTATAATCGCACAAAGACGCTTAAGATCATGCCTGAAGAAGTGCGGGAGCGTGCAGATGAAATGAGCACAGTTTGGGATCTTGGAGTCAGTTGAATACGTGAGAGTCGAACGAGACATGTTTGCCGTTAGTGTCTGTTTCAGGGCTACATGGAATATTCCTTGATTTTTTACGGTTACTATTCAAGAGAAACATTTTTTGGAGAAACCGTGCGTTATCGAGTGCCGGTCGCTTACTTTCTTTCCAATTTATTTGTTTTGGGATACAGTTTCTTTACTATCTTGAGAAAGTAAGTTTAAGTTTTATTAATCGGTATATCCAAACAAAATAGTGGCGATTATTCAAATGCAAGTCTCAGTTTTTTACAAACATTGCACAGGAGATCAAATCTTTGAAAAACAAATTCTATACCACGGACACGATATCATAAGCTCTAGTAGTTTTTGCATGCTCCAACTTCACACTACAAGAAAAAAATCTCTTACTGGCTTTCTGATCACGCTAGACAGACAGGTTTGATTTTCAGACGACTGACCGGCACTTCCGCAGCACTTTTGCAGCGTTTCCGTGGGTCCCTGCGAAAACGCTGAGTGTTGCGGAAGTGCTGAAAAGATGGGATGAGCAGCACACATTGTTTGGGATTCTGCAGCACATTTCAGCTTTTGCTTTTGAAACTTGATTCGTTTTTTCCATATCAAACTTTATTTTGATACTAGCTGGCTTACCCGGCTCCGCTCGGCCCTGTCAAAACACTATGATAAAGTTTTCATCCCTATCCCTGTACAACCTTTCCCTGTGCCCACGTCTACATGCCAAATCACTACCACTTTTTAGTAATCAGCATGCTCCTTACCCCTGGGCCAACTCCCAGCCCCGTGGCTTGAATTTTGCGAAAAAATCGATGAAGTCGATGAAGGTAGGGGAAAATTCTAAACACTAATGTTGTATTCGTAATCAGCATGCTCGATTACCCCTCTGTGCCAACTCCCAGCCCCGTAGGTGAACTCTGCAAAAAATCGATGAAAATCGATGAAGGTAATGGATAATTCTAAAAACTAATATTGTATTCGTAATCAGCATGCTCGATTACCCCTCTGTGCCAACTCCCAGCCCCGTAGGTAGGTGAACTTTGCAAAAATCGATAAAAATCGATAAAGGTAACGGATAATTCCAAAAACTAATATTTTATTCGTAATCAGCATGCTTGATTACCCCCCTCTTCAGTCGTCATAATTTTTGGATAGACTTTTATTTATTGAAATTACCGAATTTCCCGAATTTCAGCAGGTCCGTCTCAAACACATTACGCCAAAGACTAATAATAATAAGTCTTCGGAATTTCATGCGTTCAAATAGAGACTACGGTAATATTTTGATTTCGAATGCTGAATGAGCCTCTACCGCTTTTAAACATTTAATTTTCGAGTTTTTCGGATACAGCGTGAGACGCGTTCAGAAACAAAAGGTCTATTTTTCCTCGACCGTTTCACGATCGCAAACAAAAATCTGTAAGAAAGACGAAAAGAAGCTGTTTGAATGACACCCCCGAGTCGCTCATTGGTTAATGTTTTAGTAGAGTTGAAATGACCAAGGATGGAGTCAACCATCAAAAAAATTTCAAAAATTTCTTATCTAATTATGAAAGGGAAAAATTATTATGTCCTATGTTCTTAGCGTTATTTATTTGTTTCTTAGACTTCTTCAAAGGGTCGGAACAAAATCAGAATTAGTAAACCTTGACCATGGCAAAAACCATGGTTCGCAGTTTCTGGCCATTTTCTGAGAGGTCGTTGATGTTTACCACCTATTAAAAGGAAATAAAAAGCTGCATTTGACACGCCCAATGTCTTCCAAGGAGGTTTGTTTTGCCGTATGTTACGCTTGTGAAAAAACGAATTACCTTTAAAACAACCTAATTAGGTTGGTCCGAAAGTTCGTACCGTTTTCCAGACCTACGCTCAAACCAGTTAAAATAAAGATAGACAACCGCTCTGAACAGTATCCGATGCGGAATTTTTTCCTCCTTTTAACGTTTACGTTTTCCTAATCCTTCGATAGGCTCTAGAATAATCGCTGAATGAATGACACCTACCCATGGTTTCTACCCGTCTTGAGTTTGGCTACTTTTCAAAATTTCCACTATCAACTTTCGGACTAGCTTTGATAACAGTTGGATAAAATAAACAAAATGCAACACAACTAATTATTCTGGACTCTTCAACTAGCTTTTTCATATTTCTCAAATGTTTTTTCCAAAACCACTCTTGTGAAGTAATTGTAAAGTTTGTAAAATACACAACCGCTTCAAACACTGATAAAACTTCGGAATTCAAAGCTTTCAAAAACATCTTTTGACTTAAAGCTGATTTTAGCAAGCAAATGAGCGTTTAACAACTCGAAATATTGGATGCCGAATTTCCTGGGCAGATCCTGGGACGAGTTTTGGATATAACAATTATAATGATTCTATCCTCACAAAATTACGCAAATCAGGATGGAAGACATATATGAGTATTATACGGAAGTATGTAGAACTTTATTTTCGAATGACACCCTGGTTGCTCGCCGTTTACTGTTCTGTGAGGATTGGGATGTCCAATTCTGGAATGGTAGCATCGGAAAAACATTTTCAAAAATTTTGAGAAGCAAGCTAGAGTAGCCGGAAAATGTCCTATATACATTTTGTTTATTCTTTCCGAATGTTATCAAAGATAGTCCAAAAGTTGAAAACGTAACTTATGTATAAAGCTGAATGTCTGTTTGTCTGTATGTCTGTGTGTATGTCTGTCTGCATGTCCGTCTGTCTGTACGTATGTTCGGATAGAAAATTCCCTTCTGAACCGATCCGGACCAAACTTGGCACACATTCACTTCGGGGCCGGGCGGGTGTCATAGGCTACTTTTCGTTATCAATCGACATCGATTTTATCGATTTTTTGCAAAGTTTGAGTTACAGGGCTGGGAGTTGGCACAGGGGGGAGGGTAAGTGAGCATGGCGATTTCGAATACAATATTAGTTCTCAGGATTATTGATTACTTTTATCGATTTTATCGGTTTTTTGCAAAGTTTGAACTTCAGGGCTGGGATTTGGCACAGGGGGTAATCGAGCATGATGATTACAAATAGAACATTAGTTTTTGGAATTATCCAATACTTTTATCGAGTTTATCGATTTTTTTCAAAAATGGAGCTGAAGGGCTGGTAGTTGGCACAGGAGGGGTAAGCGGGCATGCTGATTTCGAAAACAACAGAGGGAACGGGAAATGAAGTGTAGAGGTGGGCACAGGGAAAGGCTATACAAGGATAGGGATGGGACCTTTATTACAGTGTTGACAGGGCCGAGCGGAGCCGGGTAAGCAAGCTAGTACACTATACTATACACGTATACATATAGTCGCCCACCGTCGACTTTCACTCCCATGTCGTCCCATTTCAGCTTACGCATGACTTTCTCTAGAGAATGGTTTTGGCGATATAGTATCGTCTTATCGTACTCCCCTTTTTAAGTCTATGGTGATGTCCTTGTGGAATGATTTGATACTAGTTGTGAAGTCGTTATACAGCTCACGAATTATCGTGGTATACTGAGTAGAAATACCTTGATTGCTTAAAATACCTGCTTCAATCTCAACCGAGTCAAAAACTTTCTTCAATTCGAAGTTGAGACAAAGCGACATCTTACTCTCGTGACACTTCAATGAGCCTTGACACCTTGGCCCGTAGTAAACCCCTCCTGGTTGTCACAACATAGAGGGACTATGTCGTGATAGCTCGAAGTATCTCGCAAGACTATAGCGAGCTATCCGCAGGGGCCGCAAAACGAGCGTCCCGCACGTCACCGAACCGCTGATGACCCGCGATAACAGCGCTCACGCGCGCTGCGCTATACGTACGAACACTGCCGAATTCTACTAAAACGAAGGATAATGTGCACATAGCAAATGGGAAATTGTAGCAAAACCAGTATGAACGAATATGCAGTTATTTTCGCAGTGCCTGGTTCCTTAGTACTGAACGTGCAAATGCTTTGAAACAAGTCTATCCAAGGCGCTTTGTAGACAGTGCGCAGGTGGCGCAGCGCCAGTGTCACGAGGGAGTGTGCTAAAGGTGCTGGGTTCGAATTCCGCGCCATGCTGCCTTTTGCAGTTTGCCAGGTAGTCGTATTTTCTTGCAAAGACACAAATCAGCAAATTTCTTGTTGGTAAAGAAAGCTGGCAGCCAAGACACACTATACTGGCATGCATAGGAAATATCAGGACATTATCAAACATTCACTACCATGGTCTTTTCAAAAAAAGGCTGTTCTCTTAGCCGTAAGCCAGACGACCCTTTCTCTCAAAAACGAAAGGGAACGAGAGGTACACGGCTAGCGAATAGCAGTTCAGAAAATTATGTGATGTAAACTACTGAGATTGAAAGAAAAATTGACTATTTGACAAATTTTGGCATGAAGAAGAGATTTGGTGCACAAATGAAATGCATCGTGTGAATAAAGAAGAAATTTAGCGTAAGCACGATAAAATATGACCATAAACGAATCTAATAAACTTTTCAATCGAAATAAACTCACCTTTTCTGAATGCCAAAGCGTGAAGCAGCAGGAATACCTAAGAAGTGGGGAGAGGCACGTTGGTCGAACGGTTAGGCGCTTGTCAGCTGTTGATATTGATTGCAGTCGACGTGCGTTATAGAGAACTGTGTGCATGTGCGACCTATTGCGAGGTTGGCGTAGTCGAGCTCTAGTCTTGCGCTATGTCTCTGCGTCTCCATGATGGACAAAGTATTTCGCCGTCTCGTCCGTCACGACATGTCGCAATATGTCGCTATATGTCGCGATATGTCGCGATATATAGCGACAAAGTGGGACTACCCTGGCGCTTCGCATTGATTGCGTTCGCCGGCAATGATAAAGGATAGCCGCCTTGCCTGCCTCGCTCCATGGTAGTCAGCACATGTCACGGCAGGCTCCGAGCTATACGTCAGCACGTACGGGGGGTTTACTACAGGCCCTTGTGTATGTGGTCTACCTGCTGAATCCTCTTCGAAACCCACCTTGCTCGCACGGTTTTCCTTCGTCTAACTCTCTTTCGATCCTGTTGAGAATGACTCGCGTAAAGACTTTGTAGATAGACTGCAGACAACAGGCAGATAGGGCGATGATTGCCGATGTAGAAGGGATCTGCCTTCCTGTAAAGCAACATGGCCTTGCTGGTCGTCTTCCATTATCTTAGACCTTGCCTTCCGTCAGGCACCGCGTAAAGAGCCTTGTCAAGGTCTTGATGAGAGCTGGCGAAAGATTCTTCAGATGTTTTGGCTTAATCCTGTCGGGACCGGGTGCTGTAAGGTTCTTCATTGACATGATAGCATGACGAATCTCGGAAGGAAGAATAGACGGTGCGGCATACTTGTCCTTCTTGAGATGTCATAGTGGAAGGGACGTGGCTGGCAAAGAGGTCTGAGTAGAAGTCGTAGATGACTTTTCCATTGGTCTTCGTGAGGCAGTTGTGGTTCCATCAGGACGACGAAGTACGGTCATTTCTGTCTTGAAGTTGAAGAAGCTTCGGTGAGCGTTGCATATGCTTCTTCCAGCCTTTTTCGCGTCAGCCATCACTGCAACTGTTCTCCTTGAGTTCTTCTTTTATCACTTCTCTGCATCTATTCGCAAGCTCGAACGTCAGTCGGTAGTTGCCTGCTGTTCGTACTCGTCCACGTTGGCGTATCAGCTCCGGAGTCTATGACGATAGATGTTTTCTCGTACTTCTTGGACTCTCGGCTTTCTTGGTATCGGGGAGATGTTACAAACCGTTTATTCTTCGTCGATGTCGTCGATCACGGTATCTCGCCATAAGCCGGATATGGGAGAAAACAAATCCCAACTGATGATAGTCATGGGACGATGTTTCCTGAAATTAACGGCCCCCTTTCCATTCCGTGAGAAAGTAGAACTTGGCACATAGGAGACGATGGGATCCCATGTAGAAGTTCGGAACAGCGGCAAAGTCCGTTAGGCAATACCTTCTATTGACGATGATGTGGTCGATCTCGTTGTGGTACACTCCACCGGGTGATTACCAGGTCCATCGTCCGGGGAAGGGCTTTTGAAACTGTGAGTTTCCATAGATAGTCCTCGTCGTCATGATGAACTCGGACAGTCTCTCCCCTTGTTCGTTCCATTGTAGTCCTTGGGTCCGAACGTGAAGTTCCGCAGTCGATCTTTCAGCTCCCATTCGCCTTGAAACCGCCGACAATGATCTTGTAGAAGGTGTGATCTTCTCTCTAGAGCTTTTCCAAGTTCATATAAAATGCATCGAGTTTGTCCTCGTCGTAGCTGGACGTTGGGGCAAACGCAATGAAGACGGTTAAGGTCTGAATTGCTCTACATCTTGATATTCGCGATCGTACGATTCGCGTTGCGAGTTGTTCGAAAGAGATGATGTTCACAGCCCAAATTTGTTGACAAGGACTCCTACACCGTCTACTCCTCTACTGTCTTAAGTTCCTAAGAACAATTCTTCTCTAGTCTCAAATGTGGCATGCGGGTGGTGTCTCCTTGTCTCGGTCAGTCCGATGACGTCGTGCTTGATCTTCCTTGCTTGCATCATGAGGTCTTCGATAGACTTTTCCGGTGCGTCCGGCGTCCTTGCGTTGTACGCACAAATCGTCATTATTGCCCGTCTCATTTTCGGCAGCCTAGATCGCCCTCCAAACCATATCCCAACTGGCGCTGCCTTACCAGTGGCTTTTTTAAGATTAAAGGAGCTTTTCATTATTTACTATGGGAACAATTTATTTAGTCGCAGAGATAGCTCGTTGGATTCAAAACCCCCGGGAGGGACGGTCGGAGCTTATTTGTTGAAGTTGCGACTCCGAACCCACCCCTTCATACCCCTACCAGAGAAATTAGGATGCAAGCTTTTAGTGGAGGCAGGGATTCCATCCTCCGGCCCCGCTTGCTCATCAGAGCAGGCGCGGGGTCCTTTCAGTGATTAACTTCCTATCCGCTACCTGGGGGACGCCCCAGGTAGCCTCGTTACTAACCGACTGTGATCCCTCTATGAAGGAGATCCGCGGTGAAAAAATCAGAAGTTATTTTTTGGAAAAGGTGTAAACAAACTTTTGGTTCAACCTAAAAATTTTATTATTCGCTTAGAACTGATTAGTACAGTTTTGTGGATTTTATGGACTACTTTTCATTTTGCAACCTAATTCTACTCCGTACTCTCCTTTGCTCCCCACTCCTCCTTTGGTCCGTCACTGACGGCTTTTCGTCTAAAAAAATCCGACAAATCTCCACTTTGGTCATCATACAGTAGACATAAGTTAATACTGATTAATGACTTGCCGGGTTTTTTTCGCTCATGAAAATCGAGAAAAAAGACAAGTGGTGAATGGCAAACTCCGTTTTAAGCTCATTCAGCACATACAGTGTATAAGACGGGACTTGAAAATTATCACTGTAAGTTTCAATTAGTGTATGTCCCAGTTTCCGAAAATCGGTTTCAGCATAATAACCAGAAAAAGGCGACAATTTTGCATCTTGGAGCCATTTTGTTACCCTAATTTCACGCGTACAAGGCGCACCTTTTTTGATTTTTCAAACGTGTCGCTCAGCCGCCTCATTGTGTTTCGGAAAACGAGACTTATGCCGCACGATACTCTTAGGCAATATACAGCGCTGTATATAGTTTTTTGTTCGCGAAGCCCTTTGCCGTGTTTGGGCTGGTCGATTTTCGAAAAAAATCCCCCGCGCCTTGTACGCGTGAATTAGGGTACTTTGTTTTGAGTGATAAAAGTCTAGCAAATGCATTCGTAAATACTAGTATCTGTCTACTGTATGGTGACCTAGCGGGAGGTTTGTAGAAATTTGTCGAAGGCTCGATTTTTAGATGTTTGACTTCTCAAAAAAATTTGGCTTCAAACTTCACATAGATCAAATCTTGTACGGGCTTCTGGCTGTTTTGGAAAACCTGCTTTGCTCTATCAGACCATATATTTCTTTGCGTCTTTTCTGCGGCAATAATAGAAGAACCCCTCATTCTTTTTGCATCACCCTAATGAACAAAAATTGATTATTTTTATTTCATCTGAAGATTATTCAAATAATTTTATTCAAAAATGTTATCTCTGAGTTATTCAGTTACTATTCTTTTACAATTTCTTGTTTTGAAAAAGTACAGGGTGCGTCAAAAGTTTGGGAGCCTAACTTTGCAGTTGCACTTACGAAGATACTGAAGATTTTAATTTCAGTTTTATGCCACACGATGCTGCGGTCAAACTCTATAAAATACACTTTACCTAGCTGGAAATGGCTGCCATATGTTTCTGTAAGGTTACAATTTACCAAGCTAATACTTTTGCAGAGCGAATTTTTAGTATTTACTATTCCTGCTATAGCTAGAGATGCTGTCAATATTTTACAACACTTCGATGCACACGATATAGAAGAGACTTCGCGCTATTGAATCATAGTTTTGCTTTTGCCAGGAGCTGTTCTTGTAAAAACGGAAAATAAAAGTTTGCGAATGTCATCTGCCAGTGGCCATCCGTCTTCGAAACACATTTAAAAGCTATATAAGCGCAACAAGCACTGAGACTAAGGCTACATTCTTTGCATATGTCTTTTGAATAATAATCTATTGAGATTTGGTCAAGGGAACACTTTTTATACTTTCTAAATAATAATTTTCCGCTTTCCTTCGCGCAATGGTAGCCAAATTTCCGTCATGCGACGTATACGTGCTACTAATAAAATCCGATATTTTTATTATTAGGTGGGTCCGAAAGTTCTGTCAGCTTTTTCAATCCATCGGCAAACACGCTAGAATAAAGATAAACAATCGCTCCAAAATGCATCCAATGCAGAATTTCTCCCTCTTTCCAGCTGCTAAACTCCCATTGTGCTTCATTGCGAGAATGACGAGATATTTGCTGAAAATTATAACCACTCGTTTTTACCATGTTCAAATTTCGCTAATTTTCAAAATTTTTGTATGAGACTTTCGGAGAAGCCCTAATAACTAGCAGATAGAGCAAACATTTTGCCAACAGATGCAATTTTTTGTAGCCCTACGGCTTGTTTTTCATAATTTCTACGATTTATTTTTTGAAGTGGCCAAATTTTACATTCGGCGTATTTTAACCTCGTAGAATGCAAAATGTTAAACCGTTCAGTCACCATTCGATGCAAATTTTTCTCCTCTTTCTAACACTTGTTTTTTTTTGCCAAGACAGACGAAATTTGTGGAAAAAATCGCAGTATTTCTCAATTTCAGGAGTGCGCACTAACGTAACCTATTTTTCAAAATCTCCATAATTTGAAGCGAAAATCGCTCTTTTACTTCGTAATGGTAGCGGTAGTAATAATCAAGTGTTGAAAACTGAGCATTCTATAGGTTTTGCAGTGTTTGGTGCAATAACAGGTTATGCGATTTTTCCAAAACACAAGACTTTTGGAAAATTATTTAGCAAAAATCTGAAAAAGGCTGAAGGAAAGAAAAGAATTGCATCTGTTGGCAAAAGGTTTGCCCTATCTGCTAGTTATTAGTGCTCCTCCGAAAGCCTCATACAAAAGTTTTGAAAATGAGCGAAAGTCGGACATGGTAAAAACGATTGGTGATTTCCAGCAAATATCTCGTCAATCTCGCAACGAAACACAATGAAAGTTTAGCAGCTGGCTACCTGCGTGCCATGACAGGTAGACTTGCCAAGATTTTTTAGGGTCGCGTGGAAGCCAAAAGAGGCAATTCTAAAATTCACGAACTGAGCTGCATCTCTAAGGGTTCGAATTACGTGTGCGCTCAGTTTGTCGTTTCTAGGTACTTCCCTTCTCATTTTGTATGAAAAAGTATTAGGCTCCCAGACTTTTGACGCACCCTGTAGAAAGGCTTTCCAAGTATCATTTAAAACGTGCGTTTTGTGAGAAGACAGCTGTGAGTGAATGGAAAATCATTGGAAAAACAGCAGGAGCAAAATGGAAAAAGAATTAGAGATAAACCAATAACGACTTGGGAGGGGGGGGGGGGGGAAGAGACTTTTTGGGTTGATAAGAAGGGCGTAGCAACGCCCTCAAAAGAATTTTTGGGGATGTTTACAAAGTTTTGCTGGCTGGTATCCCGTACTCTGCCCCTCAAATTCTAAAGGAAAAGAAACGTTTAGTAGGCCGTGCCCTCGAAGAAAATACAAGGCTTTTTATTTTTTAACAGTCTTGAATATTACACTCATCATTTACTAAAAACAAGCATGTAGATTCTACTATCAGAACATAAGATAATTTGTTGACATAAGTGCACCGATAGCTGCAAGTTTGCTTACATGGATGGGTACAGTTGTTTAATTACGGCAACATTAAAAGAAGTGAAGCGGAAACCGTACAAGAGACACTGCGATGAGCTATGGCAAAATCGCACGTATGCTATATATGCAGGGTGAATTATGATGAAATTACACCACATGTTTTTCAAGCGGATTGCGAGAAAATGCGTACGTTATTTTGCACGCAAATGCTAGCGCACTCAAAATCCTTCGGAAATGCTAGTGGATCAAGGTGCTGCGGAAACGCTACAATTTTACAGCATTAACAGTTTTATGGAAGGTGCTGCGAAAGTTTCGTTTTTCGATCACTCTTAGTCAAGTTCTTGCAGAAACTTTGATTATGGAGCGTGCATTATTTCAACACGCCCACGATAGTGTCGTGCAATGGTGTGCGACAGGCAATCTGTCCCTGTGGACGATGTCACGCAATGGTGCGCGACATCCTAAGTATCAATTCTAATGTGCACAATGGTTCCAATTTGTGTTCACATAATCAATTCAGGCTCAGAAGTTTTTTTATCTCGGCCCCGCCCCCTTTTTGGCAAACTCCGCCCACTTCGTTGCCTTCTACAAAAATTTCTTCTCAAATCGCAAAAAATGTTTATAGATGACTCGGCAATCTCAAACAACCTTATTTTCAACCTCGTCCCCGTTATGCAGGCTCCACCCACTCAGTGGGGAGCCCCGCTCACTTTTCAAGTATACCAATATTTTTACGAATTCATCAACTTTGTGCAAATTGCGGCATTTTTGAAAGGGGCTTGGCTTGCCATAAAGGCACCGTCCACCCAGATTTTCGACTTGCGTTTTTGTCGTTTCAGGACCTTTTCATGTCCCTGATTCCGAATATGAAGTCGAGAATGCTCGAAAAACCCAAAAATCCCCGTTCCGAAGAACCCACAGGTCGGATTTTCGAACGGTGATTGGATGGGCGCGCACAAGTGGGTGGGCATGGATGGGGGTCCTCGTGCATCTTCGTTATTCCGAAGCGATTTTCTCGCTTTCGAAGCGGCATTCTGCGCCGCGACTTGGGCAGTGGATTGATAGGGGGTCCTACTGTTATACAGCGCTGGACATAATTATAGAGACACTCTAGAAATTGCAATTTTCGCTCTTGTCAGTGAATCTGTCTAAAACTTTGATGTATGGTGCGCATGTAAGCCTACCATAACTCCTCAGAACGGCTTCCAATCCCGTTGATTTCGAACGGAGAAAAATTGAAAAATTCGAAAAAGCCTGTTTGCAAGCTGGATATAATTATAAAGACACCTGGCCTTTTTAAACATTGTCGCATTCCTTGACTCCCAAATTTTTTTGTAGAGTTACATCCCAGAAAATGAAACTTTTGCAGCACCTAGGACCTGTCATGCTATTCAAGGAAAGATAATCCTTGCATTTTCGTTTCCAAAGGCATCAGAAGTCAAACTGCTTCAATAAACAACTGGTTTAAAGAGTTTTCAAGCCCTTGTTCATGTCAAATGATAATCATGGAGTCTACTGATTCTTCTGGATAGATAAGGTGAAGAGCGCTTTCGTAAACTCTGTGTAATCGCTGATTTTGAGGACAGACTCCAAGCTCACCGTAGGGTTGTCGCGCTTTTGCACCACAAAACTCGATTTTCAAGTTACAGAAAACGCTGCATTGTAGCCGCAACAATACACGTACAACAATAAACTTGTGTGCCTAGCCAGGAAAATTCGGGGTTGCACATTTTGGTTCAGCCGCAGTTGTCATCCGTTGAGAGTTGAGTCGAGCACTCTGCACAATCATATCCAACTCAAATCAAGAAATCGAACAGGAGACCGCTTGAAACTTCAAAATCTTTCTAATCTCAGCTACCGCGCAAAATGCGACATGAAACAGAGAATAAAATAGTGAGATTTTTGATTATGTTGAATCTACTGCTCGCATAGAATTTTCGTTGAAAGTATTTTAGATTTAAATGGCAACTGCAGCACTAGAAAAAATCTAAAAGTTGTTGCACAAGATGCATCTCCATGTAGACAATGTAATAAGTTGAGTCCATCACTTCACAAACATTGGAAAGTGAGTTTTGTGGTGCAAAAGCGCGACACCCCTATGGTGAGGTTGGAGTCTGTCCGTCAAAATCAGCGATTACGCAGAGTTTACGAAAGCACCCTTCACCTCATCTATCCAGAAGGATCAGTAGACTCCATGATTATCATTTGAAATGAACAAGGGCTTGAAAACTCTTCAAACCAGTTGGTTATTGAAGCACTTTGACTTCTGATGCCTTTGGAAACGAAAAATGCAAGGATCATCTTTCCTTGAATAGCATGACAGGTCCTAGGTGCTGCAAAAGTTTCATTTTCTGGGATGTAACTCTACAAAAAATTTGGGAGTCAAGGAATGCGATAATGTTTAAAAAGGCCAGGTGTCTTTATAATTATGTTCAGCTTGCAAAACAGGCTTTTTCGAATTTTTCCATTTTTCTCCGTTCGAAATCAACGGGATTGGAAGCCGTTTTGAGGAGTTATGGAAGTTTTCATGCGCACCATACAGCAAAGTTTCAGACAGATTCACTGACAGAAAATTACGACGATTTCTAGAGTGTCTCTATAATTATGTCCAACACTGTATGCTGCCAAAAGCTCAACATCCTCAACTTATGGTGGACGGTGCCTATAAGCGGAGCTATACCGCCCACGTGCATTTTTGTATCTCACGCATAAATGCATGCATACATAACCTTTGATTGATTTGGCTTTTCTCCTGGAAGACGAAGGGCTTTGTGACTTAATTGAAAGCAGTGGCTCGGCACAACTAAACATCTCGAAAATTTAATATGAAAGGTTGCTTGCTTCGCAAACATCAGAACAGAGCAGGTCCGAGCGCATACATGCTGCTCATGCCTAGGAAATTGCCGCTAAACCCTTGCGCGCAAGGTATTCTCCCCTCCCACCGTCAGAGGCAGCATGTCGCAATGCTATAAACATGATGGACCCGCAATGACTCTACTTCTCTGATGGCGTGGAGCCGTGCACTCGTCCAAATTCAAAATGACCCTCGGAAAATGCTGTTTTTCGAAACTTTCGTGCTCTTCAATGTGTTCGAAATAGGCGCGTTAAAGCGCGTCGAATTATTCCAGGGAAGCGAACTTCAAGTCGAGGATTTGCCGAGCCACTGCCTTTGAGACCGCTCGCGCCCGCGACGAGTCTGCGTCTCTCTCGCGCGCGTGCTCTCTGCTCATTATCTAGCCGCAATTAGGTCACAAAGCCTCACCCCTTCCAGGAGCCAAGCCGGTTGAATTAAAGGGTACATGCAGCGCTGTGGAAATGCCCGGAAACGGTTTGTCCACAGGAACAGACGTCAAAAAAGAATATAGCTCGCCGTCAACGACTTAATGGAGTTAAAGGTGATGCGGGGCTGCTGCAAAGCGTGCTTTTCCTGAGGAAGTTCCGGTGAATTGTTTGTATTATCTTAGGCACATCTGTTTGAATTTTCGACCAGCACTACGGCGATCAGTTGGAGAATCGTTTTTCTGACGAAATCATAAGAAGATTCTGGGGTAGGCAGGAAGGAAAGAATGAGATAATTTCCCCTTCCTTAAAAGGGTAAAACTTCAAAAGTTCCTGCATAAAGAAGTTACTTGAATGCATCATTTCTGCTTATTTTATTTTTTATTTTTATTTTATATTTTACTCAAGGTGTGCCAACCAGAAAATAAAAAAAACAAACAAACAAAGCCAAACACTGACAAGCAACTCATACCGACTTAGAAGGGATAATGGAGCCGTACAAGAGAAGTGATTAAACGCAATATAGAAACATCCCAGGCAATAATTTCTGCATTAGAGCAGCTAGGCTGCTAGTAAATAGGATTGCAATTGAAAATAGTTCAAAAATAGTAGTGATCTTGAACAACTTGAACAACTTGTATTACAATCTTGCTGCCCATGAAAACTTTTACTTATCCCATTTTTGGTGCCAACGAGCCTACGGGCGGAAACTAACTAGCGAAATCCCTCTAACAAAAAAGGTTTTCAGAGGTCAGCAAGATATGGAGATATGCTCGACGATAATCTCCGTGCAGGGAGTATAGCCTTGTTTAGGGGAAAAAATGGGGATTACTTAAAGTTCAATACTGGTAAGGTTGGCTATTTGGAGGCTGCGATAAAGTTCCCTGAGAAATAATATGAGTTGACCATTTGTTAGTAAATGCAGAGTATAGGTTAGTAACAGTACGGAAGTATTTTGAGTAAGATGAACGATCCTCTTAAGCAGAAGCTGGCTCCTTAAAGTAGTAAATAGCAAGTAACCGGGGATAGATACGAACTCGCAAGACGACGGAATTGGTAGATGCCACAATGAACTCAATCAGGAGTGACCATGTCTCATAGATAGAAAAGTGGAAAAGCGTAAGTGAACTAGCGGTACCTAAAAGTCATCCATTTTTATAACACGTAGCACACTGAAACCTTCTAATTTCCTACGAGATATGTAAGAGTTCTCGCTACTGATTACTTCTGTAGGTAGTAAACCAAGCCATCTAGTTGTACGACAAAAGAAAGAGTTAAAAACAGTTGAAAACAATTTTTTACCAAGCTTGCGATAGGAAAAATGAAACCCACCTATGTGCTGGCTGCCAGGCTTGAAAATCCAATATTTACTCGGTCTGATTTTGGTTTCTAAGTGTAAAATACGGAAGCACAAGACTAAGTCACTGACTACTCAAACTCTAAAGCTTCAATTTATTTAGGCGAAACCGATAGGACGGTAATGATATAAGCAATCGAAAAACTTTTTGGATAATTATCTTTGGGGTGTGCCAACTTGATCGTGAGCAAAGTTAATATTGCTCAGTGGTTGTTCTTTTGAATGTGAGCTTAAAAATCTAAAGCGACGGAAAAATGGTTGGGCACATTTAGCATTCGGGTTTATTTTCGAGTTGCGGGGAAGCCTTGAAATGTTTCCACTGTTGCCGCTCTTTAAAATGACGAGATAACGCCGTAATTACATCAACGAAGCAAGCCTTTCTAATTGAGCCTTAATGATAACTTACTTTCAAAACCCACTTCATTCTTCAAGGTATTTCTGAGCGTATATTTACTCACCACCTTTTTGAAAGCATGTGGTAAGACTGATAACATTTTCTATAAAAGTTAAGTCTGATGCCGTGCACTTGAGGTGTGCTTAAATTTTTTCAAGCAATAAAATCAGCTGGCTTACTTCCGCTGCACTGATGCTAACGAAAGGTATCTTCCCAATAAAAAAAATTTCAGAATGGCTTCTAATGCTCGTACAAGTAAGTTGTCGTCGGGTAAAACTGAGCAGTATGTGTTCAACTGGAAAGCGTTCACGGGCTGGGATTTCACAATAGGAAATGCAGAAACTGCTGGAAACGTTCATATGGCGAATGTTATTAAATTTCGGGTAAGTTCTGTTCTAGAAATAATTTTATTTGAATAGGATTTTGCTTGGTGAGCTAATAAAGGAGTCTATATTTTTTTATTTTACAGGAGGCGATAGCTGAATACGCGGTGAATATGAAGCGAAAGTATAAATGCTTACAAATTCTGCTGAGAGTCTTCGCTAATTTGTTAGTGTGTATCATGCTCGGATTTTCAGTGTGGGCCATACTGGCGGTAAGCCAAATAAGGGAAACTGATACGTTCATAAAACAGGTCAGTCCGCTAGTGAGCGAAACAAAAGTCCTCCGTTTACATGTGAACATTAAGAATGCCGTTTCAATCACAGTATCGTTCATCACGCTAATTTTCCCGAATATCTTTGAACTAATTGGCAAGTTGGAACGATATCATCCGCGTACCGCACTAAGGATACAGCTAGCAAGGTAAAGCTACCTAAGACGTATGTATCAATCTCTCGTTCGGGTAAGTGTTCGCGAAGGTCGTGATCCAGTCAGACGCTGGCGTCCTACTCCCGCGGTGCTCAGAAGTGGACGCCTGACCGTGCAAGAGTCCAGTAGCAGGATCGGGTAAGTCCGAAACACCTGCTGACCAGTGAACGATACTTTCCATTCACGAACATTTCCGAGCGCCTAATCAAGAAATGCGCTATTTCACGTAATTGATTTATAGCAAGCGAGAACTAGCAGGCATTGCAGACTTACCCGATCCTGCCTGACCGGACTCTTGCACGGGCGGGCGCGCACTTCCGAGCACCGCGACAGTAGGACGCCCGCGTCTGACTGGATTACGACCTGTTCGGCACTTATTCGAATGGGAAATTGATACGTGCCGCCCTTGACATTCAAGGGGTCTAGGTGTTGATTGCCAGATCAGGTCCTGGTTCGTGTTCAGATCGTTGCCTGATCACAAACAAGTACCCGATCTAGCGAAACGACCACTATGCTTGAAAGTAGTTGTTTGACCGTCTGCTTTCACTTGTACTTTTTTCAAACTCTTCAATGCTTGAGACTCTATAAAAGTTTGTACTTTCGTCTCCTAACAAGGGAAGCTTGTTTAGTAGAAGTCATACTTTTATTAGGTTAGAAAATATTAACCGTTCCATTCTCACTTCAGCATGCTATATATATTTGAAAATTCTTCATTGCCGGATGCGATAAACACTATCTCTATATTCATATCACAAATGTGCAGAAAAACCTGAATGGGAAATCAAAAGAACTTTTTCTTCGAAAGCTTGTCTTTGACATGTCATACTCCCTTCAAAGTTGGTTAGCTCGAATGGAACGTCACCTGTCTTGTAAAACCAAGTTAATAGGACAAAAGAAGATGAAAAAAGCTTGAATAAAAAAAATTTGCGAAAAGAACAAAAATTAAAATTAGAAAGTCTCACTTTTTTCAACATCCTTTCAGTAAGCCTCAAAGTCTCGAATTATAGAATTTTGTGATTTTCTAAGCAGCTGAATGTTTTTGCAAAAAGTATCAACAGAATGTTCTATTCTTAAATTTACAAGAATGAGCAAAGCTCTGGCAATCACCTTCCTAGAAAGAAATTCGTGGGTTATAGAATGACCGCAGCGGCTACCCATAGTTTCAAAAAGCTCTGTTCATTCGCGCTTGAAATTCAATTTATAATACGAAGACAATATTAACGCTACAAAGCAAATACAATACCACCCGTAATTTGTGAAAAAAATTGGCGGCCGCACTTAACTCACGCGGCGCCGCCGCAGTTAGGTGACAAGCGCCGCGTCGCCTTATATCCCACAACTAGGCACATCTGTATATTGGAAGATGCGCCTCGCCGAGCTGAGTTGAATGGTACTTTTAAATATAAAACTCATAAATTTCGAATCAAGATAAGGTCTTTTTTTCAAAAAGTTAGGCGCGCTTTTGTTTCGCAACAAAGTTTTTTTTGTTTCGCTTCGCGACAAAGTCAGGCGGCTCGCTTGTCACCTCACTGCGGCGGCGCCGCGTGAGTTAAGTGCCGCCGCCAATTTTTTTCACTAATTACGGGTGGTATTGTGCAGTACATAAACACTTCAAAACCCAACATCTTCCCCCTTAAGTTTTTAACTATATCGCTTCTTCGAGAGATCCATCTCCATCCACCACGGCTTGATGGTTGATGGCTGCTCTGCGACCGGCAGAGAGTACGCGACGAAAACGGTGGAGTGGTGAATCCACGTCCCTAGGCTCGGCTTGGGCGGCAGCAACATCAGGGATTGGCTGCGTCTCATCATTGAGGTTGGCTTCCTGGTTATCAGGCACGGGAGCATCAACGGCCATGACGGAAATCGACCTGGAAAGATCCAAGTCTAGAAGTTCGAACTCATCCAGCAGCGGCAGGTGGCGTCGTGAACAGCACGAGAACGCAGCCGCAGTTGGTTAGCATGGCGTCTCCACACAAATCCTTCGACTTCGACGTTATAAAATGAGCGTCCAATCTTTGATCGTACACGTCCTGTGGCCGTATTAAACAACGAATCCTGAGGGTACCCAGGAAAGCGATTAACCCGTATTCATGAAACACAGGGTAGGCTTAACCCTGAGGGTTAAATCTACCCTTGAGGGTAAACCATACCCCGAAAGCAATTAACCCGTATTCGTCAACGAACCCTGAGGGTAAAACTTACGTGATTCATCAGGGTTAATTTTACCCTAGCTTAGGGGTGAACTCGACCCTAACACTTCATACAAACATTTACTCGCATCTAATAGTTTTATGGAAAACGATCAACGAGTATTGTAGTATTTAGTATTAGTTGCTATAGTATTTAGTTCCGACTTCGTTTTATATTCACATTTGAAGTACATGAAACACTAACTTCACGAGAAAAAGAATTCTAGCGTTGGTGACAAATGAATGCGACGAGGAAAAATGGTTGCGCATTCCACTCTGACAAGTGTCAAAACAGAAGAACCCCTTTATGATAGTACGCATTGATCCCTAGAAGTGTAGCACTAGCCCCGAACTGCGCAAAAGTAGAACTTACCCGGCACAATTGCACACATGAAAATAAACTCACGCTGTAAGATTGGATGCTGCACAAATATGCTAGAGATGTAGCATAAAAACTAATGTTAGAAGCTTATTCGTTGATTATACTACTATAACAGTGAAAGAATAGAAGTTTAAAGTGAATTTAGCGCATACTTAAGCATTCTGTGATATGAGTTTGCACAGCGCACGCGTAACTGACCCTTAACCCTCCAGGGTTAGTTTAACCCTCAGGGTTCGTTCATGAATCCGTCCACAGGTTCATTGATCGATACGGGTGGATCGCGTTCTGTGGTAAACCCTACCCTATGCTCAAGGGTTCGTTAATGAATACGGCTAATGAACCCTGAGGGTTAAACTTACCCTCCAGGTTGAGTGTAACCCTCAGAGTTCGTTGATGAATACGGCCACTGGATTTCAAATGAGTTTCAATGGGTTACGGTAATCGCGAGCGTAGACGGTATCGTAGACTTCGAACTTGTTTTTCTTGACTTCATGTCGATGGTTGTACAGAGCTTTCATCGCAGGCTGACCAAACGCGAGAGTGGATTATTCAATATTCGCCGAGAAACATCGTTGCGGGCGAAAGGTTATCATGCGAAGACGGATGGAAAGTACAGCGGTAACATAGCAATAGCTTTAACAACGCTTTCGAAAGTTTCTTTTTCCTTCCAGCTCCGACGTCCTTTTTTGGATATTCCGGCGAAGCGTCCAGCAAGTCCATTCGACTGCGGGTGGAACGGCGATGTCCGAATATGCTTGATCTTGTACTTTCTGCAGAAATCTTCGGAGAACTTTGAGAATTGTGTGCTGTTAACCGAAAAGAGCGTTTCTGATCCAATGCTAAAGGTCGTTAGAAGTTTCTGCGTGGCGGCTGGTGACGTAGTCGCCTGCACTTCCACGATTTTAGGCCAATGGGAGTACATATCCACGACGATAAGATACATCCATAGAAAGGTCCAGCGAAGTCGATATGCAAACGTTTCATTAGGCGGGTTGCGATCGGCCGTAGAGTCAGTTCAACTTCCACGGGATTCTTGGCGGCAAGTTGACACTGGCAGCATTTCACAGTCTTCTTGACGTCTTCTTCTAAACCAGGCCAATAGAATTAGTTGCAAGGAGCAGGTTCGTCCGGCTTTGTTCAGGGTGTCCAACGTGTAGCGTTCGCAAAATCCCACTTTCTCAGTGGGACAGGCATGACGATCCTGGAACCAAAGAAAATGCATTCGTTATAAGTGGATAGTTCTTTTTGCTGGCTATTATAATTAAACCACGGCGTTCCGAAAAGCGCTTTTGGCCAACGTTCTGTTTGAAGACTGTTGAGCAACTCTACCAACACGGGTGTTCTTTTCAGGGCCCAGAGTACGTCTTTGACTGTAATTGTCAGCTGGTCGTCAAGTGTTTCCTCGTAAGTGGCGGTGACATCGACTTCTACACTAGCGATAATGACGTCTTCGTCCGGAGCGCTCGGGCAGGAAAGCAGTCGGAGAGAGCATCGGCCTGTCCAAACAAAGTCGTGGAGCAGTAATTGATGTCAAAATCATAGGCAAGGAGCGTCATTGACCATCGTTGTACGCAGTTGACAGTGTAGGCTGGTACTCCTTCCTTGCTCCTAAAATCAGTGAGTAGGAGTGGTAGTCGCTCACCAGAGTGAATCTTCGTCCATAGATGTAACGATGGAACTTCTTGACAACGAGAACTGGGACCAATCCCTCTTTTTCCATCTGCAAGTAATTCTCCTCTGTGGCAGTCAGAGCACGGCTTGCGCGGTAGAAGACCTTTTTCAATCCATCCGGGTAGCAGTGAGAAATCACAACTCCGATTCCATAGCTTGCTTCAGCGGCAACGATAATAGACTTCTTTGGATCGTAGTGGCACAGCAGCAGATCCTAGGTCGAGACTTCGCGAAGGCGGTCGGAAGCTTCCCAGCAGATAGGCGATGGCAGCAATCCTCTCAGAATCAAGGCGTCTTCCTCAGGCGTCGATAATGAATTCGACAGATGTAATGCTAAATTTGGCAAAAATGCTAGGCACTTTTCACGGCGAACACATTCCGTAGTCCTGAAGGCGTTGGAACAGCTTAACACATTGACGGCAAACCATTTTTTGTTACCTCTTCTTTGCGTTTTGAACGTTTTGAAAAAAAGGTTTCTTGCAAAAGACAATTGGAGTGCGCGAAGTCTGCCAAAAGTTGGGCGGAGCCAACATGAAAAACTCGTGGCCCCAAACTAATTATATGGACACAAATTACCCTAATTTCACGCGTATAAGGCGCGGGGGATTTTTCTCCAAAATCGACCAGCCCAAACACGCCAAAGGATTTTACGACCAAAGGACCCTATAACGTGCTGCATATTGCTTGGGAGAATCGTGCGTTGTAAGGGTTTCTTTCCGGAATACAGTGAAGCGGCTGAGCGGCTTGCTTGAAAATTCGAAAAAGTGCGCCTTATAAGCATAAAATTAGGGTAGATCGATTAAGCACATAGAAATAAAAATTCGACAACATGTTAAACGCGTTCGCGTCGTGTTACTCACGATACTTTCGGTGAACACCACATCGTCCAAATAGGCAACGGCTCCATTGAAGTCGGCAGTGACGTTGCTCATTAGGATTGGAAGATTTTTGGGACATTCTTTACTCCAGACGGTAGGCGGTTGTAGCGAAAGAGTTCTCGTGAGGTGTTGACGGTCAGCAGTTCGTTCTCGTCGTCCACTTCCACTTAAAGGTAGTCACGCAGGTCGATATTCGCGAAGACGGTTCCCCCATTCAGCTTGGTGAGGGTTCTCCTTGACGTGGGCGATGGGAACTGCCCGTTGTAAGTGGCTGACTAATGATAGTACTCCAGTAGTGACGAGGCGGTCTGACTCTGCGTTGACGAGAGGCTACGGCAAACGGCACCTTTCGCCTTTAGCACGTAGACGGGCGTAACGTGCTTCTTCAGCACAAGGGAGCTAATTTGTTGACGTATCCCAGCTTATCCTTGCAAACTTCTGGAGACTGCGAGGCATTCGTCAAGTGCCGAAGAGGAGTCCACGGCACAGCAAACAGCAACGGAGACATTCTGGAAGGGCGGCAGCTGTTAAATCATGTCCATTTCCAGCAAGCAGAAGTCCTTTTTGACATAGAATAATCCTTTGCCATCATGTCCACAGCATGTAAACGGCATCTCATGAACTCCAAGTACTTTGATCAGCGATCCATTTGCGGCTCACAGTACGCAGTAGCGGCATTCAGAGTTGGCGATCCTAATTCCACCCACGTCCTGTGGCCGCCCGATTGTCGATGCATCGGCACCGGCGAGTTGCATTTTCACATCCAAAGTCTTCAGCTTGACATTAACCTAGGTGTTCAGCAAGTTCAGTTTCACAACTTTCTTTAGGGAATGGTAGACTGTTCGTTTCTTGATGGGCGGTTGTTGGCACAGTGTTCTTTATTTTCACGGATGTAGCACATGTTATTACGGCGGGATCTTGGCGTGTCCGGATGAGTGTTTAACGCGTTGCGGCTGTAGCCGGCGTTGCTTCTTCTTTCAGACAGGAGCGACTATCAAGTTGGACATACGCGGGCGATACGGATCCAATAAGGGCAACATCTTTATGCGCGGACTAATATGCGTTGTAGTCCGCGATCAAGTCTGCAGCTTCTAGGTGTCGCTTCGGAGTTCAGTTTGCATAGTAGTTGGGCACGTATTGGCGAGTCCCATAACGAAAAGCAGGCTTTCTTTCATTTCGTGCGTTTTGGTATCGACCAGCATCTTGTTGAGCCTGCAGCGTACAATTCGATATCTTCTAAGGGATCGTTCACGACGTGGAGACAATTATTGGCGTCGAAACAGCGTTGTCCTTTCGGCAAAAAAGGATATGATATCAGCAGCACTTTTGTTTTGTACAGTCTTTGCAAGAGAGCTCTAGTGCATTCGGTGCGAGGTGTCCTCTCAGTTTGACATGAGCGGCGTTGTTCAGTTCGTGGACATTAGAGCGCATCCTTTCATTACGAGCATCGACGTGATGGCACTATTTTCTCAAATCTGGTTTGCCATTCGAAGGTATTTCATTCTTAGAATTGTAGCTGAAGTACGTTAGTCTCGTCGAAAGTGCTGAGTAGTCAGCGTCTTCGTTGCATGGAACTGGATACACTGGAATACTTAGCAGTTTATTAGCTGATCAGAATAACTATAATGCGTTAAACGATTGGGGTGGCTATATATAGACTCGACTGTAGAAACGTATCACTCGGTATCAGGCGCTTAGGAAAGCTCTGTGAGTACAGGCGAGACTAGGCGGAAAACTCATGGGAATAGAGTTTGAAACAACAGTACTAAGAATCAAACCACAATACAGAGACAATAGTAATATAATACAAAGCAAACACAGTACATAAACGCATTAAAAAAATGAAGGATTCGGAGTCTTCAAAACCCTCTGCGGGCATGCGCCTAGCGCATTCAACTTTGTAATCGAAGAGGCATGTGAATGCGTGCAGGCTTTTTAAATGACTTGAGGCGGCCAGCCGATTATCAAGTCAGTGCTTTCATCCTCCCTATTACCTTGGTCCAATTTACCGGCCCCGGAGGATAGAGAGCTTTGCTGGCCTAGGGGCGGTGATCGAACATGGTCCGATCTGTCATAGCGGTGCCTCATACCACTGCGCCATTCGTCCCTCATAAACGCATTAACTCCCAACGATTACCGTCAGCGTTAGAGAGGGGTGAGATTGCTTACTCGTGTTGTTTTTGTTTTATTGGACTTGCTGAATATTCAGAAACTTTGAGTTTTTTCTTTGGACAGCAAACCAATCAGAGGCCGTATTCATCAACGAACTCTGCGAGTTCCGGAACTCATTGGGTTCGCGAACTCAGTGGGTTCCGTGGTTTCGCGAACCCACGATCGGTAATCACAAGTTCCCCGCTGGGTTCGCCAACCCAAAACGTCACCAATGTGCCTCCTCTAGTCGGTGTACTATTTTTCTCATTTTACCACGCGCAGGGATCGCGCTAAACTAAAAGCGTCAGCACGCTTGACAAGCTTTCGGAAACTCTCATTTTTGGATGGATGAAATGATCCAATGTCTCTTGTGAGACAAAACTTGCACTTCCCTTATTCTGTATTTTTTCGAGTATTCTTTCGGAACCCGACATGACTGTTGACAATGATACGTGTGGAAATGGATGCAGAAAAAGGGCTCTACTCCTTTTTTGTTCTACTAGACTTTCTTACTCGGAGTTGTTTCTTTACCTCATAAGGAAGATATCAGCCACATTTTACTACGGCATAACTGACATCCACGAATATGCATAAGTTTCAACGACTGTTATGGTGCGATGAGCAGCTAATTTTGTTTCATAGATGTTTTTGCTATACACATAAGTAGATCTGCGTTTTTTTCAAACTCCTACTTTCAAACGGGATTTTCATCAGTGACAAGGCGCATATTCGCAGGAAGCACTCAATTTTTTGTCCATTTGTATTTCTTGTGCGAGGAGGCCGGAATAGTAGGGGAGTACGTTTTCTTCAGAATGAAATGTGCAAAGAGATTATCGAAAGAGTTCTAATCTCTGTGATGTAAACTAATAGGTGATTACCATGATTACTACTTGTTCCCTTTCATTGGTTTTTACTTCACAGATCAAGGAACAAATGATTTTGATTGAAACCGCCTTTTTTCTTTTTCTTGAATCGCTTGTCTGCTGACTTGATCGGAAAGGGGGGGGGGCAAGATTTTTTTTAATTTGAGGAATAAACAAACATAGACAAACATGGACAATAGACAGCCTTACATAAACACGAATGCAGGCAGACGCTTTGCCTCCTGTATGAGGCTCCCCCTGTAGTCGCAGCAAAATTGGAAAAATTCTAACAATAAGGTAGCATGAGCAAACATCGGCAAGTGCTTAGGCTCTTCACAATTTGACGCAAAATCTCCGTTAAAAAGCTTGTTGTGACTTTTCAGAGACTGCCAACTGTGACGGCATCAAGTTCAATCAAAATTTATCTAACAAAATTCCTTTCAGTTATGAAGAGTATGGGGTGTTTCTAATGTATAAGTTTGCTAGCACAACACCCCTGCTAATCTTATATATAAAGCTGAATGTCTGTTTGTCTGTCTGTATGTATGTATGTATGTACAATACCGCTCATAATTCGTCAAAAAAGTCGTCGGACTGCGGCGCACTCCGCCACACTCCGGCGCACTGTGGCGGAGTGTGGCAGAGTGCGCCGAAGTGCGGCAGGGTGCGCCACACTCCGCCGCAGTGCGCCGGAATGATCGTCAATTTAGCCATATCTCGCTTCAGAATGGACGAATTCTGAATCCGAGGACACCGTTCGATTCAGCTCGACGAGACGCATCATCCTATATATGAAGCTGAACGTCTGTTTGTCTGTTTGTCTGTACGTATGTTCCGAATAGAAAAATCCATTTCTGAGCCGATCCGGACTAAACTTGGCACACATACACTTCGGGCCCCGGCGGGTGTCATAGGCTACTTTTCGTCATCGATCGATATCGACTTTATCGATTTTTATCGATTTTTTTGCGGAGTTCACCTACGGGGCTGGGAGTTTGCATAGGGGGGTAATCGAGCATGGGGACCGAATACAATATTAGTTTTCAGGATTATCGATTACTTTTATCGATTTTATCGATTTTTTGCAAAGTTTGAGCTACGGGGCTGGGAGTTTGCACAGGGGGGTAATCGAGCATGGGGATTCCGAATACAATATTAGTTTTCAGAATTATCGATTATTATTTTGGTTAAATTCAGTGTGCTGATAACAGTATTACCATTGATCTGTCGCTGATGACACATAGACAGTATACTATAGGAGTATGGTAGAGAGCCACTCTGAGCGAATTTGTTCTAAGATCTGCTCAAGATCACAATATCGCCCACAGAATGTCAAAATTTCCGTGAACTTCGCGGATTTCCGGGATTTCCGCCAGAGTGCGCGATAATCCGGGACGTTCGCGACATTTCAGGATCCGCGAAACCATGCGGATTACGCAGCGTACGCAACGCCATAACTTCCTTCGGAATGAATATATTCTGAATCCAGAAGCAGCATTGTGTTCAGACCGTCGAGGCAAATATTTTGATATACAGTATGCTCTCGATATTCCATTTCCAGTTTTTTCGAATTAGTACTCTGCGTTGATACCACTGCTT
>CATQJL010000326.1:33589222-33616568 GCA_958299035.1 Cylicocyclus nassatus
TGGCTGAAAGTTCTCATACCCTTGTACCTGCGCATAATGTATGCCAGATCACTGCCATATTAGATTGGTTTTTTGCCATTTTGTGTGGTCCCCCTAAGAGATCAAATCTTATTTTCGAAGTGATTTATCTCCCTGAGAAGTCCATGAAATCGCTGCAGAATCATACTGAGGATATACTACGGCACTGCTAAGCATGTCTTCGACAAGAGAAATGGAATTTAAGATTGTGAGTTTTTCGGTAATCTCTAACTGGCGAGCAGTGGTTGATCGAAGATTTCGATATCCTGAGATTTCATATATTTCTACTATAAGCATGCTCAGCAGTACCGTAGTGTATCCTCAGCACAATTTGCAGCGTTTCCACTGACTTCTCAAGAAGATAGATCACTTCAAAAATGAGAGATGATCCCCCGGGAATCCCCTGAGGATCCCCAGGGGATCACACAGAATGGCAAAAAACCAATCTTGTATGGCAGTAACCTGGCATCTATTATGTGCGGGTATAAGGATGTGAGAAGTTTCATAAGTAACATAGAGAAAGAAGAAGAAAGGTACTTAGAGTAGCAAACTACGACGCATCCGCCTCAGATCCCCTCCCATTCCCAGTGGGGATGTATGTGTATACGGGCTTTAGAATGATCAGTTTGAATGGGTAGACACATGGACAAATTCTTCGAACTTTAAATACTCGAACGATCCATCCGAATATCTAGACTAACCATGTCTAAAACTTAATAACATACCCGGCTCGGATGACGTTGACATATGCTGACGGAACTCATCTTTTCTTCTCACTTATAAGCAACGATCCCTTTCTCATGTTTCACTTCCGTATCCTAGTTCTCTATCCACTTTGTCTTCGTAATCATCATGGTCATTCACCACGCTGGAACAACTTCCAGCGCCTCAGCCCAACAGTGCTGAAAATCATCTCTTCTTGGTTTGCCAGATTCTCCTGGTATCCTTTCCTATTTGAACGTTACCGTTCCAAAGCTACAAAAGTCATCTCATAGGTTCCCAAGCTCCCAGTGTCCCAAATTATACTTCATGTGAAGGTTGCAAAACTTTTTTGTGAAATTATTTGTACCGCGGTCCCCCATCCCTCACGCTTACAACATACTTAGGTTTTGTGTTGCAGTACTTTCTTGAATACTTTGAGAAAGTGAGCTCAGGAAATGCTCCTCAACCTAATTCCTACCCGCTTTTCATGCTCTTTAGATCTAGCTCAATCTTCTTTGAACTGTCTAACCCAAAGCCGCCCTAATCATAATGCACCACTTACTCGCTAATTTGCCAAATTTTCCCTCCTAATTTTTGCGAAGATTCTCGGAGCTCAACTACTTTTGTACTTGAAAGAGATCTACAATCAAGCCTGTCTTACACTTTCAAACTTTTGCCAGAAGTTCGCACTCTATTGAATGTTCCATCTAGCGTCCTGCTATTAGACAAACTACTCTTACTTGTTACTAGGGAAGGATTCAAATCGCAAGGGCAGTTTGGAACAAAATGCATATCTTTAGATGCGTCTCGTTGAGCTAAAAATCCAAATCTGACCTCCATATCTGCAGCGGGTTTCTCTGGAAAATGTGAGCATTTAAATGTCTAATATGGCAAACGTAGTGGCACCCTTCCAAGAATGAGTTGTTCAACATTTATGTAATTCATGTTTCTGGCCAATGTGTGCATTGCTTGTAGTCAACAGAATCAACATCTTGCCAATTATGTACTCTCAAGCTGGATCTCAATGGACATCTTGCACTCAAAGGTGACATCACACTAACCGCTCATATATTCTTCTAGAGAAACCCGACGTAGATTGGTAAGGTGTATTTGGAATTAGCTCATTAGGACGCATCCAACGATATGCATCTGATTTCACTTCGCCGCTGCGATTTGCGATCCTTTCCTCGTTTGCGAAATTAAATCAAAAAGAGAATTCAACTCCTTCTCTCAAAAGCATCTAATTCGTTCCTTACTCAAGCAAAACTTCCTGCCCACACACTTCGGATCGCTTGCACAGTATTGTAGCAGAACTGCGCCAAAAATATAGTAATCTCATACCTTCGATAGTCTAGAGACAGGGCGTCAAAAGTGAAGGTTATTTGAACATCTGACGTCATAAATAGTGAATGTTGTTTAAAGAAGATCAGAGAAGAGAAATTGACGTAAAACAGATATAAAAAGCAGAAGAAACTGCTGAAAATCGGATAAAAAAAGCTGCAATGAGGTTTGAAATCCTTTATTTGGCGGCTTTTCAGTGTGCAAGCTTTCGCTCCACCAGCAATTCGCAACACGGGGTTTTGGTTTTATGTGTCCTTTAAATTTTTACCCCCGCAATGACGTTCCTGTTTTCTGGGACGGATCTGGATTGGTCTGGATTGTTGCACTCATTGTTCTGAGCAACAATCGCCCAAGCTGGAAAAAATTCGATGCGAAAGTACTGAGACAGAAGCAGGTGAAGGAAAACGCACTTTTTATGATTTTTCGCAAAAATTCCACCATAATCGAAGAGGCAAGGGCTGGGTGGTTGTCTGCATTATGAACAGAAGCAATCCATAGAATGCACGAAAAAACCGCGTGAAAAGAGTAAAACTAGGAGAAAAACAAGAGATTTTCGAAAACAATGTTTTTGCTGGACTTCTCAATAAAACCAAAAAATGTGGTTCTGGGATGTCAGTGTGAAAAAAGGGATCAAGAGCTTCAAAATGATATATAGCTTACTAACGTTGGGTTCGAAACAGCGAAGAAAAGGGTACCAGAGCCAAATGCCCCGCGCCCCGCGTTTGGGGTAGCGAGGTAGCGCGCAGCGCACGGAGACGCAGACGAGCAGCTGAGACAGACCAGAGCCGACTGGGCATTTGGCTCTGGTCGTAGATCTCCGCGGGGTCTCAACGAAACCCTGCTACTTTATATATCATTCTGATCGTCATGACACGACGATGAGAACTGACTACGTCCCAAGCTTTGAAAATCACTCATTAACGAGATAAACCAGCGTTTTCGTGCGCGACTCTCTGCGCAAAATTTAAGCGCAGTTCGTTTTTATCTAACTCCAACAGCTTTCCCAAACTTCTGAAACTCGATTTTGTTTAAATGAGAGGATAACTAAGAAATTTTGTATTGAATTCTGGCGAAAATTCCACAGAAACCTTTTTTAAGGTAAAAAAGGCTATGAAGACGCAAATTCTCGGTTTTGCTGAGATAAGCTGAAAATATTATTCCTTATATTTGCTTCATTAACATTCGTTCCGATATAGTCAGGTTCTGCTTTTTCCAGGTGAAGGTTGTGTCCCCTCATAGCCCTCAAAGTGAAGGTTACCAGAGTACGTGGCTCTATGTATCGAGGGTATGAGTAATCTTATTATTCTGAGTTTGCATAGCTTTGGTTGATGATTGATGATGCCTACTTGCATATTTCGACTCCTAATCATAATAAAATGGTAAAGGGTCCAGGTAAGATAGTCTACCTTGAGATCCTCCATCACGTTCATATGACTTATTATTAAGTTACTCTTGAAATTTTCGGTTTTAAAGAAAAAGTTCGGAGTTTTTGAGGTGAAGTTCCTGTCGATTAGAATTCATGCTTCCATAACCAGAAGAGCTTTTGCATCTAGTTTTTAGTATTAACCTTTTAAGATACTATTTTTCACGGTTTAACTGTAAGTATTTGCGAAGCTTAAATGAATGAGTGCATTCAAGAATTTGCGAAACACATCATAACTCACAAATGAAGTTTACATGTGAATTGCAGAGTGATGTTTAAGGAATTGCTTTGTTTGGTATTGCAATGAGACACATTGGTTCGATACCATGATGAACAATACTGAGAAAGCTAAGAGGCAAAACGTTGTACCTGTGTGCCCCGAAAAGTTCCCATATGAACAGCGTGCGTACGTGGTGCGACGCTGCCTTTAGCTCTTTTTTGACACGTTTCTCCTGAGATTTCAGCGGAACTGCCCGAGGTTAACACGTTCAAAAGAGCGAAAGGCAGCGAAATGACGTGGTATCTATGGGAATTTTGTGGAACAAACTACACCATTGATGACGCCATAGCTTGGGCGGCTGGGTCACATTGTAAGCGCAATCATTATGGAAACGGGCGAAAGTGCAAAAATCAAGACAGCGATCTCAACAAACATCTATTGCTTAAAGGAGTGCGGAGAGTTCCCCAAACATGTAGAAAATAGATCAACACTTTGTTCTTCCATTGTTGTTTCTGATAATAAGTCTAGTCATGTTTTCCTTATGCACATCGATCACTTTACGACGATGCAAAAGAAGAATCTAGCGCGCACAGCCTAGATAAATCAACTGCTTTCTCTTTTGCTATGTACGTAATAGTTGCCAACTAACCAACTTCATAGATTCCCAAAAACTTTGATTTAAGGGGCTGGAAGTTGGGCACGAAAGGGTAAGTGAAGGTCCTGTTTATGAACATAAGATCGGCTGTCGTCTTTATCGATTTGAAAGCTTTGAGCAACGGGTCGAGAGTTGGGTAGGGAGGAGGGAGGGAGGGGGGAGGGGGGGGGGGGGAGGGTACAGATTATGAATGAATGTGCTCAAGCCCGGTATTTCAACAAATTGTGAATATGGTTGCTTTAGATAATCGAATATATCATTCGAGTGTTTTTATATTCATGCGATTTATCCGAATGTCCATTCGAATAAATCATTTGTATGGTTATTCAGACGACTCTTATCCAAATACATTGATACTCGTTTGTTCGTTTTGATTCCAAATTTCTTCGCTATATTATTCGAGATTTTCAAATCTCGAATTTATCTGAATTGGTTTAGTCAAAATTTTTTATTTTCGAATTTATTCGATGCTAGTTGGCGTACCCAACTCCGCCCCGCCTTGTCACTACACCATTATAAAATCACCCTGCCTGTTTCTGTACAACATTACCCTGTCGCTCCAAGTGTCTATTTGCCGTACTCTGCTCCTATGTTCATAATCAGTATGCTCACTTACCCTCCCCCCTTCTCCCCTTTGCCAACTTAGCTCTGGCCTGTGGCTCAAACTTTGCCGAAAATCAATGATATCGATTGAAGTAATAGAAAATTTTTAAAAATTTTGTATCCGTAACAAGCTCAGTCAGCCTTCCTCCCTCTGCCGACTCCTAGGCCCGTAAGTCAAACTTTGCAAAAATCGATGAAATCGATCAAAGTAATCGATAACCTCGAAAACTCATGTTGTCTATGTACTCAGCGTACCCATTTTGACCACTATGCCCTCTCAGCCCCATAGGTCGAACATTGCAAAATATTGATGAAGTCGATTATAGTCATTGATAATTTTGTTCACAATTAGTATGCTTACATACCCCCCCCCCCCTTTCTATGCCAACTCCCAGCCCCGTATGTCAGACTCTGCAAAAATCGATAAATTCGATAAAATTGATGTTGATCAATAAGGAAAAAAGCCTACGGCACCCGTCCCGAAGTGTAGGTGTGCAAAATTTGGTGCGGAAATGAAAATTTTTGTCTCGGTTCAAGAATAAAAATTCTATACGGAACATACGTACACACATACACACAGGCACACATACATACAAAGATACCAACAAACACGGCTTTATTTTATATTCGATATTCATTCATCCGTTGAAAATTCTCGAATTTCCGGAATCTTATATATAAAGCTGATTGTCTGTTTGTATGTCTGCATGTCTACGTATATTCCAAATACAAAATATTTCTGAACCGATCCGGACCACGCTTGGCACCATACACTTCGAGGCCGGGCGGGTGTTGTAGGCTAATCTTCGTTATCGATAAGTATCGACTTTATCGATTTTATCGATATTTTTAAAAAGTTTGAGCTATGGGGCTGGGGTTGGCGCAGGGGGGGGGGGGGGTAATCGAGCATGCTGATCACGAATACAATATCACTTTTTGAAATTATCCATTACTTCTATTGATTCGATCGATTTTTCTGCAAAGTTCGAGCTAGGGGGCTGGAAACTGGCACGGGGGGGGGGGATAGTCGCACACGCTGATTAATACAATATTAGTTCTTAGCATTATCCATTACTTTTATCAGTTCATCAATTTTTTACACTCTGCAGTTGTATTCCTCATCTTGAGGAATACAACTCTGGCTTTTTTTTACGTCGAAGTATATGTGGTGCCGGGCGGAGCCAGGTATGCCAGCTAGTTATAGTTGCCGGGCGGAGCCAGGTATGCCAGCTAGTTATAGTATGTACGTAGGTACTGTGATTGCCAAAATGGTACAAACACTAAAACTTTTCTTTTGCATCATTTTGCGGCGAAAATAAGGACGGAAGACAATCTGAGCACGCGAGATGACAAAATTTGAAAGCTAGAATTCACGGCGCTTTTCAATGCACGAGTTTTAAAAATGCTGAAAATCAAATCTCAGGGAGAGTTTCATGCAACGTATAACGCTGAACGCTTCTTGAAACTCTTTCGTGGCAAAAACATAACTAACCTAAGAACAAATTGATCTTTGAGGTGAATTGACTGTTCGAACTTTCAGGGTTGATGACGCTTCTTTAGTCGCTAACGTTTCGGCGCTTTCGCTTCCTTCAATGCCTGCAGGCCAAAATCATATGAACTCACTCGCCCAGACGCTAACAAAAGACCGAAGTATCATTCAAAAACAAAACTAATGCTGAACAAAACCATATTCACAAGCACAGCACTCACGTTGACTAGCACAAGACGGGAATCCAGGACTACTTATATACAAGACTGAACCTCAGCTTTTTTATACGTGCCTTGACGACCGGGCATCATATTTGAAGCGCATAGAGACTAAGACGCGACTTCTTTGTTTATGGCGCTACATTCCTCTTTCCGGTTCATTTTTGATTTTTGGTGCTAATCCAAAAAGCTTCTAAAGGTTTGCGCGTGAGGATCTCGGGTTCGAATGACAAGATCTCTACAGTAACTCGTATTGGAGCTACCTTGGCGTGTTGCACTATGTGCTAATGACGTACGTGCTTTCAACTTAATTGAACCGTCTATATGCTCCTCAACGCGACAGCAAGCGGACGTCATGTTTCGCCAATGTAAGTGTCGCCGCATGATGAGCATGTAATGAGGTAGATGACCCCGGCTAGCATACGGTCACTACATCTACCATCCACGCAAATCATGCAGTTTGGAGTGGTACATATGTGGTCATAAGCTCGATTACGAACCAGTTGGCGTTTGAGATTAGAGGGAGAAATATCGACCACCCTTACCACACCCCTCAAACCCGCCAGATGTACGCCTCGCCGCACTGCCCTGCTTAGTTCATCAGATGCGAATGGGACGTAGAGGTATCTCGTTGTCACTGCTCAAATCATGAGCTCTGCTTCGAGAAGACCCGCATGCTTTACAGTTGTGCTCAAGGCTGTTTTGTACATATTTCCCTTTGTGCTATTTGGATGTACACACAAAAAATGTACCAAGCTGTTTTTACTGCTGGGTTTGCAATACCACTTAGCTTTGTAACTTATACCTGCAAGGTGGACCTGCACATTTGAAAACGCCAATCACCCCCCCCCCCACTAGGCTTTTCCCTGGTAAAAACGATGTTTGATGATTGCTGATTTGATATCCGGAAGCAAGTACCTAAAGTGCGGTTTATAATTATACGATCACCCCAAATTTTAGAAAATTCTGGACTTTTTGGAAAAAAAAACTCAAAAATCCGCTGGTACCACGCGAAAGAGCACAGCCGATAACGGTATTTGATCTGTAAGAATGGAAATCGATGTCAAGCTTAGGCCCGTATGCAAGTACATCCCTGCGGGGAGGGGATCTGGGAGGGGAAGCGCCATATCTCGCTAATCTATATATTAGGTTGATGCAAAAGTTCTTTCGCACCAAATTCAAAAATTCATAACTTGTTGAATTCTCAACGAATTTACAAGATCTAAATTTTGTTTGAGAGAGGAACTCATGCTCTTTGCAAATGCACTTGAGCTGCTCGTGAGCGTGTCCAAAGGAAGGAGACAGAAGCTCAAAACCAAAATCACTCAAAATTTGAATTTTTTGTGTAGGTTCATATAAAATCGGAAACTTGCAGCGAAAATTGGGGCAGTCGGTATTGTAGGTTATTTCACCAGTTCTATCTAACAGTGCAAAGTTTGCGCCGATTGAGCGTCCTTATGAAAAGTTACGATTTTCTTGAAAAATGTCAAAATAAATCAAATTCGCCCTTTTGTATTGCTTGCTCGAAAATCATAACTTTTCACAGAGACACTCAATCGGCGCAAACTTTGCACTGTTAGATAGAGCTGGTAAAAGAACCTACAATACCGACTGCCCCGATTTTTGCTGCAAGTTTCCGATTTTTTATGACCGTACACGAAAAATTCAAATTTTGAGTGGTTTTGGTTTTGAGCTTTTTCTCCTTCATTTGGACACGTTAACGAACAGCTCAGGTACATATGCAAAGAGCATGAGTTTCTCTCTTATGAAGCTTAGGCCTTGTAAATTCGTTGGGAATTCAACAAGTTATGAATTTTTGAATTTGGTGCGAAAGAACTTTTGCATCAACCTAATATCTTTCTTCTTTTTTCTCTGTCTTGCTTTTGAAGGTTCTCATACACTGATACTTGCGCATAACGGATGCCAGCTTACTGCCATACAAGATTAGAAATTCACTATTTCGTGTGATCCCCTGGGGATCCCCAGGGGATCACCTCACATTTTCAAACTCATTTATCTTCCTGAACTCAATGAAAGTGCTCTAAAATTGTACTGAGGATATACTATAGCACTGCTAAACATATTCATAGTAGAAATGAGGGAAATTTCAAGATATCAAAATTTTCGATGAACCGCTGCTCGCGAGCCAGGGATTATCGAAAAAAACAAAATTTTCAAATTCCATTTCTTCTGTCGAAAACATGCTCAGCAGTATCGTAGTATATCTTCAGTACAATTTTGCAGCGTTTTCATTGCTTTTTCAGGAAGATAAATGACCTGGAAAATGTGGGGTAATCCCCTGGGGATCCCCAGGGGATCAGACGAAATAGTGAATATCTTATCTTGTATGGCAGTAACATGACAGGTATCAGTGCATGAGGAACTTCATAAGCAAGAGAGAAAGAAGGAGAAAGATATGTAGACTAGAGATATGACGCTTCCCCTCTCATATCTCCCTCCCCGCAGGGATGTATGTGCATACGGCCCTTAGGAGCGTTTCTGTGCCTAGTGCTAATTTTTTTTGCTAATTTCATTAGTCGAACACCTCGAACAAAGGCCCATTTTTCATTAAAGATTGCAATGTTTCGCGTAAAAGTTTTTGTAGAGTTACAGTAACAAAGTCTGAAGTATCTTCTACACACTGAACCTACTGCAGTTTAGAAAGAGGAGCATTACTTTTTTCGGATGGCTTCGAATGCCTTTGGAGTCATCGCGCTCCAAAAACGTCTGTTTTTCTGTGATTTACGCACTATAATCAACTTCTACTAAGGCTACGAAAGAAAATAAGCTCTTTCGGCAGAAATTTTGTTTGACGCTTGTAAAATCTTTGTTTCCGTGCCGTTTCTAAGCCAATTTCCAACCTTATTCTAGATTTAGCACGATTTCGAGTCTCAAAACTCAGCCTTTAAAGTTTTACAATGCAGTAAGCACATAGTATGTAGAAGTTCACGAGACTGTGTATTTAGCTTAAAGAAATCAGCAGCGTTGAGCGTTCGATTTGGCCACGCAGACGTCACATCACCAAAATTACTGCTTTTACTATTGCAATCACATTTTTATTTGGTTTTTAGCTCCATAGCCTCAAGACTAGTTCTGCAAAAAAAACCCCTCAAAAACTTCAGCACGTATACATCATCATGCAAACAATGCATTGCTTGAACAATGCCTGTTTCATATCAAATGTTTGCGAGAGTGAGAGAAGCTGAGTTTTCAGTATTGAAATCGTGCGAACTGGTAAGGTTGGAACTTGGCTTAAAAACGGCACGAAAACACAACGATTTTACAAGCATCAAACAAAATTCTACCGAAAGAGCTTATTTTATTCCGAGCCTCAGTAGAAGCTGATTAGAGTGCGTAAGCCACAGAAGAACAGAAGTTTTTTAAATCAATGACTCCGGAAGCGTTTAAAGCCATCTGAAAAACTAACGCTTCTTTTTTTAAACTGCAAATATTTAGTGTGTAACAGATATTTCAGATTTTGTTACTGTACTCAACAAAAATTTGCACTCGAAAGATTGCAATCTTGAATGAAGAATGGGCCTTTGTTTGAGGTGTTCGTCAATCATGAACCGCTAAAAATAGCATTAGGCGCAAAAGCCTCCTAAGATTGGCATCGATTTTCATTCTTATGGATCATATACCGTTTTCAACTGTGCTCTTTCGCGTGGTACAGGGTTTTTTGAGTTTGGTTCAGAAAAAACAGAAGCTTCTAAAATTTGGAGTGTTCGTATTATTATGAACCGCACTTTACCTTGGCTTGAGTCGGTCTATGACGCAGCAGTCATTTATATAGCGACTATAAAGCAGGGGTTCTGCTGAAGCACTGGCGCCTCTATCATAGACATGAAAATGATAGCTAAAATAGGTGCAGAACGTTGCCTCATTGCCAAGTCTCTAATCTGTTTCTATCAGGTTGGTGTAAAAGTAATGCGCGTTTTCCGAGTTCTCAATTTGACGTGCTACAACTTTCAAGCAAATCTATATTTTTTAGTGCAATAAAGAACATTAGAGGCAGCAAACCCTATGCAATACAGCGCACATTTTTCTACACTCATATTACCAAGGGGCAGAAAAATGTGGATTGATAAGCAAAAAAAGGTTTTTCTGAAACCTTGTTTTCAACTAGTCATAACTCCCTTCAAAATTTGTTATTGTAGATGATAAATTGCCTACATTGTAGTTGTAATTGTAAGTCAATAGTGAAAATAAAGCTGGAAAGGGCTTGGACGTTTGGACGACGAAAAAGTCTCCAGAAAAAAATTTCAAAAAGCAAAATTATCACTTTTTTTGAACATTTATTCATGTACCCAAAGTCCAAAATTATGGAATTTTCCAATTTTCTGCGTACTATATTGCTTAACATTTTTGCAGAAAACTATTCGAAAGGAGGGCCTACCTTTACGTTTACAAAAATGAGCGAAGTTTGGCAATTGCGTTCTTCAGTACAAATTCATGGACCGCAGAGTGAATGCAACGACTGCTCATGTTGAGGTGTCGATATCTCAACTTACTGATCTCAGAAAGTATGGCTAAGTATGCTTAATGAAGACAATTTCCATTACATACAGAAGCTGAATTTTTAAAAAAAAATGCCTCCATTCGCGCTTGAATTTTGGCCGGAAAAGTAAATGCAGTAATCTGGTTTCGATTGCTTTTGTACCAAGCTCCATAAATTTTTGACGAATGAGACTAGAAGATCGTTACAACAATCATTGGTCAGAGCCTGAAGAAAGCTTCTTGATAGTGCGCTAAATTTTTTTAAGAAGAAGTTTGATAGAAAACGTTGTCTCGAAACAAGGGTTAGAAAAATGCGAATTACCTTTGCACCAACCTAATAATATTGGCCCGACCGGAGTACTGAACATTGCAAGCATTCGTGAAGTAGGGTCATTATGCCGTGAATGCTAAAGCCATTTAAATTAAGAGGGGCTTGGTGCTCAGACAGCAGCTCAGAGCTAACTTGAAATGCAGCATTATTGCCGTAACATCGCTTTATACCAATGTATCCAATGATGCTGCACTTCAAGTTAGCTTTGAGCTGCTGTCTGTGCGCCAAGCCTCTCTTGATTTACATGGCTTTAGCATCCTCGGTATAATGACCCTATTTCGCGAATGCTTGCAATGTTCAGTATTCCGATGGTCGGGCCAATATTACCCTAATTTCACGCGTATAAGGCGCGGGGGAATTTTCCAAAATCGACCAGCCCAGACAAGCCAAAGGACTTTACAACCAAAGGACCCTATAACGTGCTGTATATTGCTTGAGAGAATCGTGCGATGTAAGGGTTTCTTTCCGGGATGCTGTACCGGCTGAGCGGCTTGCTTAAAAACTCGAAAAAGTGCGCCTTATACGCGTGAAATTAGAGTACAAACAGATTAGAGGCTTGACAACGAAGCAACATCTTGCACCTACTTTAGCCATCATTTTCATGTCTGAACAGGGAGCGATACCCGCTAACCCCAACAGTCCAATGTGAAATGCATATGGAAATGCTCGTTTCTAACAACTCATTTCATATCCACATCCGAAATCTGCGAACCGTTGCTCACAGAGGAGTTACGAAGGTCTTTTCCCTCAAAGTGGCGAAATTGCGTTGAGTACAGGAACTGTCCGCAGTGCAACTGGTAGAGACTGGTGTACTGGTATGTGTGGTCTCCCAGGCAACGCGTACCAGGGTCAGCCCTCCCTGCTTAAGCTTTTTCTTTTGTTTTTTCTTGAATGAGCTGTATGTATGTTTAAAATACCACTTAAAGACGATATGACAAAATTAGTTCAAATTTGTCAGAAAACATGAAGTTTCCAAGATACTAAACAGCCATTGACAGTCATTGCACAAATTTCAAACGAAAAAATGCTTGATTAGTTCCAAACTGAGGGAAAAACCCTCGCACCTACTGTGTGGTGAACGTTTCGCAGTATTTCGGAGGAGGTATGAAATGAGGTTCAGGAACGAGCATTTTCATATACGTTTCATATTGAACGATTGAGGTCAGCGGGTGTTGCTCCCTTGTAAGATAGAGGCGCCAGTGCTTCAGTAAAATCCCTTGCTTTCTGCTCGCTATATAAATGACTGCTGCGTCATATGCCCGACTCAAGCCGGGGTAGGTATTTGTTTCCGGATATCAAATCAGCAGTCATCAAAAATCGTTTTCACCAGGGAAAAGCCTAGTGGGGGGTGATTGGCCATTTTTAAATGTGCAGGTCCACCTTGCAGGCGTAAGTTACAAAGCTAACAAGGGAAGTTCACTTAGTCGAAGTGGCGATTCGCAAGGAGATCTATACCAGTGGATAGAGCTTGAAACGCTGATCTCAGATATACCTTCTATATCTGCGATGCGTCGTTCTTAAATAAGTTATGAGCTTTTCTACAGTCAAATTTTCGTGCATTTTGAGCCGCAAAATTATGATAACCTCTACACAAAAGTGTGCAAGCTGAAGCAAACCACCTAGTAAGCATTGTAGGTCTAAGTCGAGTTCATCCTAATGCTTTCGAGTGTTTTTCGACCATGTTGTTCATCCACAGGTTGTCATTTCATTCCTAGATCACACTTCCATTATGTGTAGAAAAAAGCCTCATAACCTCCATCTAGAAAAACGCGTCGCTCGCGTCGGAAACTTTCTGGAAACTACCAATGGATAGAACGTAAAACGATGTTTTCATATCTTCAATATCTGCGACGCATTTTTCTAGATGAAGGTTATGGGGCTTTTTTCTACACATAATGGAAGTGTGATCTAGGAATGAAATGAGGACCTGTGGATGAACGACATGGTCGAAAAACACTCGAAAGCATTCGGATGAACTCGACTTAGACCTGCAATGCTTAGTAGGTGGTTTGCTTAAGCTTGCACACTTTTGTGTAGAAGTTATTCTGATTTTGCGACCCAAAATCATTAAAATTTAACTTTAGAAAAGTTCATAACTTTTTTTGGAACAGAGCATCGCAGATATAGAAGGTATATCTGAAATCAGCTTTTTGAGCTCTATCCATTGGTATAAATCTCCTTCCGAATCACCACTTCGACTAAGTGATCTTCCCTTATAAGTGTTATTGCAAGCCCAGCAGTAAAAACATCTTGGTACATTCCTTGTTTGACATCAAAATAGCACAAAGCGGTTTATTGTGATAAATATGTACAAAACAGCTCTGCGGGTATGTTCCGGGAGCGACAACAATCATACTCCATCGCCTTAGCACACAGATTGCGGTTTCCAATGGCTATGCCACGCTTGAGCACAACTGTGAAGCATGCGGGTCTTCTCAAAGCTGAGCTTATGATTTGAGCAGTGACAACGAGATACCTCTACGTCCCATTCGCTTCTGATGCACTGAGCAGGGCAGTGCGGCGAGGCGTACATCTGGCGGGTTTGCACGGCGTGGTAAGAATGGTCGATATTTTTCCCTCTAATCTGAAACGCTAATTGGTTCGTAATCGAGCTTATGACCACATATGTACTACTCCAAACTGCATGATTTGCCTGGATGGTAACTGAGGTTCAGTCTTGTATATAAGTGTATATATGTGTATATACTATATATAGTGTATATCTTGTATATACTCCTGGACTCCTGTCTTGTGCTAGTCAAGGTGAGTGTTATGCTTGTGAATATGGTTTTGTTCAGCATTGTTGTTGTTTTTGTTTTCAAATGATAATTCGGTCTTTTGTTGGCGTCTGGGCGAGTGAGTTTATATGATTTTGGCTTGCAGGCTTTGAAGAAAGCGAAAGCGCCGAAACGTTAGCGAATAGAAGTGTTATCATGAATGTTCGCTCAGCCAATTCAACTGCGAGTATCCACTATGCCAAGGTTAAGAGGCAGCCGAACGGATACTTCTGATGTGTGAGGCTATTAAGGACTATAATTAAAGTCGAGGGAAGTGTTTAGGCATGAGTCTTTTAAAAACGACTCCCACCTTCCTCTGAAAGCCTCAAGCGACCCCTTCTTTCTCGTCTTCGCCTCCAGTACCTCGGAGCTGTGACATTTTGGAGGACTTCATCCATCCTGTTCTAGACAGTTTGTGATACTTTGGGCCTTCACGATTGATTTTCTGTGATTGCACCTTCACAAGCACACTTGGTTTGACGGCGGATTTTGATCTGAATGGGCCTAATTGTAAGAGCCATAGTTTACTCAGGAGCGGGATACTCCAAGATTTTACTCTAGCAAGAAGAGGCTATGGCTCAATACTTATGCCATGGAGCAATTTTTGAAAGGTAAGTTAGGAAGTTAAGGTAAAGGCTACAAACGCAAAGGCAACGCAAAAATGCTGACCTTTTGAGTGGTTGTGCCTGCCCTCATTAATTTTATTTTTTAATAAGCCTTCTCCCAAGTTTTTTGTGATTCTCTAGCACTAACCGCGATAATTCTTACAACAGGTGTTTGAGCTTAACTCTGCTTGTTTCGGCTTTGTGGTGTTACGTCCGTGGACTTGAAACACTTGCGATAAAAAACATTAAATATTTTGGCAGCACTTCTCAATTCACTCTCTGGAAGCGATTTAAAGTCTAATATCTAGCATCTGTTAGGGAACATTACTTTGTTATGAGTGCGAGAAGCTGACTTCTCTTATTTTTTCATCAAGTCAGACATGTTTAAAAGTTACGCTTATTTTAGACGCCAAGAAAGATCAGAAAATGTAATAGGTAACGGTTTCTGGGGGGAGGGGGGGGGGGTGGTTGAAATGCTGATTACGAAAGTCATAGTGCAGTATTGGAAAATCGCTGGGATTAGGCATCACTGCGATTTATAAATAAGGGCACCGAGAAATCTCAGATATTTGAAAGAATGCCACTTCTGAAAGAACGCTTATAGAACAATCGCAGCTTTTTATTAGATTGATCGCGGCGCAGTGACCACATTCTCGCAGACTTGAGAATATGCAAATGTTAAGGACCGCATGCTAGGGTTTCTGGGAGGGGGCTACGTGCATTTTTCCGCCCGAGACCCCGCGCGCCTTGATCAATTACCATTGCCACATTGCAACTACGAGCTTACCGCAGTGGCAAGTGCGCTGACTATTGCAGTGCAGTTTTATGAAGGTTCAAATCTGGAAAGCTTTTTTGCAAACTATGCACATACTCCTACAATGTGCGTGTTCGTTACCACGACTGTTGTTTTACCTCTTGATCGGATTTTTTGTAAGCAGCAATTGGTCTTTTTGTAAAGATATAATACTGCTTTTTCTAAACATGATAAAAAACTATGAATGTAACCGGGGGTATCTAGTGGTATAACGGTTTCAACCGGATCGATAGACAACACGGATCAAACGACTAATAATCTATCTCAGAAAAACGGCAACAAGCAACAAGAAACAATAATGCGTAACTTGAACAAGGCTTAACAAGGAAACGACGGGCTTTACCCTCTTGACCACTTTGGCAGGCTTACTAGGAATTCTCTAAGAGGGAGATCCGCCTCTCTTCGACGGAGTTAGCTCCCGCTAGCGCTTCCTCAGCGCGGACTCTGAGACTCCCCCCTGACTCCCGGTATTTATACCCTGTCGAAGGGGTCAGCGCGGGCTTTTCTTCCCGCCACTGAAGATCGGTAGGTCGGTGGTCCGCGCCCTCTGACATGAACAAACATTGCCGAGGATGCCTGCATCAAATGCTCTTATTGAGGAGAACTTTTCTGCTTTGAGTTGCTAGATCATCATGTGTAATAGAATAACTACAGGGGGCGCTTTTTCTCGCTTTTCACAGCATTGTGTAATAGGCTTGAATTTGGTAATAATTTGGCAATTTGATTGAACGCTTTACCACGCGTGCAGATTCGCACTAAAAACTTTTATTGCTTTCAAGCGCCAGAGGTGAACGAAAACAACGCCGTGGTGCGTACATAATCATTTTAGAATCTTTATATTTATAAAAAGTTTCTCCAGCAGAGATTGCTAACCTTCATACCGCTGCACAATAGTCAGCACACTTGCCGTTGCCGTAAGCTCATGTTACAATGTGGCAACGGTACTCAATCAAGGCGCGGGGAGTCCTGGGCGGAAAAATGCCAGTAGCGTCCCTCTCACAGTAGTTCTGCGGTTAACGAGGGTGTTGGAAATAGCGTTGCAAGTGACGTGTCAGACAACCCGTCTCATCTCAAACGGTCACTGCGATTTGTGACACGTCCCATGTGAAAGAAAATACCCCGAAGGGTAACATCAGCTATGCCACCTTTGCCATATAGAGTGTTTCCTTTGCTTGGCGTGCACCAACAGAAGTCAGGACCGAATTTTATTTGAGATTTTTTTCGATGCTCGACATTAACGTATCTTCATCTGCGATGCAGCCACGAATATTTCCAGTGTAAACATGAAACGTAGAGACGGTCGAAAGACGCGCATTAATCGGGTGTCACTAAATAAGAAAACCAAAAAGCAAGCTTAAGCTTATTTTACTCCTTTCGAATTTCAATTACATGATTTTTCGCTGTACCCTCTCATACAATGACAAAACTTTTGGAGTCTGAAGCTCTTGACTTCGAAGAGTACCTATCCCCTACCGCCCAATGCGCGCCGCTCGACATACATACTCCCAGGAATAGTGTAGAAACGCACTGCTTTTGAAGATTTGTTGAAATGGTTCGTACTTGCAGAAAAAAACTAAAAGGCCAGGAATTTTTGGTGACATATATTTGGTTTAACTACAGGTCATTTCTCAAGAACTTACTACTATAGCACGCTACCAACTCCATAAGACGAAGGACTGTCGATGAGGACATTGAGCTTATGTTCAACAATCCTTTTCCTACCCGTAAAGGTCAAAAAATGCTAAAATTGCTTTCTTACGAATTGGGTGACTAGAGCAACGGGGTGTGGCACACCCTTTTGAAAGCTGTGGCTGCAGCTTTTTAGGGGGTGGTGCCACACCCCATTAACTATATCAAAAAACATCTTTAGCGAACAGTATTTATACGAATCGATAGCCTAAACCTCGTAGATTCTATAGGAATGTTTTAAGCCTGGTTCGTCTTCTTAGCTCTGAGTAATATTTGGTGAAAGCACAGCCATTAAAAGCGAAAAATGGGAAAAATGAGATTTTGGTTGGCTTCTAATTCCACAGTTTGGAGGTCTTTTGAAGCGGGATTTCTGAGATGGACAAAGAAGGAGCAGTGCGTTGTCTTGAGTGCGAAGACGAATAGCTAATTTGAAACAAAGTTAATCATGTTGGAAAATGACCGTTTCGCTTAGGTAGCCTAGTATCATGAATCTTCAGAATTTGCTCAAACTTTGTCTACAGGGTTAATTGACATGCTAATTATGGATATGATACGAATACCATGTTATCACTATTATCAGATTACCCAACTACGACCCCCTCTCCTTTTGACTCCTCAATACGACCCCCTGTGGCGTGCCACACCCCACGCTTGACCCTGATTACGATTACAATGTTAGTTTTTGAAATTATCCGTTACTTTTATCGGCTTCATTAATTTTTTGCAAAGTTAGACCTACGGGGCTGGTATTTGGCACAGTGGGGTAAGTGGGCATGCTGATATATAAAACAGCAGGAATATGGCATGTAGACATGGGCACAGGGAAGGGTTGTCCATGGATGAGAGCATTACAGCGTTTTGACAGGGCCGGCGCAACCGGGTAAGCCAGCTAGTATATGCTAAAATTCCAGTTATACCAAAAGGTTCACTTTTGTATCTTTGACATCTAGTTACTAATGATTGCTTGACTGCGAATGTTGCCTTCTTACTGAATGAATGATGAGCGCTCGCTATAAGAACGATGCGCCCAAGATCATGCGACTAGCGCTCGCAGAAAATTTTATTTTGCTGCCCGTTGGCAGAACACGCGACAGTGAAGGAAGTACCGCTTGCTGAAGGGTTTGGCACGCTCCAAAATTTGGCTGACTACTGGCAAGAAAACGCGAGTTCTCGGTCCGCCTGCCCCAGCTATTATCTGAGATTGTCCACATAAAGTGTAATGGGCTGCGAAAAACAGTTCAGATTTTATGCCATTTTAGGGTACTAGTGTCTTCTCCACATTTTTTCTCCCAAAGTGACCAGTCTTGTCTTCGGTTTTCGGTTACAGTTGATCTCGCGTAGAGGTAAACAGATCACACACTGCACAATAAGACAAACGGCTTTACCATTATCACTAAGTAATGATGCTATTTCGTAGTGTCTTACACATCCTTTGGACCCATCATTTGAGCGTGGCGATCCTCGGTTAATCAACACCTACCGCTAGTCTGTAATTGTGCGAGCAAACAGATCTTGTGAGATGTACACGATTTCCTTTTTTTTTCAATGCTTGAAGTTGATCACAGGGAAAATTTGTAAAACTTTTGTCGTTGAAAATATTTCTTCTTTCATCAAGTAAGTCAGATAAGCCTCGCAATCTACAACTTTAACGTAACATTAGAGAGCTTGAATCTTCTTTATACAAAAACTCAAAAATTTGTCGCCTCAACTCAACGGAGCACTAACTGAATATGTCCGAAAATTAGATTTCCAAAAGTGCCTGGATCTTTAATTACAACCTAATAGTTTTGAAATCACTCAACGACAAGCCTCAACAGATGATTGTGAAGTGTAATGTTGGCCTGGAGCCTCACTTCCAATGTACGAGTAGCTGCCATCGGCAGGGGTCTATCGTGGTAGAGCACATCACTTGTCATTTTTTATTGTCACATGCCAAATTACAGTGCAACAGAACTAGCTTGACTTCAGCTACATTTTTATCGTGCCCTGTTGAAGAGAAAAAAACAACAGAATTCCATTCTCTTTCTTCAACGCAATATTATAGTGCCCCTGTCCCACTTTTACACCCCCTGTGTTCATGGTGGTGATGGGGGCTTGTGCGGCGCAAATCCCGCGCGACCGCCTCGCTCGGGCTCTGCGCTTTTTTATGAGCTGCTTTCTTATCATTTAGCCACACCTAACCGTGCGAATGACGGAGTTTCAATCGCTAATTAAGCCTGAGAAGACGACTAGAAAGCACGCTTGCGAAAGAGGTGCAGAGCGCAGGCGAGGCGGCGGCGCGAGACCTAAGCAGCACGAGCGCCCACCACTTCTAACGATACAGAGTGGTGTGCTTTTCTCGTGAGCCTCTTGGTGATGACGCCAGCTTGAATGTCGACCGGGGGGTGGGGGAGGAGAAAAATAGGGCACAGAGGTGTAATAAATTCTTGAATGCTTTGGCTTTCCTGAGCTGAGTTATGAATCCTATCTGCAATTCCAGCTAATTTTGTGTGATCCTTTGCGCTTTGTTTTGAAAAAGAAGAGGAAAATCCAGAAAAAAGACAGTTTAGGTTACTAGTAAGGCCTTGCTCGGTGGCATAGTCATCAATTAGGTATCTCCGTTCATTTTTTGCGTAAAATTTTTAATAAAAACCTGGATATTTCGGTAAAACGTTATGTACCTCCGAGTAAGGGGGGGGGGGAGCTAAAAAAAAACAGAAACATGTTTATCGAATCTCCGCTTTGTAAGCTTGTATGAACTATTACACGAGAAAGCTTGTATCTCTTCAAAAATGGGTTGATGTCAACTACAGCCCCCCCCCTTTCCCAGTAGCTTGCCATTCATGGATTGCCTAAGCAGGATTTTTTGGAACGGGAAGGCTTTATGCACCAACGCTTGATATATTATTCTGTAGCTAAAAAGACGAGAAACCGACAAGGACCATCTCTTTTTCTAAGATTTTCTGCGAAGCAATATAAGAGCAATTTTATTCAAATACGCTCAGCTAGTCTGTACCACAAAATCTTACAGGTAAGGACGCTCTACGCTCCGTCAAAAGCTTGAATTTCTAACTTTAAGATTATTTGGTTTTTGTATAACTACTAGCTGCTTTACCCGGCTCCACCCGGCCCCGTCAAAACACTATGATAAAGGTCTCATCGCTATTCCCATCCTTTCCTCTTCCGATGTTTCAGCTGCCATTGATTGAGAAAATCTTGTACGCCTTGCTTCAAGATATGCCTCACGCTGTTTAGACATCTCTCCTGCTCTAGTCTCTCGCATCCTCTCAGCATAGGGATCGACCCGTCCAATGCTTGCTCTTTTCCTTGGTGGCATCGTGATGGTTGTTAAAATTTAGGATATTTTTTCTGCTCATTTCTCTCATCATGATTGCTCGGATACCACGAATGTTCGCGTAAGCATTGCGAAGTGGAAACAACCGGTAGCACAATGCTGAAAATCATTCCCTATCGCGCTTTTTGCTATCCGGTGGCTTAGCTCCGCAATGCTCTGCCACTATTTCATGAAAACCCGACAATACCCTTCCCGTTCGTCATCAATCCAGTAATGCCAAAAGTGAGTAAACGCACTTTTCGAACTACTATAGTCTCTACTACTACAGTTTCTGTGTTTATGGATGTTCAAAGAAAGGTTTGAACTTTTTAATTTCACTGATTAATAAACCACTAGAGAGATTTGCAAAGTGGGTCCGTTTTTGCATGCAAAAAAGCGGTTTGACTCGAAAAACGCAGCCCAGAGCTTGCGGAAAGACGTGAAGGCTACGGCAGGGCGAAGGCGTAGAAGTAATTGAGAAGGGGCAAACTATGCGCACGCGTATCTTCACCGTTGTAAACCCTACGTTTCATGCGCTCTGCTGCTAATGCAGCCGCATTCGCGACCAAAGGAAATGCGCCTTTGTCAAGTAGCCTGTACACACCTCAGCATGAATGCATACATTATTTTCGAACATATACGAAAACCTACTCAAAGTGCGTTTTTTGGCACTGCTCTTTGCTTGCAGAAACTTAGAATAAAATGTACCGCTGCTCTACACCCTACTTAAAAAAATGATCTGTGGCCGTATTCATCATTGATATCTTGAGGTAAATTCTGCCACCAGGTAGTCTTATCACTCATTATCAGCAAATACCCGTATTCACAAAGTACACTGAGGTAAATTCTCAATGTAATTTTGCTGATAATGAGTGATAAAACTACCTGGAGGTAAATTTTACTTCAAGGTATCAATGATGAATACAGCCACTGATAAGCTTCATTTTCCTCGATGTAAGTAAAACAAATCAATAAATCGTTAGATGGACCCGGTGACTCGCCGCGAAAAGTAGCCTATGACCTGCGCCGTGGCTTGTTTATAGGGGAGAGAATTTCAGCATCCTAAGTCCACTTAGAAAAATTTGTGTTCCGAACAAAGATTCACACAAACATACACACTGTGACTTATATATATATATATATATATATATATATATATATATATATCAGTGGCGTACCCAGGATTTCGGCTCGGGGGGGGGGGGGGAGCGACAAAAATTTTTTTCTAATGAAGGTGCGTGGCGTCAGCCACGCACTCCGAAAAATTTTTTGGGATGTTTCCCAAGATTTTTCCGGGCCCCTGACCCCAAAATTTCAGGAAAAGGGGGCGTGGCGGCAGCCACGCCCCCGAAAAATTTTTTTACATTTAAATTTTTAAAATTTTTTAAAAATTATTTTAATTATTTACAAGTAAAAACAAGTCTTCTCCACATTTTCATAATACATTTAAGTAACTTTCAAAAATTTCGCGACCCATTCCCCGGGGGAGGCGCCCCCTCCGCCCTCCCCTCTCCGTACGCCACTAATATGTATATATTAGGTCATTCCGAAAGTAATTTCGCTTTGCATTCGATGCAGAATTTCATTCTCTTTTAACGATTATGAAAGTGTTGTAAAATAGTTAACGAGCTTTCAGAAAATAACCAAAATTTGCGACCCATGCTTTTTGAGATGGTCAAGTTTCACGATTTTTTAAAACTTTCATATCAATCTTCAGAAGGAGTTCAAGTAAGGTTTCGATAGAGTAAGTCATACAGAATACAGTACTGCTTTTTTCTCCTTTTCATAGCTTGTCATACATCTTTAACAGAATTTTAACTGATGCTACCGATTTCCATACTTGAGCAGCTAAATCCTCGTGGAACATCAAAAGAAGAGCAGCTCGCGCATTATTCGATGCAGTGTTTTCTCTTCTTTCTTCTTTTCTTTTTTTTCGTTTTCGATTCGTTTAGTTTTCGGGGATAAATCATCATAACTCATTTCTTAGCGAGCCCCAGGCTGTACCCGAAAAACACGAAATTTGATATTTCGAATACGTAAACCTTCACTTGCTTTGTGAAATCAATGCTAGCTCATAATAATATCTTGGTAGTCTCAAATTACGAAAAATTATGATGTTTGATGCGATTGTGGCTGAGGTGGGCCTGCCAAAATCCGATGGTTCTGTTAAAAAATCTTTTAAAAAATTACGGCAAGCTGCGAGAAAGAGAAATAGTGGTACTGTATTCTATAAGGTTTGCTCTATCGAATCCTTACTTGAACTCTTTCTAAGGATTGATATGAAAGTATTAAAAATTGTGAAACTCGACTATCTTAAAAAGCATGGATCGCAAATTTTGGTTATTTTCTGAAAGCTCATTGACTGTTTCGCAATAGTTTCATAACCATCAGAAAGAGAATGAAATTCTGCATCGAATGCTTCCAAGATCTCTCAGAAATTTCTTCCATCAAATGTGGCGCCCGTTTGAAAAAAGCGAAATTACTTTCGGAATGACCCAATATACAGGGTGTCCCAAAAAAATGTATCGAACGTTTGATCGTTAATATCTCTCTTCCCAAGAAGTCTTTTGCCTTGCTTCGGGTACCGTTCTGTAGAGCTGGCTTCAACTTAGATTTGCATTATAGAACGAATCACCCAACTCTCTTCATTACTGTAGCATTACGGTAGAAACTTCAAAAAGGGTTTTAAGCAATGAAAGGCCATATTTTGCCTCAGAAAAGACATAAAACAGCCTGAAAACTTTTACACTAGGCTAATTAGAGTTGCTGATTATAACTATAAAGCTCACAACTTATTATGATGCGTCATTGAAGAGTTATGCTTATGCCAGGTAAGAGGTAGCGGCCATTTTTTCAATGTTCTTAAAAAATGCGATTAAACCGTTCAGAATGCTTCGTAATCTTGTGAATAGTTGAGCATTGAACTCAGGGTCCATAAAAACCTCAATACACAAGTTTTCACATTTTTTTTTGAAAATTTTTGAAACGGCAGCTTTTCCCACATTGATACCATATGTTTCAAGTTTCTACCGTAATCCTACAGTAATGAAGAGAGATGGGTGATTAGTTCTATGCTGCAAATCTAAATTGAAGCCAGTTCTACAAAAGGGTACCTGAAGCAAAGCAAAAGACTTCTTGGGAAGAGAGATATTAACGACCAAACGTTCGATACATTTTTTGGGACACCCTGTATATATTAGGTGGGTCCGAAAGTTCTGTCGTTTTATTTTCAAAAATTTGTAACTTTGCGCTGTTTCAACGGATTTGCTTGCATGTAATCTTATTGGAAAAAATAAGTCTTTCGTTTTCAAATGCTGTTTTGCTAAGCTTCCGTTTCACATTGGGTGCGGAGAAAAAATGGAAAACTAAGACCATATAAGCTTTGATCATTTCAAGTTAGTTTGTTTGTTGACTAGTTAGTTAGTCATCGACAAATTAATTAATTTTGGCGCTTTCCATAGTAAACTCGATATTCATAACTTCTCACAGAGACATCCAAACAACACAAACTTTTCACAGATGCAAAGAGTAGGCTAAAAAACATATGTACTGACGATTTCAGATTTTTTTGCAGCATTCCAGATTTTTGGTGACCTAACTTAAAATGGTCAAGTTATATATGGTCTTAGTTTTCCATTTTTATCTCCGCACCCAATGCGAAACAGAAGCTCCTTAAAACAGCTTTTGAAAGCGAAAGACTTATTCTTTCTGATAAGGTTACAAGCAAGCGAATCTGTTGAAAAATCGCGAAGTTACAAATTTTTGAAAACGAAACGACAGAACTTTCAAAAGTAATTTCGTTTTTTTTAAACGGGCGTCACATTTGATGGAACAAAGGTTTCTAAAGGTTATGAAATTGTTGCAAAACAATCAGTGAGCTTTCAGAAAATTACCAGAATCCGCGAGCCATGCTTTTTGAGATGGTCAAACTTCACGATTTTTCAAAACTTTCATATCAATCCTCAGAAGGAGTTCAAGTAGCAGTTCGATAGAGTAAGCCTTATAGGATACAGTACTTTTTTTTTCTCTTTCTCATAGCTGGCCGTAATTTTCTAAAAGATTTTTTATCAAAGCCATTGGATTTTGGCAGGCCTACATCAGCCACAGTCGCATCAAACATCATAATTTTTCGGAATTTGAAACTACCAAGATCGTGCTATGAGTTAACATTAATTTTACAAAACAAGTCAGGGTTTACCAGCTCGAAATATTAAATTTCGGGTTTTTCGGGTACAGCCTGGGGCTCGCTAAAAAAATGAGTTATGACGATTTCTCCCCGGAAGCTAAACAAATCGGAAACATAAAACACCTGTTAGAAAGAGGAGAAAATGCTGCATCGGATAGTGCGCGAGCTGCTCTTCTTTTGATGTTCTACGAGGATCTAGCTGCCCAAGTATGGAAGTCGGTAGCATCAGTTAAAATTCTGTTGAAAATGTATGACAAGCTATGGAAAGGAGAAAAAGTAGTGCTGTATTCTATAAGGTTTACTCTATTGAGTCGTCATTTGAACTCCTTCTGAGGACTGATATGAAAGTTTTGAAAAATCGTGAAATTTGACCATCTCAAAAAGAATGGGTCGCAGATTTTGGTTATTTTCTGAAAGCTCATTGCTTGTTTTGCAACAACTTCAAGACCATTAGAAAGAGAATGAAATTCTGCACCGAACACCTCCAAGACCTTTTGGAAACCTTTGTTCCATCAAATGTGGCGCCCGTTTGAAAAAAGCGAAATTACTTTTGAAACGACCTAATATATGAGGTTGGCTCGAAAGTTCTTGCGTAATTCAAGCAAAATTCAATAACTTTTCAATGACTAAACCTAAATTTACAATCTTCTTCTCTAAATATTGGAAGGCCTGCGCTCCATGATGGATGTTTAAGCGCAAGATTTCATGAGCTAGCCCCCGAGAACGAAGCTCTCAAACATGGGACTTCAAAATTTGCAATTCTGAGTTTGGTGCCAGAAAATCGCAGAGTGCCGCTAGCTAGCCGAAAAAAATCTGTAAAAATTACTTACCCTGCAAAAGTCCATAAGTTACTTTGGAAGGCTTTGATATTGCACGGTGAAGCAAAAACAAAAAATTGGTGAAATATTCATTTTGCGGAAAAAATCCACTCATTACCGCAGTTTTTCGGCAAAAACAATCTTTTACACTCCAAAAAACGTCGCAAGGTTCTAAATAGGCAATATGTCTTATTTCTGGTTGAAAACTGTGTTTTTGCGGAAAAATTACATTGATAAGGGGATTCATGCTGTAAAATGACGAATTCCACAAATTTTTTGTTTTCGCATTTCCATGCGAGATCAAAGCCTGCTAAAATAACGTATGGACTTCTGCAGTGTAAGTAATTTTCACAGATTTTTTTTTCGGTTAGCCAGCGGCACTCTGCGATTTTCTGGCACTAAACTCAAAATTGCAAATTTTGAAGTCCCATATTTGAGAGCTTCGTTCTCGGAGGCTGGCTCATGAAATCTTGCGCTTAAACATCCATCATGGAGCGCAGGCCTTCTAATATTTTTAGAAAACAAGATTGTGAATTCAGGATTAGTCATTGAAAAGTTATTGAGTTTCTTTGAATTACGCAAGAACTTTCGAGCCAACCTAATACAGTGCTGGACATAATTATACAGCCACTCTAGAAATCGTCGTAATTTTTGTTCTTGTCAATGAATCTGTCTGAAACTTTGCTGTATTGTGCGCATGTCAACCTACCATAACAAAACGGCTTCCAGTCTTGTTGAGTTTGAACGGAGAAAAACGAAAAAAAATCGAAAAGCCCTCTTTGAAAGCTGGACAAAATTATACAGCCACCTGGTTTTTCTAATCACTATCGCATTCGTTGACTCTCAAATTTTTTTGTACAATTACATCCCAAAATATGAAACATTTGCGACACTTACGGCCTGTCTTCCTACTCAAATAGAAGCAATCGCTGCATTTCTTGCTTTTAAAAGCATTAAAAGTCAATCTCCTCCAACAAACAACTGCTTTAAGGAGTTTTCAAGCTCTTGTTCATTCCAAATGATAATCATGGAATTTACTGACCCTTTTGGATAGATGAGGTGAAGAGCGCTTTCGTAAACTCTGCGTAATCGCTGATTTTGACGGACAGACTCCAACCTCAACATAGGCTTGGAACGCTTTTAAACCACAAAACTCAGAGTTTGCAATGTCCACAAAGTGCTGAACTTGATTTATCACATTGTCTACATGGGGATACAGCTTTCGCAACAACTTTCAGATTTCTCCTAATAATGCGGTAGCGATTTAGACCTGGAATACTTTCCACAAAAATTCCCTGCGAGCGGAAGATTCGATATAACCCTAGATCTCCTTATTTCCGTCTGTGTTTCATGTCATATTTCACCCGATGAATGAGATTAGCTAAGATTTTGAAGTTTTAAGCGTCTCCGGTTTTATCTCGTGATCTGAGTTGGCTTTGATTGTACAGGGTGCTCCACTCAACATTCAGTGAATGTCAACTGCGGCTGAATCAGAGTGCTCAGTCCCGAAATTTCTTCCCAGTCATGCACACGAGTTCACTGTTGTATGGCTGTCGTAATGGCTACATTACAGTATTTTCTGTCGCTTGAAAATCGAGTTTCGTGGTGCAAAAGTGCGTCAACCCTATGGTGAGGTTGGAGTCTGTT
>CATQJL010000326.1:33617068-33660124 GCA_958299035.1 Cylicocyclus nassatus
AAGCAGTGGTATCAACGCAGAGTACTGTGCCTACCTAAAAAAATTCGGGAGCTAAGAAGTGCTTTAATCAGTAAAAACTCCAGGTGGACCTATAATTTTGGCCAGCCTTCAAGCCTGCTTTTTTCAAAATTTCTAATTTTTTCTTGAATAATTAAACGAAAACGAGAACCGTTTTGAAGGCTGATAGTAGGCTGGTAAACACACGTCTCTACCAAATTTTGGAAAATTTCATTCACAACAGAGTGAGTTATGGCATCTTTTAGAGTGGACCTATAATTTTGGCCAGCACCGTATTTATTTATATTTATTATATATTATTTATATTATATATTTATATTATTTTGCTTTCCTTTTTGGGGCAAAATATGGCCTTTCTTGGCTCAAATCCCTCTTTGAAGTTTCTATCGCAATCCTACAGTAATGAAGAGAGATGGATGATTCGTTCTATATTACAAATCTAAGTTGAAGCCAGCTCTACAAAACATAGCTGAAGCAAGGCAAAAGACATGTAGGGAAGAAAGATATTAACGGATTTCGGACCGGGTGGGGGGGACAAAATTTTTTTTCATATGAAGGTGCGTGGTGAAGGTGCGTGGTGTTAGCCACGCACTCCGAAAAATTTTTTGGGGTGCTACTCAAGATTTTTGCGGGTCCCCAACCCCTAAAATCTGGAAAAAGGGAAGGTGGCGTCAGCCACGCCCCCGGAAAAAAATATTTATAAGGCTAATTTGAATTTTTAAAAAATTTTAAAAAATATTTCAATTGTTTACACAAATAAACAAGTTGTTTGCGCATTTTTATAACCTATATAGATAAGTTTCCAAAATTTCGCGACCCATTCTCGGCCCCCCCCCGCTCCCCTCGGTCCGCCACTGACATATATATTAGGTTGGTCCGAAAGTTCTTGCGCATCATTTTCAAAAAACCATAACTTCCTTGCCACTCGATGGATTTCGCTGAAATTATATACGTTCGAAAGAGGAATCCATGCTCTTTACATCTGTTCCTTCGCCATGAATTACTTTGAAAAACTTCGAGAGTTACAAGCAATTGAAGGAAATCAGTCAAAATTGACATTTTTCGAGCTGGGTCACAAAAAATTCTGAAAGTATTTTTATATGATAGAGAAAATTATGCTCATTACAATGGTGTCTTTCCCATGAGCTAAGACGAAAAAAATCGAAAGTTAGGAGCAAATAAAGAGAATTCCTTTAGTTTTGCAATTTTTGAGCATGTTCAAAAAAGCCTAGAAATGTCACAGAAAATGCGGGAAAGCCATGAACATGGGTTTTGTGACGTTCTCTTCCTAGCTGAGTAAAAATCGTGCTGATCGAGAGCAATTTTGATTTTCAAAAAAGCATTTTCAAAAAACCATAACTTCCTTGCCACTCGATGGATTTCGCTGAAATTATGTACGTTCGAAAGAAGAATCCATGCTCTTTACATCGGTTCCTTCGCCATGAATTACTTTGCAAAACTTCGAGAGATACAAGCAATTGAAGGAAATCAGACAAAATTGACATTTTTCGAGCTGGATCACAAAAAATTCTGGAAGTATTTTTATATGATAGAGAAAATTATGCCCATTACAATGGTACTTTTCCCATGAGTTGATACGAAAAAGCTCAAGAGTTAGGAGCAAATGAAGAAAATTCTTTCAGTTTTGCAATTTTTGAGCATGCTCAAAAAAGCCCAGGAACGTCACAGAAAATGCGAAAAAGTCATGAACGTAAGTACTGTGACATCCTCTTTTTAGCTGAGCAAGTTTCGAACTAATCGAGAGCGATTTTCTTTTTCATGATTTTTGCGGATTTTCAAGCCTGCATTTTTCACGAAAATCAAAATTGCTCTCGATTAGCACGATTTTTGCTCGACTAGGGAGAGAAAGTCACAAAACCTATGCTCATGACCTTCCCGTATTTTCTGTGACGTTCCTGGGCTTTTTTGAGCATGCTCAAAACTTGCAAAAATGAAGGAATTCTCTTCATTTGCTCCTAACTCTCGATCTTTTTCGTCTCAGCTCATGGGAAAAGTACCATTGTAATGGGCATAATTTTCTCTATCATATAAAAATACTTTCAGAATTTTTTGTGACCCAGCTCGAAAAATGTCAATTTTGACTGATTTCCTTCAATTGCTTGTAACTCTCGAAGTTTTTCAAAATAATTCATGGCGAAGGAACAGATGTAAAGAGCATGGATTCTTCTTTCGAATGTATATAATTTCAGCGAAATCCATCGAGTGGCAAGGAAGTTATGGTTTTTTGAAAATGATGCGCAAGAACTTTCGGACCAACCTAATATATATCAGTGGCGTACCGAGGGGGCCCCGAGAATGGGTCGCGAAATTTATGAAAGTTACTTAAATGTGTTATAAAAATGTGCAGAGGACTTGTATTTACTTGTAAATAATTAAAATAATTTTTAAAAATTCAAATTAGCTTCATAAAAATTTTTCGGAAGCGTGGCTGCCACGCTCTCTTTTTCTGGAATTTTGGGGTCATGAGCCCGGAAAAATTTTGGGAAACATCCTAAAAATTTTTTCGGAGTGCGTGGCTAACGCCACGCGCTTTCACTGAAAAAAATTTTTGTCGCCCCCCCCCCCCCGAGCCGAAATTCTGGGTACGCCACTGATATATAAAGTGCGGTTCATAATTATACGAACACCCAAAATTTTGTAAGTTTTCGGACTTTTTGGGAGAAACTCAAAAAGCCGTTGGTACCACGCGAAAGAGCACAACCGAAAACGGTATATGATCCATAAGAATGGGAATTGATGTCAATCTTAGGAGTGTTTTTGCGCCTTATGCGAATTTTTAGCGGTTCATAATTATACGAACACCTCGAACAAAGGTTCATTTTTCATTCAAGATTGCAATCATTTGAGTCCAAATTTTTTGTAGAGTTACAGTAACAAAGTCTGACATATCTGCTACACACTGAACTCAGTGCAGTTCAAAAAGAGGACCGTTATTTTTTTCAGAAGGCTCTAAATGCTTTTGGAGTAATTGCGCTCCAAAAACAGCCGTTCTCCTGTGGTTTACGCGCTCTAATTAGCTTCTACCAAAGCTATGAGATAAAATAAGCTTTCTAGATAGGTATTTTGTTTGACGCTTGGAAAATCCTTGTGTTTTCGCGCCGTTTTTTCAACCAAGTTCCAACCTTATCACAGAGTTAGCACGATTTGAGCCTCAAAACTCAGCTTCTGAAGCCGTACAATGAAGTAAGCATATAGTATGTAGAAGTTCACAAGACTGTATATTTGGCTAGAAAAATTCAGCAGCGTTGAGCGTTTGTTTTGGCCACGCAGACGTCATTTCACCAAAAACACTGTTTTTACTATTGCAATCACACCTCTATTTGGTTTGTAGCTCCGCAGCCTCAAGATCAGTTCTACAAAAAACCCAAAAACTTTGGCACAAAAACATCATCATGCAAGCAATGCAACTGCTTCATATCAGATGTTTGCGCAAGACAGAAGCTGAGTTTTGAGGCTCGAAATCGTGCTAACCATTAGGGTTGGGATGGAACTTGGTTGAAAAACGGCGCGAAAACGCAAAAATTTTCCAAGCGTCAAACAAAATACCTATCGAAAGAGCTTATTTTATCTCATAGCTTTGCTAGAAGCTAATTAGAGCGCGTAAACCACAGAAGAACGGATGTTTTTGGAGCGCAATCACTCCAAAAGCATTTAGAGCCTTCTGAAAAAAGTAACGGTCCTTTTTTTGAACTTCAATGGGTTCAGTGTGTAGTAGGTGTTTCAGACTTTATTACTGTAACTCTACAAAAAATTTGGACTCAAATGATTGCACTCGCGGATGAGAAATGGACCTTTGTTTGAGGTGTTCGTATAATTATGAACCGCTAAAAATTCGCATTAAGCGCAAAAACACTCCTAAGATTGACATCAATTTCCATTCTTATGGATCACATACCGTTTTCGGTTGTGCTCTTTCGCGTGGTACCAACGGCTTTTTGAGTTTCTCCCAAAAAGTCCGAATACTTACAAAATTTTGGGTGTTCGTATAATTATGAACCGCACTTTATTAGGTCGGTGCAAAAGTTTTGTCAGTTTTTTCAATCCATCGGCAATCACGCTAGAACGATGATAAACAAAGACTTCAAAAGTTATCCGATGCAAAATTTTTCCTCTTTCCAGCTGCTAAATTGTAGTTGTGTTTCGTTGGAGAGTGACGAGATATTTGCTGCAAATTACAACCACTCGTTTTTACCATGTCCAAATTTCGCTAATTTTCAAAATTTTCGTATGAGACTTTCGAAGGAGCCCTGATAGCCAGCAGATAGGGCTAACCTTTTGCCAACTTATGCAATTTTTTCTTTTTATCAGCTGCTTTTCCAGATTTTTGCTAAGTAATTTTCTAAAAGTCTTGTGTTTTGGAAAAAATTGCATAACCTGTTATTGAATCAAACACTGCAAAACCTACAGAAAACTGAGGTTTTAGCACATGGTTATTTCTACCGCTACCATTACAAATTAAATGAGCGATTTTCGCTTTAAATTATGAAGATTTTGAAACACAGGTTACGCCTGTGCGCACTCCTGAAATTGAGAAATACTGCGATTTTCCCCACAAATTTCGCCTGTCTCGGCAAAAAAAGACAAGTATTAGAAAGAGGAGAAGAATCTGCATCGAATGGTGACTAAAGTGTTTAGCATTTTATGTTCTACGAGATCAAAATAGGCTGAATGTATAACTTGGTCACTTCAAAAATAAATCGTAGAAATTCTGAAAAGCAAGCTGTAGGGCTACAAAAAATTGCATAGATTGGCAAAAGGCTAGCCCTATCTGCTGGTTATTAGGGCTCCTTCGAAAGTCTCATACGAAAATTTTGAAAATTAGCGAAAATTGGACATGGTAAAAACGAGTGGTTGATATTTGCAGCAAATATCTCGTCACTCTCGCAACGAAACACAACTACAATTTAGCAGCTGGAAAGAGGAAAAAATTTTGCATCGGATAACTTTTGAAGTCGTTCTAGCGTGATTGCCGATGGATTGAAAAAACTGACAAAACTTTTGCACCGACCTAATATATACAGGGTGTCCCAAAAAAATGTATCTAACGTTTGATCGTTAATATCTCTCTTCTCAAGAAGTCTTTTGCATTGCTCCAAGTACCGTTTTTTAGAGCTGGATTCAACTTAGATTTCCATTATAGAACGAATCACCCATCTTTCTTCATTACTGTAGGATTACGGTAGAAACTTGAAACATATGGTGTCAATGTGGAAAAAGCTGCGTTTCAAAATTTTTCAAAAAAATTGTGAAAACTCGTGTAATAGGGTTTTTATAAACGCTGAGTTAAATACTCAACTATTCACAAGATTACGAAGCTTTCTAGACGGTGTAATCGCACTTTTTAGGAACATTGAAAGAATGGCCGCTACCTCTTACCTGGCATAACTCTTCAATGAAGCATCATAATTAGTTGGGAACTTTACAGTTATAATCAGCAACTCTAATTAGCCTAGTGTAAAAGCTGTCAGGCTGTTTGGTTTCCTTTCTGGAGTAAAATATGGCCTTTCATTGCTTAAAATCCTCTTTGAAGTTTCTACCGTAATCTTACAGTAATGAAGAGAGATATGTGATTCGTTCTATAATGCAAATCTAAGTTGAAGCCAGCTCTACAGATTGGTACCTGAAACAAGAGAAAAGACTTCTTTAGAAGAGAGATATTAACGATCAAATGTCCGATACATTTTTTTGGGACACCATGTATATTAGGTCGTTTCAAAAGTAATTTCGCTTTTTTCAAACGAGCGCCACATTTGATGGAACAAAGATTTCTAAGAGATCTTGGAGGCACCCATGCTTTTTGAGGTGGTCAAGTTTCACAATTTTTCAAAACTTTCATGTCAATCCTCAGAAGAAGCTCAAGTAACGATCTGATAGAGTAAACCTCATAGAATACAGTGCTACTTTTTTCTCTTTCTCATAGCTTGCCGTAATTTTTCAAAAGTTTTCTAAATAGAGCCATCGGATTTTGGCAGGCCCGCCTCAGCCACAATCGCAGCAAACATCATAATTTTTCGGAATTTGAGACTACCAAGACTGCACTATGAGTTAGCATTAAATATGCAAAGCAAGTGAAGGTTTACGGGTTCGAAATATCAAATTTCTTGATTTTCAGGTACAGCATGAGGCTCCTTGAAAAAATGAATTGTGATGATTTTATCCCAGAAAACTAAAAGAATCGGAAACAAAAACTACCTGTTAGAAAGAGGAGAAGATGCTGCGTCGAATAGTGGCCGAGCTGCTCTTCCTTTGATGTTCTACGAGGATTTAGCTGCCCAAGTATGAGAATCGGTAGCATTAGTAAAAATTCTGTCAAAAATGTATGACAAGCTATGAAAAGGATAAAAAAGTAGTTTTGCATTCTATATGGTTTGCTCTATCGAACAGTTACTTGAACTTCTTCTGAGGTTTGATGTGGAAGTTTTAAAAAATTGTGGAACTAGACTACCTCAAAAAGCATGGGTCGCAGACTTTGGTTATTTTCTGAAAGCTCATTGACTGTTTTGCAATACTTTCAAAACCATTAGAAAGAGAATGAAATTCTGCATTAAATGCTTCCAAGATCCCTTAGAAACCTTTGTTCCATCAAATGTGGCGCCCTTTGAAAAAAGCGAAATTACTTTTGAAACGACCTAATATACATGCTGGGCATATTATACAGGGTGCGGCAAAGGTCTGGGAGCCTAGTACTTTTTCGTACAAAACGAGAAGGGAAGTACCTAGAAACGAAAAATTTGGCGCACACATAATTCGAACCTCTGCGGATACAGCCCAGTTCTTGAATTGCAAAACTGCCTCTTTTACCTTCCACGCAGCCCTACAAAATCTTGGCAGGTCCACCTGTCATGGCACGCAGGTAGTCGTAATGGAATTCGCCCCACGCCTTCAAAATAACTGCTTCTTTTACCTTGGCAAATGCGCAGCATGATAGAGCAAACTTTCGTCTACAACATACTTCCAAAAGAATTTTTTGCATTGCTTAGGGATAAAAATATTGGATTTTAAATTAGAAGCATGTGTACATACCGGAATTTTGGCTACAATTGCGCGAATAAAAACTCAAAAATCTCGCTTAAAAAGTATAAAAAGTGTTCCCATGGCCGAATTTCAATAGATTCTAATTTAGAAGATGTATGCAAAGAATACAGCCTTGGTCTCAGTGCCTGTTGAGCATTCTATAGCTTTTAAACTTGTTCTGAAGACGGATTTCCACTGGCACGTGGGTAACACTCGCAAACTTTATTTTCCGTTCATGCAAGAACAGCTCCTGGCAAAAGCAAAACTAGGATACAATAGTACAAAGCCTCTTCTATGTTGTATGCATCGAAGTTTTGTAAGATATTAACAGCATCTCTAGCTACAGCAAAAATTGTAAATACCAAAAATTCTGGTTTTTTCGCTTTGCAAAAGTACTACTTTGTAATCTCCATTCTTACAAACACATATGGCAGCCATTTCCAGCCAAATAAAGTGCATTCTGTAGAGGATGACCGCAGCATCATGTGGCATAAAAATGAAATCAAAACCTTCAGTATCTTTTCAATTGCAGTACTGCAAAGTTAGGCTCCCAGACTTTTGCCGCACCCTGTAGAGACACTCTAAAAATCGTCGTAATTTTCGTTCTTGTCAATGAATCCTTCTGAAACTTTGCTGTCTGGTGCGCATGTAAGCCTACCATAACTCCTCAGAACGGCTTCCAATCGTTCATTTCGAACGGAGAAAGATAAAAAGATTCGAAAAAGCCTGTTTTGCAAGCTGAACATAATTATAAAGACACCTGACCTTTTTAAACATTATCGCATTCCTTGACTCCCAAATTTTTTTGCAGAGTTACATCCCAGAATATGAAACTTTTGCAGCATCTAGGACCTGTCATGCTACTCAAGGAAAGATGGTCCTTGCATTTTTCGTTTCCAAAGGCATCAGAAGTCAAACTGCTTTAATAAACAACTGGTTCGAAGAGTTTTCAAGCCCTTGTTCATTTCAAATGATAATCATGGAGTCTACTGATCCTTCTGGATAGATAAGGTGAAGAACGCTTTCGTAAACTCCGCGTAATCGCTGATTTTGACGGACAGACTCCAACCTCAACATAGGGTTGTCGCGCTTTTAAACCACAAAACTTACTTTCCAATGTTCGTGAAATGATGGACTCGATTTATTATATTGTCTATATGGAGAAGCAGCTTTTGCAACAACTTTCAGATTTTTTCTAATGCTGCAGTTGGCATTTAGATTTGAAATACTTTCCATGAAAATTCTATGCGGGCAGTAGATTCAACACAGTCAGAAATCTCACCATTTCGTTTTCTGTTTCATGTCGCATTTTACGTGGTAGGTGAGATTAGTTAGGATTTCGAAATTTCAAGCGCTCTCCTGTTCGATTTCTTGATTTGAGTTGGATATGGTTGTGCAGGGTGCTCGACTCAACTCTCAACGGATGACAACTGCGGCTGAACCAGAATGTGCCACTCCAAAATTTTTCCTGACTAGGCACACAAGTTTATTGTTATACGTGTATTGTTGCGGCTACATTGCAGCGTGTTCTGTAACTTGAAAATTGAGTTTTGTGGTTTAAAAGCGCGACAAACCTATGTTGAGGTTGGAGTCTGTCCGTCAAAATCAGCGATTACGCGGAGTTTACGAAAGCGCTCTTCACCTTATCTATCAAAAAGGCTAAGTGTATTCCAGGACTGTCATTTGAAATGAACGCGGGCTTGAAAACTCCTCAAACCAGCTGTTTGTTGACGCAGTTTGACTTCTGACGCCTTTGGAAACGAAAAATGCAAGGATCATCTTTCCTTGAGTAGCATGACAAGTTCTAGGTGTTGCAAAAGTTTCATATTCTGGGATGTAACTCTACAAAAAAATTTGGGAGTCAAGGAATGCGATAATGTTTAAAAAGGCCAGGTGTCTTTATAATTATGTCCAGCTTGCAGAACAGGCTTTTTCGAATCTTTCCATCTTTCTCTGTTCGAAATTAACGGTATTGAAAGCCGTTCTGAGGGGTTATGGTAGGCTTACATGCGCACCATACAGCAAAGTTTCAGAAAGATTCACTGACAAAAACGAAAATTACGACGATTTCTAGAGTGTCTCTATAATTTTGTCCAGCACTGTATATATTAGGTTGTCCCGAAAGTTTTGTCCGTTTTTTTAACCTATCATAAAAACGTGTGGAACGAAGATAGAGAAACGCTCTAAGCACTATCCGACGCATCTTTTCATCCTCTTTTTAGCTGTCAAGCTCACATGCCGATTACTCTTTTGCTCACTGAGATAAACGCCGAAATTTCGAACCCGTGGTTTTTACTATGTCCAAGTTTGGCAATTTTTCACAATCTTTATTTTTGACTTTTGGAGGATTTGATAGCCCTCAGATAGAGTAAACAAAGGGCAATGCAATGCAATTATTTGTCATATCTAGCTGGCTTTTCAATATTTTTAAAGATGATTTTTTCAAAAAGTCTTCACTTTTTCGAAGTTCTAAAATACAGGAATGCCTCGAACACTAACAGATCATCGGATTTTGAAGCTTTCAAAAATTGATTACGATTATTCACTATTTTTACGAAGCAAATGAGCGTTTGCCGCTTCGAAATGTAAGATTTTGCATTTTACGTGTACACGCTGGGGTGGGGTCAAATTGAAGAATTATGAAAATTTTATCGCCAAAGGCCCCGCAAATTGGAGAGAAAATACACTCACTGGAAGAAGGAGGAAAAGCTGCATGGATTAACCCTTAGTTGTGCGCCGTTTCATGATTTCTGGCTTTTGGCATCACCAAAAGTGGAATTTGTTAGCATCAGAAAAATAATTCTGAAAAATTTTTTAGGCTGGCTATAGATGCCGCAAAATTGCATTATATTGCCCTTTATTGTTTGCTCTATCTAATTGTTGCTGAAGCTTTTCCAAAAGTCAAAAATAAAGATTGTGAAAAATTGCCAAACTTGGACATAGTAAAAACCACGGGTTCGAAATTTCGGCGTTTATCTCAGTGAGCAAAAGAGTAATCGGCATGTGAGCTTGACAGTTAAAAAGAGGATAAAAAGATGCGTCGGATAGTGCTTAGAGCCTTTCTCTATCTTCGTTCCACGCGTTTTTATGATAGGTTGAAAAAACGGACAAAACTTTCGGGACCACCTAATATTAGGTCGGTCCGAAAGTTCTGTCGTTTCATTTTTGAAAATTTGTAACTCTGCGCTATCCCGATGGATTTGCATCGTTGTAATTTTGTTTGAAAGCATAAGTCTTTCGCTTTCGAATACAGTCTTGATTAGCTTCTATCGCACACTGACTGCAGAAATAAAAATGAAAAAGTAAGACCAACTAAGTTTTGCTCATTTTAAGTTAGGTCGCCATAAATTTGAAACGCTACAGAAAAATCTGAAAAGTTCAGTATATAAGTTTTTTGACCCACTCTTTAGAACTGTGAAAAGACTGTGCTGTTTGAACGTCTCTGAGAGAAGTTATGAATTTCGGAAAAAGTGACAAATTAATTAATTTTGGCGTTTTCTGAGTTAACTCGAAATTCAAAACTTCTCTCAGAGGCGTTCAAACAGCACAGTCTTTTCACAGTTATAAAGAGTGGGTCAAAAAACTTATATACTGGACTTTTCAGATTTTTCTGTAGCGTTTTAAATTTATGGCGACCTAACTTATTATGAGCAAAGCTTAGTTGGTCTTACTTTTTCATTTTTATCTCTGCAGTCAGTGTGTAATAGAAGTTAATCAAGAATGCGTTCGAAAGCGAAAAACATATGCTTTCAAATAAAATTACAATGATGCAAATCCATTGGGTAGCGCAGAGTTACAAATTTTCAAAAATGAAACGACAGAACTTTCGGACCGACCTAATATATTAGGTTGGTGCAAAAATAATGAGCGTTTTTATTTGCTTGCTTTAACAAAGCAACCAGACTCAACCCAACAAAGAGTAAGGGGTACTGTTCGATAGAGCAAAGCAAGCTCTACAAGATGGCACTCATGCCTTTGCGCCATGCTTGATCCACGGAGAGTTCGAACTCAAAATCTAAAGATTTCCAAATGCCCAAAAAGTCGAAAAAAATCAGATCTTCGTCCAAATAACTTCTACGGACCTCCCACTCGCTCATATCAATACTATCGATATCTGATATCCATACGTGCAATTGCCGTATTTTTTCCTTGACTAGAAAACGAGAAAACGAAAATTCCCCTGATTTTCTCAAAGCAATGCTGAGCCGTTTTTGCATATGTAGTTCTATACTACAAGCTTAGGTAAGCATAACTGTAAGTTTTCAGCCTATTTCGAGCGGTACTTTTCAAGAAATATCGATTTTAGCACTGAAACTGAAACGAAAAAATCCGAATTCGTTATTTTTCAAAAACTACCGCTTGGAATGGGCTGAAAATCTAAACTTATACTTACCTAGGCTTGTAGTATAGAACTACATATGCAAAAACGGCTCAGCATTGCTTTGAGAAAATCAGGGGAATTTTCGTTTTCTCGTTTTCTAGTCAAGGAAAAAATACGGAAATTGCACATATGGATATCAGATATCGATAGTATTGATATGAGCGAGTGGGAGGTCCGTAGAAATTATTTCGAAGATCTGATTTTTTTCGACTTTTTGGGCATTTGGAAATCTTTAGATTTTGAGTTCGAACTCTCCGTGGATCGAGCGTGGCGCAAAGGCATGAGTGCCATCTTGTAGAGCTTGCTTTGCTCTATCAAACAGTACCCCTTACTCTTTGTTGGGTTGAGTCTGGTTGCTTTGTTAAAGCAAGCAAATAAAAACGCTCATTATTTTTGCACCAACCTAATATATACAGTGCTGGCCAAAATTATAGGTCCACTCTAAAAAATGCCATAACTCACTCTGTTGTGAATGAAATTTTCCAAAATTTGGTAGAGACGTGTGTTTACCAGCCTACTATCAGTCTTCAAAACGGTTCTCGTTTTCGTTTAATTATTCAAGAAAAAATTAGAAATTTTGAAAAAAGCAGGCTTGAAGGCTGGCCAAAATTATAGGTCCACCTGGAGTTTTTACTGATTAAAGCACTTCTTAGCTCCCGAATTTTTTTAGGTAGGCACACATCCAAAAACGTCAAACAGCTGCTTTAGTCAAGCTGTGTCATACCTCCACAAAGGACGGATTATCTGCTTTTTTGTCTTGAAGATGCTCTCACATGTATTTCGCTCCACAAACATCCGTTGAGTAAGAAATTTTGCAGTTTCTCAGTTGGATCGGAAGGGACGGGGTTTCATATATCTTCTGGATGCTTTTTGACGTGAGCATTGAGGAAAAAATCCGACTTTTTTGCTGCTGAAGCAAATCTGACATTGACAGTACTGCAATCCTGAGCTCAAATTTCTGCCTTCAAACTTCTTTTACAATGTTCTCAGAAGCATTGAGTAAAGTAAAGGCATTGTCTCTATGAAGGGAAGTCCGTAGACCATAGGTTACAACTTTCTAGAGATCCTAGCATTCGAGTATAATTACTGAAATCACTCTGCAGAAACTGATTACGACAAGCACCAAAGCTACTTGTGGCTCCGACCAAAATTTTCAGAAGAATCATGTGCTAACATACACTACAAGCTATATCCACTATCTAGTAAATAATTACTGTCATAAATCTGAGTGAGGTAGCACTTGGAAAGCTATTTCGGATCGCGTAACACCATTATTACGTTGCACACACAAATCATGTTTCGAAAAAGAAGCAAGGCAGCTTTGTGGACACTTGCGAATATGGCGAACAGCTTTTTTCTTGTGTAAAAAATGCTTCTACAATATCTTGAGGTTATAATGACAATGCATAAAGGGTTTTTGGGCAGAAACTGAGGCTTACTCTGCCGATTAAGCCGATGTCAGATTTGCTTCAGCAGCAAAAAGTCGGATTTTTTTCTCAATGCTCACGTCAAAAAGCATCCAGAAGATAGATAAAACCCCGTCCCTTCCGTTCCAGCTGAAAAACTGCAGAATTTCTTACTCAACGCAGGTTTGTGGAGCGAAATACATGTGAGTGCATCTTCAAGGCAAAAAAGCAGATAATCCGTCCTTTGTGGAGGTATGACACAGCTTGACTAAAGCAGCTGTTTAACGTTTTTGGATGTGTGCCTACCTAAAAAATTTCGGGAGCTAAGAAGTGCTTTAATCAGTAAAAACTCCAGGTGGACCTATAATTTTGGCCAGCCTTCAAGCCTCCTTTTTTCAAAATTTCTAATTTTTTCTTGAATAATCAAACGAAAACGAGAACCGTTTTGAAGACTGATAGTAGGCTGGTAAACACACGTCTGTACCAAATTTTGGAAAATTTCATTCACAACAGAGTGAGTTATGGCGTTTTTTAGAGTGGACCTATAATTTTGGCCAGCACTGTATATGGTTGGCCCAAAAGTTCTTTCGCACCATTTCAAAAATTCATAACTCCCCGTTCTTTCAGCCGATTTGCATGCTTTCATTTTTGTATGAAAGAGTAAGTCGTGACCTTTATAACGACACCTTAGCTGTTTGCTATCCGTTGCATAGATAGGAGCGATAGAAGAAAAATTGTCCAAATTCGAATTTTTCGTGTAGGGTCATAAAAAATCGGAAACTTGCCACAAAAATCGGAGCAATCAGTATTGTAGCTTCTTTCACAAGCTCTTTCTAACAGTGCAAAGTTTGCGCTGATTGAGCGTCTCTATGAAAAATTACGATTTTCGAGCAAGCAATACAAAAGGGCGAATTTGATTTATTTTGGCATTTTTCAGGGAGTTCATAACTTTTCACAGGGACGCTCAATCGGCGCAAATTTTGCACTGTTGGAAAGAGCTTGTGAAAGAGCCTACAATACTGATTGCTCCGATTTTTGCTGCAAGTTTCCGATTTTATATGAACCTACACAAAAAATTCAAATTTTGAGTGATTTTGGTTTTGAGCTTCTGTCTCCTTCCTTTGGACACGCTTACGAGCAGCTCAAGTGCATTTGCAAAGAGCATGAGTTCCTCTCTTACACAAAATTTAGACCTTGCAGATTCGTTGAGAAATCAACAAGTTATGAATTTTTAAAAATGGGGGGAAAGAACTTTCGGTTCAACCTAATATATTAGGTTGGTAAAAATTCATAACTTCTGATTTTTCCAACCGATTGGACTGCTTTAATTTTTCTTTTGAAGAGTAACTTATACTCTTTATAATGACATCTCAGATGCTTACTAATGATCATCTGTTGCATAGATAGGAGCGATAGAAGAAAATTGGTCAAAATTCGAATTTTTCGTGTACGGTCATAAAAAATCGGAAACTTGCAACAAAAATCGGAGCAGTCAATATTATAAGTCCTGTTACCTGCTTTTTCTAACTGTGCAAAGTTTGCGCCGATTGAGCGTCTCTATGAAAAGTTACGATTTTCGAGCAAGCAATACTAAAGGGCGAATTTGATTTATTTTGGCATTTTTCAGGGAAACCATAACTTTTCATAGAGACGCTCAATCGGCGCGAACTTTGCGCCGTTAGAAAGAGCTGGTGAAAGAACCTACAATACTGGCTGCTCCGATTTTTGCTGCAAGTTTCCGATTTTTTATGACCGTACACGAAAAATTCAAATTTTGACCAATTTTCTTCTACCGCTCCTATCTATGCAAGTGATGATCTTTAGCAAGCATCTGAGATGTCATTATAAAGAGCATGACTTACTCTTCAATAGAAAAATAAAAGCAGTTCAATCGGTTGGGAAAATCAGAAGTTATGAATTTTTAAATTTGGTGCGAAAGAACTTTCGGGCCAACCTAATATACAGGGTGTCCCAAAAAAATGTGCCTACTGTTTGATTGTAAATAATTCTCTTATAATGAAGTGTTTCGAGAAGCTTCAGGTACCATTTTGTAGAGCGAGGTTAAACTTAGATTTACAGTATGAAGGCAACCCATCTATCGCCCTTCATTACTGTAGGATTACGGTACGAACTTCGACAAGGATTTTGGGCCATTGAAGGCTATATTATGCCTCGGAACAAAACCAAACAAGCTAAAAACTTATATACTACAGTAACGAGAGCCGCTGATTTTGAATCTGAAATTTTCACTTTACTGTGATGCTTCTTTCCAAAGTTATCCCGGGTAAACCCTAATAATTAAATTCCCAATACTTGTCAAAAACGTGATTACATTGTCAAAAAAGCTGGAAACACTCTTAAAAAGTTGTGAGGTGGAATTAGCATGCGCGAAAACCCTAGCACACGATTATTCAGATTTTTTGAGACAAATTTTATTAGGTGGTATATTTCACATTGGTTCCATATGCTGGAAGTTCGTACCGTAATCCTACAGTAATGAAAAGCGATCGGTGATTCGCTCCATGCTGTAAATCTAAGTTTAACCTCGCTCTACAGAACGGTACCTAAAGCTTCTCGAAACACTTCATTACAGCAGAGTTATTTACAATCAAACAGTAGGCACATTTTTTTGGGACACCCTGTATATATTAGGTTGTCCCGAAAGTTTTGTCGGTTTTCTCCAAACCACTGTAAAACCACGCACAATGAAGACCTGAGTGAGTTTAAACGTGAATTCGATGCAGCTTTTCCTTCTCTTTCTTATGGATACACTTTCATACCATAATCTTGTATGCTTTTTCTGATAATTGCCGAAATTCTCCACCTGTCAATTTTACCTGCTCAAAGTTGAGCTAATTTTCAAAAATTTCATTACAAAGTTTTAACACAGAATAAGTATGGGTCAAATAGCAACTCTCGGGCTACAAGTTCATATTCTTAGGTTCTCCTAATCTGCTGATTTTAACTTCAAAATATTATTTCTCCGGAAGCCATGGCGATAACATCGTAAAGACGGGGTAGATCAGGGAAAAGGTATAGCTATAAGAAAGAGGATACAAAAATGAATAGAATGACACCTAGGCCGTGCATGGATTGGTGTGCTGTGAGTTTTGGTGAGCGATGAAAAAAACCGACAAAACTTTCGGGACAACCTAATATATACAGGGTGTCCCAAAAAAATGTTAACACTGTTTGATCGTTAATAACTCCCTTGCTTTCAAGCCTCTCGCCGAGCTTTAGTATCATTTTGTAGAGCGAGGATAAACTTAGATTTGCAGTATGAAGCGAATCATCTAGCTCTCCTCTTTACTGTAGATATACGGTAGAAATTTTGACAAGGATTTAGGCCATTTTGAAGGCTATTTTCTGCTTCGAAACATAGCCAAACAAGCCAAAATCTCTTGTACTATGGTAATGAAAGCCGCTGTTTTCGGATATGAAATTTCCATTTTATTATTACACTTCTTTTCAAAGTTATCCTAGGTAAAATGTAATAACTGACTTCCCAGCATGTGCCAAAAATGTGATTACACCGTCAAAAAAGCTGAAAACGCTCGTAAAAAGTTGTGTGGTAAAATCAGCGCGCGCGAAAACCCTAGTACACAATTTTTCAGATTATTTGAGAAAATCTTGTCAGAGGGCATACTTCACGACGGTTCCACATGCTGGAAATTCTTACCGTAATCCTACAGTAACGATGAGCGAACGGTGATTCGCTCCATACTGTAAATCTAAGTTGAACCTCGCTCTATAGAATGGTGCCTCAAGCTCGCCGAAAGACATGAAATCAAGGGAGTTATTAACGATCAAACAGTGTTAACATTTTTTGGGACACCCTGTATATATATATATATTGGGTCGTCTCGAAAGTATTTTCGCTTTTTTCAAAACGGTTGCCACAATCGATGGAACAAACCTTTCTAAGAGATCTTGGTAGCGTTCGATGCAGAATTTCATTCTCTTTCTAATGGTTATAAAACTGTTGCAAAACAATCAATGAGCTTTCAGAAAATAACCAAAGTCTGCGACCCATGCTTTTTGAGATGGTCAAGTTTCACGATTTTTTAAAACTTTCATATCAATCCTCAGAAGGAGCTCAAGTAACGATTCGATAGAGTAAACCTCATAGAATACAGTGCTACTTTTTTATCCTTTTCATAGCTTGTCATACATTTTTAATAGAATTTTAACTGATGCTACCGATTTCCATACTTGGACAGCTAAATCCTTGTAGAACATCAAAGGAAGAGCAGCTCGGGTGCTGTTTGATGCAGCATTTTCTTCTTTTTTTAATGGGTGTTTTTTGTTTCCGATTCGTTTAGTTTTCGGGGATAAAATCATCACAATTCATTTTTTTAAGGAGCCCACAGGCTGTACCCGGAAAACTCGAAATTTGATATTTCGAATCCGTAAATTCTCACTTGCTTTATAAATTCAATATTAAGTCATATAGCATCTTGAAAGCTTGAAATTCCGAGTAACTACTGATGTTTGATGCGATTGTGGCTGAGGTGGGACTGCCAAAATCCGATGGCTTTGTTAAAAAATCTTTTAAAAAATTACGGCGAGCTACGAGAAAGAGAAAAAAGAAGTACTGTATCCTATAAGGCTTACTCTATCGAATCGTTACTTGAACTCCTTCTGAGGATTGATATGAAAGTTTTGAAAAATCGTGAAACTTGACCATCTCAAAAAGCATGGGTCGCAGATTTTGGTTATTTTCTGAAAGCTCATTGACTATTTTGCAACAGTTTTATAACCATTGGAAAGAGAATGAAATTCTGCATCGAACGCTACCAAGATCTCTTAGAAAGGTTTGTTCCACCGATGGTGGCAGCCGTTTGAAAAAAGCGAAAATACTTTCGGGACGACTTAATATATATATACTAGCTGGCCTATGTTGAGGGTCACCATTTCTAATCCTATACAACTTTCCCTGTACCCACTTCTACATGACAACTCCCTATCCTAGTTTTGTCTTCGTAATCAATATGCTCACTTACCCTTCCCCCCCCCCCCATGTAGCAACTCCCAGCCCTGCACCTCCAATTTCACAAAAAAACGAAAAATCGATAAAAGTAATTGATAATTCTGAAAACTATTATTGTATTCGGAATCAACATGCTCACTTACCCCCCAGTGCCAACTCTCAGCCCCGTAGCCCAAACCTGGCAAAAAATCGATAAAATCGATAAAAGTAATAGACGATTTCAAAAACTAATATTGTATTCGTAATCAGCATGTTCGATTACCCCCCTGTGCAAACTCCCAGCTCCGCAGGTCAAACTTTACAAAAAATCGATAAAAATCGATAAAATCGATATTGATCGATGACGAAAAGTAGCCTATGACACCCGCCGGGTCCAAAGTGTATGTGTGCCAAGTTTGGTCCGGATCTGTTCAGAAATGGAATTTTCTATTTGGAACATACGTACAGACAGACAAACAGACATTCAGCTTTATATATAAGATAGTGATTTCGCCAGGTAGTACCATTTTCTCCCGATACAGTGGGTACATGGTGGGGAGGTTCTTTCTCACAAACCCACCTCTACGGAGACACACTCTGGAGCGGCTCTTGCCTAAGCGAAACAGGGGGGGGGGGAGAGGAGGAGGAGAAAAGATTTACCGGATGCGTGACGTATATAGGATAGCTGGCTTACCTGGCTCCGCCCGGCTTTCTCAAAAACGATGAAGGTTCCTTTCCTATCCCTGTACAACCTTTCCCTGTGCACACTTCTACATGCAATTACCTATTCCCGCTGTGTTAGTAATCAGCATGCTTACCTACCTCCCTCAACAACCCCAGCCCCGTAGCTCAAAATTTGCAAAAAAATCGATAAAATCGATAAAAGTAAGGGTAATTCTAAAAATGGCGCTATTCGATCCGGGCCCCAAAATGTTTTTGTGACGGATCTTGCTCAAACTCGGTATATGGGGTTATTTGGGTTGCTGATGAGAAATATCGTAGTCATTTCGCGTGGCAGCGGGTAAAAATCTGCCTGAAACCTTGGCAGGGAATTACCTAAAGTGCTCTTTCAAGATTATCGTGCTTAATCCCCAAGAAAAAGGAAACTCGTGGGGTATTAAAGTTTTCCACGATCGTAATGCTTTCTTTATAGGACCACTGCCGCGCGCGATACAGCCTTCGGCGTCTTTTGCTTAAGCAAAAACAAGGGGAGGGAGATTCGCCGCGTGTTACGCATTGGGACAGGTTATCAGGATGGCGCTGGAGACTGCCGTGCAGAACGACCGTTTCTCCATTTTGTAAATTTCTGGGATCTAAACTGGCCCGAAAGCGAAAAAATGTCCATTCAAACCCTCAACTCACCATAACTTCACAATAATGCGTTATGACAGCGAGCAATCATCATATTCATAAGCAGTATGCTTGGAACCGTTACAGGTAAGGTTTTGAGCAAATCTGGAACTTCGACCCATCTACTGTACCCACCGTAATTTATAAAATGCGCCATCCTGCGAAATCGGCATGATATTCATGTTCAGCGCGCTAAATGACCACCCTAGACGAAGTTTGAAGTGAATCTATGTTTTCATTCCCACATCATATAACCACCATAACTCTATGAAAAGGTCCCAATATGCAGAGGGAGTATGAAATTCGTAATTAGCATGTCGAATAAGTCCTCTGGACCGAACTCCAGCCAAATTCATGATTTTGACTCCCTACCGTACACCTATGGTAATCACACGGGGAGACGTTTTGCGGAGAAAGTGTGATATCTGTATTCAGCATGTAAGATAACCCTTATAAAGTTTGAGCAAGCTCTACGACAAAAAAATTTTGGGGCCCGGATAGCCGGATAGTGCCAAACTAATATTGTACTCGTAATCAGCATGCTCGATTACCCCCCGTGCCAAATCCCAGCCCCATAGCTCAAACTTTGCAAAAAATATCGATAAAATCGATAAAAGTAATGGACGATTTCAAAAACTAATATTGTATTCGTAATCAGCATGTTCGATTACCCCCTGTGCAAACTCCCAGCCCTGCAGTTCAAACTTTACAAAGAAATCGATAAAATCGATAAAAGTCATCGATAATTCTGAAAACTAATATTGTATTCGAAATCCCCATGCTCACTTACCCCCCTGAACCAACTCCCAGCCCCATAGGTGAACTCTGCAGAAAAATCGATGAAAACTGATGAAAATCGATAAAAATCGATAAAATCAATATCCGTCGATGACGAAAAGTAGCCTATGACACCCGCCGGGGACCGTTGTGTATGTGTGCCGAATTTTGTCCGGATAGGTTTAAAAATGGAATTTTCTATTCGGAACATACGTAACATACAAAAAAAACATAACATACATAAGTAACATAACATACATACAGACAGACAGACAGACAAACAGACTCAGCTTTATAGATAAGACCAGTCCAAAGCGCCGCTTCGCGGCGCTTCGGACTGGCTATGTGCGTGTAGTGAGATTAATTGTCAGGGATAGAGCTTGGGAACCTTTTCTTCGCCAGAAGTATGGCACGGATTTTTTAGACTTTAACGAACCCAGAAATTATCAAAGTGTCAGGAATCTTTTTTGCTTTATGCTTTTTGCTTTTTTTCCCTAAGTTCTATTAACGAAAGTGCCAACGGAATTTCAACCGCTTCCTCCCAGTTTTCCGGGTACGTATGCTCTTGCGCTTTGCAAACTTGTGCCTTGCTATCCTTCCTGAGTACTTTGAGCCAAACTGCATCCCCCTCTCCCCCGATTCTTTTTCACCCAAAAGTTTCCTTTATGAAACTCCCGAACTACCAATCTTTTCTGCCATTCCACATCCTTAGGATCTTATTCAATCGCTTTCGAATCTTGCTCCAAAAGTGCTGCTATTGAGAAAATGCGAACTGCGCCTTTACAGTCTGTCCCCCGAATCAAGCCAAAATTGACATATTGTGCTGCGCCAAGGTTTCCCGTTTGTCTGTTGTTTGCTAATAGTGGTTATGTTGGGACCTGCCTGTTCCCACTTTTTCTTTAAACTCCCTTCCAAGGAAATTCAGCGCAAGCATTTAACGTTTTCGTGCGGTTTTGAGTCCACGTTTCAGCGTGATCACCTTTAGACAAACTGTGGCTGCCAAAGTGGCTCATTCACGCATTTTGTGAAAATCCTCCGATACCCTCAAATTCTCACATTCAGAAATTTTCTGACCGAAGTGGCCGTCACAAACTCGGCAAGCTTTTCCCAGCTATGTACATTCCTCTTGACTCTTTTCACTCGAGGCCCTGCTCTCCTCATTGACTGTCCCTACAAACTACCTTAACATTTCATTCCCTTTGTATCTTTTGGGCCCTATGAAAACCTGAGGTCCCCGTCATGAAAGGGCCGCGGCGAACATCCCTGCAGCTCTATCCAACGTTCCAACTTATAGTTATAAAATCTTCTAAATCAAAGAACATCTTTTTCTCATCACAAAGCGTTGTTGGAAGCTTGCTCAGAGTCTTTTCAATGTAAAAAATTCTAATCCAAAACTCCCGTTCGCATTCTATATGGGCTTTTTAAATTGCTCAACACCTAAGAAATTAAGCCCAACTCCAGAGTCTACCCCAATTTCCAGCTGGTCTTGGTAGGCTACTGACTTGAATATAATCAAGAAAGCTACTATCAAAGTGTATATCCAATTTCAACTGTTCATTCAAACAGTGTCTATACGATTTTGCGGTTGTGCAATGTTCTAACAAAATTGCGCTAAAAAACTACATGTCCCTGGTCAGCGAGGGTTAAATTAATGGTTAGTAAAACCCTTTCTTTTCATCTCTTTTGTTCACACCTTATAAACTGACAGCAAACAGAAACATGTAGCTCTTTCCAAAACTTCTATCACGATCGTTGATAGAAGTTTTGGAGGGAGCAGCGACTTTTTTCACAGTCTCTCCGAAACTTTCGGTCTTCTAAGAAAAATCCGAAACTATAAGATGAAGTCTTTCGTTAGAACCTATGATTTATTTGCTGAGAGAGCTTTTTGCATCCAATGTAGAGTTCCAAGATAATTCGCATCACAGTATTTTTATCATTTAGTAGATAACAATTTGGAAAGTTCACACAGTTTTTAGGTCAAATAAAATCAAATACTTTCGAAAAGCATCGAACCTTATAATTACGCTTGCATGTGAACTGAGAAGGCGATGGTTTATGGTGTTCAATTCGATTTCATGGTTAGCATTACTGAGAGAACCAAGTTAGCGCAAAATATGATGACGTCATAGGTTGCACTAACGCGACTGGGTCGATTACCTGTCTTTAGACTCGGACAATGGAGTCAAATCGTAGCCGAAATAAAGCGAAATATCGTGAAGCGGTTATGGGAGTAATCGGTCTCACTGCTTAGTTGTGGTAGCTGCGTTTGACTGCTCGTGGCTGCGTGGGGAACCTTGATAAACAATACCGAAGACAGACAGTCTGATGGCAAAGATCACTTGTACAAAAAAGAGCAGTGGTAAAGTGCAGGTTCATGGAGCATAGTGGTAAACAACCCAAACGTGGCACAGACAGACCGACATTGACGTCAGATGCCCCCCCCCCTGCGCTTATAGAGAGACTAGCTGGCTTACCCGGCTCCGCCGTATCCGGACCAAACTTGGCACACATAAACTTCGGGCCCCGGCGGGTGTCACAGTCCACTTTTCGTTATCGATCGATGTCGATTTTACCGATTTTTATCCATTTTTTTGCAGAGTTCACCTACAGGGCTAGGAGTTGGCACAGGGGGGAAGTGAGCATGGGGATTCCGAATACAATATTAGTTTTCAGAATTATCGATTACTTTTATTGATTTTATCGATTTTTTGTAAATTTTGACATGCGAGGCTGGGATTTTGCACAGGGGGGTAATCGAGCATGCTGATTACGAAAACAATATTAGTTTTCAGGATCGTCCATTACTTTTATCGATTTTATCGATTTTTTTTGTAAAGTTTGACCTGCGGGGCTGGGAGTTTGCACAGGGGGTAATCGAGCATGCAGATTACGAATACAATATTAGTTTTCAAGATCGTCCATTACTTTTATCGATTTTATCGATTTTTTGAAAATTTGAGCTAGGGGGCTGGAATTTGGCACAGGGGTGTAATCGAGCATGCTGATCACCCCCCTTGGGGATGATCAGCATGCTCGATTACCCCCCTGTGCCAACTCCCAGCCCCCTAGCTCAAACTTTGCAAAAAAATCGATAAAATCGATAAAAGTAATCGATAATCCTGAAAACCAATATTGTATTCGGAATCCCCATGCTCGATTACCCCCCTGTGCCAACTCCCAGCCCCGTAGCTCAAACTTTGCAAAAAAATCGATAAAATCGATAAAAGTAATCGATAATCCTGAAAACCAATATTGTATTCGGAATCCCCATGCTCGATTACCCCCCTGTGCCAACTCCCAGCCCCGTAGCTCAAACTTTGCAAAAAAATCGATAAAATCGATAAAAGTAATCGATAATCCTGAAAACCAATATTGTATTCGGAATCCCCATGCTCGATTACCCCCCTGTGCCAACTCCCAGCCCCGTAGGTGAACTCAGCAAAAAAATCGATAAAAATCGATAAAATCGATATCGATCGATGACGAAAAGTAGCCTATGACACCCGCCGGGGCCCGTAGTGTATGTGTTTGGTCCGGATCGGTTCAGAAATGGAATTTTCTATTCGGAACATACGTACATACATACAGACATACATACAGACAGACATACAAACAGACATTCAGCTTTATATATAAGATGATAAGATATAAAACATAAAACTCACCGTATGTCACATTCAAAAGAACTTAGAGAGCTCTTTCGAGAAATGCTTAAAAATGATGAGTGCGTTCGAAGCTTACCACATGAAATGGGTTGAAGAGAAAAGAGCCGATCCGGCAGTGCTGTGAAGTGCTAAAGTGTAGATCAAGACCAGAAAAAATCTTGGAAAAGACTGACCGACAAGTTTTAGACATTTGAAACGGCTTTTGGGTATTTTCGAATGATATAAGAAAAGTCTGCCTTCTTGCGGGTCGGGAGCTATCAGGTTGTCGAATAATTTCTGTTACACTTTTTTTTAATTTCTCGTAAAACAAAGGAACTTTCGAAAATTCTTATGTTCAAGAAATGTTGACGGAGTGCAAGGGTCTACCCATCGGTACCGTCAGAGTGGTCCGTGCGCATAACGCTCACTTTGTCGTGGAAGTACATTTTATGGTCATTTTTATCAAAGGGCTGGCATTCTTGCAGGTGATCAGGAAGAGACCGGCCGATGGGTAATCGGGCAGGGGTTCATTGTTTTTAGCGAGTTTGGGAGGATGGCACAATCATGTCCGCACACGGTCACATGATGCCAAAGTGCCTCCATAAAGTAATTATAAGAGAGAAAAGAACATGATTAGACGTAGAGAAAAATCAAAGAAAAAATGACAGTTTTGAGTGTGCGTAAAAAGTTGTCGGACTTGCTAGCTATTTGTTTTGCGGCATCAGTCATATCTCTGTGTACACTCTGTCGTGTCCTACATATCGAGCTCATCTGAACTCTAGAGTGCTTCCAGAATTTATCAGAATTTTACAAAAAAAAGTGTAACAGAAATTATCCGACAACTACATGATTTGAAGCAAAAATCCAACCAGTAGTAAAGTGGCTTCATCTCTAGGGTTTTAGGGTAATTATTTTATGCTTCATTTTCATACCCATAAGGGTGTTTTTCGAAAAAAAATGTAAATCTATGACTGCAAAAACAAAAAATTCAATTTTTCTCTTTCTCTATAATCTTTTTCAGTGGAATGAAATAGCTTTCAAATTTGTCACTTAACGTGGATCCATGATTGTCTAGACCAGACTTTACTCTTGCCTATTTTTTTTGGGAATGTGTATTTATGTATACAAAGTTGATCAGTCGAAGATTTAGACACTCGTTCAGTTTTCAAGGATAGTTCTCAAACATCATTCTGAGTAAGACAGGAAGTCACAAGCATGCTGTCCTCGCAAACGCTATTGGTACATTGCATACTGCACCTCCACCTGCTGTGGCAACTCCCATCGTCTTACTGCAAGATTGAAAAGATATCAAATCCTCTCACTTAATACCAGTTTCGTAATTAGCAAGCTTACTCCCTGTAAGTACTAATTACACTACTCCCCAGACCTCTTGCTCGAATTTTTTTGAAAAATCAGAATACTCAGACAACTGACCGGAACTTCCGCAGCGCTTTCGTAGGGTTTCCGCAGGTGACCCGGCGAAAATCCTGCGAAAGCGCTGCGGAACCGCTGCAATCTCGTGCACAGGATTTCCGCAGCGCTTTGCGGTTTTCGTTTTTTATTCGTGACCAGTTCAATCCATAAACTTCATTTGAATTCACTTACTACTTTTCCCGAGACATCTTTCCTTTGATGTAAAAATTCTTTAGATAGAATGTATCTAATTTGATGTTGTATTCGATCTGATGTAATTTATTAAGAAGCAAATGCAGGTGTATTGTTTTATGCAGGCACCATATAAGCACAATAGACCATAAGAGGGAGGTTGATGATTGCAACACAAGCGAATATGGGTAGGAAAAATCGGCAAACATTAGGAATCAAAAGCAGCGATATAAGAATAAAATAAAGGCAATAATAATAGTATTCACAGAGGTAAAGTGCGCTTCAAGGGAAAGATGCGTCCTATGGAAGGTTAGCCACTTTCAATTATCAGGGTCATTTCGGCTTTTTCCGCGCGAGTAAACCGATTTCCGCTCTTCCTCTTCTGTAATAAGAATGATAATTGAAATTTCTTGATGTAAGTCGTACTTTACCTTTATTTACCTTTATAGCAATCAGATCTTTGTATAGTCTGTAAAATCGAGTGTCCTCGCTGGAATAGGAGAGTAAGTAGATAGAGTCATTCGAATAATCGTACGACTGGAGAAGCTCACAGCGCGTCCGCTATGCACGTCGTGGTATCACTGTTCCAGTACGCCTTCTTCTCTAAAGAATCGTTGAATTTTTTCCCCTCTCTTGCTCCGTTTCGCCAAGAGACAACCAGAAGCTGGAGTGATAGAGCTGAAATAAGCTAGAAAGAATTTATGTTCTTTCTAATATCAGATTGCCCCATAAGTTCCGCCGCTTAACTTTGATATGCACTTCTTATTTCTAAACAAGCTTCCAGAAACCATTTGACGGAGAGCAAAGCAAACTCTATAAGACGGCATTCTTGCTTTTGCTTACCAGCTTCCGTCCACCGAGTTTGAAGCCAGAGACCAAAAAGATTCAACTGCACGAAAAACCGGGAAAAAACTACGTCCAAATATATCCTACAAAAATCCCAGCTTGCTCAACCATGCATTTACACATGAAACGTTTATATTAGGTTATTCCGAAAGTAATCTCGCTTTCTTCAAACGGGCGTCACATGTGATAGAGCAAAGGTTTTTGAGAAGTCTCGGATGCATTCGATGCAGATTTTCATTCTCTTTCTGGCTATGGAATTGTTGTAAAACAGTCAATGAGCTTTCAGAAAATAACCAAAATTTGCGATCCATGCTTTTAAAGATGGTCAAGTTTCACAATTTTTAATACTTTCATATCATTCCTCAGAAGGAGTTCAAGTAACGATTCGATAGAGTAAACCTTATAAAATACAGCACTACTTTTGTTTCTTTCTCATAACTCGCCGTAATTTTTTAAAAGATTTTTTAACAGAACCATCGGATTTTGCAGGCCCACATCGGCCACAATCGCATCAAACATTATGATTATTCGGAATTTGAGACTAAGATGGTACTATGAGTTAATTTCACAAAGCAAGTGAGGGTTTACGGATTCGAAATATCAAATTTCGTGTTTTTCGGGTACAGCCTGGGGCTCGCTAAGAAATGAGTTATGATAATTTATCCCCGAAAACTAAACGAATCGAAAACGAAAAACACCTGTTAGAAAGAAGAGAAAACGCTGCATCGAATAATGCGCGAGCTGCTCTTCTTTTGATGTTCTACGAGGATTTAGCTGCTCAAGTATGGAAATCGGTAGCATCAGTTAAAATTCTGTTAAGAATGTATGACAAAACATGGAAAGGGGAAAAAAGCAGTTCTTTATTCTATAAGGTTTACTCTATCGAAACGTTACTTGAACTCCTTCTGAAGATTGATATGAAAGTTTTAAAAAATCGTGAAACTTGACCATCTCAAAAAGCATGGGTCGCAAATTTTGGTTATTTTCTGAAAACTCATTGATTGTTTTGCAACTTTTTCATAACCATTAGAGAGAGAATAAAATTCTACATCGAATGCATCCAAGATCTCTAAAAAAACCTTTATCCTATCAAATGTGGCGCCCGTTTGAAAAAAGCGAAATTACTTTCGGAATGACCTAATATACACCATTGATGTATTTTTCTCCTTGGTTAGAATTTGACAAAACAAGGATGCTTGCAGTTCCCACATATGTAATTGTATACTACAAGACTCTAGAAGTACAAACGTAAATTTTTAGCTTTTAGCTTTTTTCCAGCTTTAGTTCTCGATATGGATTTTAACGTAGGAGACCCGACAAAGGGTAGCTGTACTTAATAATTCTCGAGAACTAAAGCTTGTAGAAAGCTGAAAATCTACGTTTATGCTAATAAAGGTCTGTAATACAATTATTTATGCGGCAACACCACAGCATCAGTTTGGCAAGAGCATAAAAATTTTCGTTTTCTTGAACTCTAGCCAAGGATAAAAACTGCAACAAATACTGAAACTTGCAACAAAAACCGGAGCAGTCGCTTTCATGAATTTTATTGAATGCTTTTCTTGTGCAAGGTTTGCGCTAATTGAAAGTCTCTACAAAAAGCTATGACCTTTGAGGAAGCAGTACAAAACAGCGAGTTTGATTTTTTGACATTTGTTCAAAAATCTCAACTTTTCATAAAGGCATTTTGTCAGCGTAAACTTTGCACAGAGCACTTAATAAAACTAACATTTAACGGGATTCAAAAATTGAGTGAATTTTTTCTCCGCAGTTGAAAAAAACATGACAGGCATGTGCAGATTGGTTGAGAAATAAGGAGACGAATTTTTGAATATGGTATAAACGGACTTCGGTTCAACCTGAGAGTTTGAGATGTTATGGGATTTATTTCGAATACTGTTAGGTTGTCCCGAAAGTTTTGTCCGTTTTTTCAAACCTTTATAAAACCACGCATAATAAAGACATGAATGAGTTCTAACATGCATTCAATGCAGCTTTTTCTTCTCTTTCGTATTTATACATTTTAAAACCACAATCTTGTATGCTTTTTTTGATACTTGCCAAAATGTTTCACCCGTCAATTTTGTCTGCTCAAAGTTGGGCTAATTTTCAAAAATTTTATTCCAAATTCTCGGAAAGACTTAAGTATGGAGCAAATAGAGCAATTTTCGGACTACAAGATAATATTCTTATATTCTCCTACTCTGCTGTTTTTAGCTTCTAAAATTTATTTTTTTTCGGAGGTCTCAACTTTTGGTCAATTCATGAAACCTGCAACGGCAGCAAATATATGAAAGCTTTTGAAATTTCTGTGAATTGAAACATGATTCTTATTAAACATTATTTATGCAACATGAACAAGTTTTATTTGCTTTGAAAAAGCAGTTTTTGGAATTTTCGGCACTTTCACGTAGTAGACGTAATCGAAAAGGCGAAGTTTTTATGAAATAAATAATTATAAACTTGGTGGACGTGGCCTATGTAAACTAAAATAGAAACAAAATAGCGAAAGGTTTGCCTTACATCACATTCACCAGTGCTCTCTGGAAACATCAAGATAAGATTTTTTTAAATTCAGGGAAGATTTGGCGTTATCACTGAGCTGCTCAAAAAGCCATGGCGATAACAGTGCAAAAAAGATTAGATCAGAAAGCAAAGATAGCTGTAAGAAAGATGATAAAAATCTAAGTCAAATGGTACCTAAGTCATCTATACATTGGTGTTCTGTGAGTTTAATTGAGATAAAATAAAACGGACAAAACTTTTGGGACAACCTAATACAGTGCTGGCCAAAAATATAGATCCACTACAAAAAACTGCCGTAGTTCATCTGCTTCTCAACGAATTGATCTGAAATTTGGTACAGCTGTGTGCTCAACAGGCTTCTATCAGTGGTCGGAGCGGATCTCGCTTCCGTTAGATTATTCAGGAAAAAAATCAAAAATTTCGAAAAAAGCAGGCTCGAAGGTTGGCCAAAACTATAGATCCACCTGAAATTTCTGTCTGCTAAAATAATTCTTGGCTTCCAAAGTCTTTTGTGCATATACATAGTCGAAAATCAAAGCAATGGCTTTAGTTCAGCTGTGTCATACCTTTATAAGAAAATTTTGTAAGAATTCGAGTTTTTAAATCCAAAGCGCATCTGACATAGACTTAATCGCAGGCCTGCGCTCGAATTTTTGCCTTCAAAATTGGTGTACGCTATTTTTGTAAGCTCAAAATAATGTAGAAGCATTATTTGGCATTATTCACATAAAAAGAAGTTTGTAAACTATAGTCACGATTGTTTGCGAATTCATATTTTGATTCTTTTTCAAAGCATAAGTCATGCGGTGTGTTCGACAATCTCAAAGTACTTACCAAGTGGTACCTTCCTTGAATTTTGCCGCTATAGCTGCTGACTAGTGATTACACCCTGCATTGTATGTTGCCTTGTTCACATAAGCATTATGGTCAGAACCAGAAATAACTTTGAAGCATCACTGCATCACTTTTTTGCAGGACAAAGTCCTTAATTAGCCTGCATACTAGGATCTGCAGAAATCTGCAACCACTGCATACGGACTCTCATACATACTAACAATGTCATTACACCAGTCCACGCTCATGACAACATTGCAGAAAGAGTTTGAAGGCATAAATTTGGATGCAGGCCTGCGGTTAGGTCTATGTCGGTTGCGCTTTGGATACGAAAACACGAATTTTTTTCTACTGCCCACACTGCTAACCATCTATAAGATAGATGGAGCCCTATCACTTTCAAATCAGTCAAAAAGCGGAATCCCTTATAAAAACACATTCTCGGGAACAAAATACGCGTAAAACAATTTTTTAAGTGAAAAAAAGCAGATGAGCATTTCTTATAAAGGTATGACATAGCTGAACTAAAGCCACTGCTTTGACTTTCGACTATGTATATGCACAAAAGATTTTGGAAGCCGAGAATTATTTTAGCAGACAGAAATTTCAGGTGGATCTATAGTCTTGGCCAACCTTCGACCCTGCTTTTTTCGAAATTTTTGATTTTTTTTCCTGAATAATCTAACGAAAGCGGGATCCGCTCCGGTCACTGATGGAAGCTCGTTGAACACACAGCTGTACCAAATCTCAGATCAATTTGTTGAGGAGCAGATGAACTACGGCAGTTTTTTATAGTGGATCTATAGATTTAGCCAGCACTGTATAATATTTCGAATTCGTTTCACATTATTTTCGATTTTCCAATCAAAAAACCCTATCAGGATATCTTAGGTGTGCAGTATCGTGAGAGGATAGGCATTTGTGAGAGAGAAAAGCGTTGAAAATGAGGAAGCAAAGAGGAGAAGAAAAGGACAGATACACGAAAAGCAATGGCGGAAAATTTTTCCGAAAGAGCAGGGGAGACAGACAAAATGCTGGGTTCAAGTGCGTGTAGCCACTCTCTTTAACACATTGACGACCATGCAGATTTTTAGTTGTCTGCCGTTTAGGACCAAGGCCTTTTTGCGGACCAGCCCACTTTTTCAACCATAATTACGTATACTGCCATCTCTACAGTACACTTACAGTAGATCTAAAAGGCTGACAAAAAAGTAGAAGTCATTCCTAGGTTCTGTGCAAAAGAAAGCTCATGGAGTGAGTTTATTTCAGGTTAGCAGTCATTTTACCAAAATTCAAGCCTTGACACACATGGTGTGTCAAGCGGTCCCACGCGGTAGTCATTGCTTGACACACCATGTGTGTCAAGCGATCGTCAATGTGTTAAAAGAAAATTTGCAAAAGATTGAATTTTTGAGATTCCAGTTTGTGTGCACCTCGATTTTCTTAGCACAACGAGTCGTGAAGCGAGCCGCGTCCTTAAAACTTGCCTAAAAGGCTTTAAATTTTGAAAAGTCTTTAAAACTATTTCATTATTTACTAAGGATCTAAACTACTTTAAAAAATTTTGAGACCCATTATCACCTCTCTCCTTTCTTTTGACAAATCCTTACCAAACAATTGCTAATTTTTTAAGTCGTTTTCTTTCCGTTTCCTCAACCTGCATAAAAAGCCGTGGAGTGAAGACGGGAAAACACTTCAAAGGCTGTTCTTTGCAACTTTTCTTCCTCTTTGCATCAGTCATATTCTCAAATCGTTTGCCTTTGTGGTCACCAGCTACACCCAAGTTTGGCAATCCTTCGAAATTCTCGGGCTTAACTTTTACAGAGCTGTATAACGTGTGAATAGAGTGAAAAAAGTGCAATGCAACGAATTTTGGAGCAGCTGACTAGCTTCCCACTATCTTATATATAAAGCTGAATGTCTGTCTGTATGTATGTCTGTATGTCTGTCTGTACGTATGTGCGGAATAGAAATTTTTATTTCTGAACCGATCGGGACCAAACTTGGCACACATATACTTCGGGGCAGGGAGCGTGGGGAGGGGTTGATCAGCATGCTCGATTACCCCCCTGTGCAAAATCCTAGCCCCCTAGCTCAAATTTTGCAAAAAATCGGTAAAATCGACATCGATCGATAACGAAAAGTGGACTATGACACGCTCCCTGCCCCGAAGTGTATGTGTGCAAAGTTTGGTCCCGGGCGGAGCCGGGTTTGCCATCTAGTTTTTCATAATGATTTTTTTTTCAAAAGGCTTCACTTTCGCAAAGCGTTCGATAATGAAAAGCACCAAACACAAAACTTCAAAGTTCAAAAGTTTCAAAACTCGATTATCATATAACACTGATTTCATCAAGCGACTGAGCTTTTTTCGCTGCGAGATATCAAATTTTGAGGTTTGGGGTACAGCCATAGGGGCCTCCAAATTTTCTTTGCATGATTTTACTTTGAAGGTCTCTTGAATCGTAAAGAAGAAACGTTTTCTCAAGGAGATAAAAGCTGCATCAAACAAGACTTAAGTTGTGATGTTCTGTGGAGTTCTGTCAATCAAATATGAAACTTGTTGAAAAAGGCATCAGAAAAATTAATTTGGTATTTTGAGAAATTGGCTGAATATGCCAAAGAATTTATGTGTTGCGCTTTGCCTGCCCTTTCCAGCAGTTCAAAACCCAAAAATAAAAGATGCGTAAAAAACTGCCATCCTGGACATGGTAAAGATCATGGTTTCAAAATTGCAGTTATCTCAGAAATCACAAAAGCAATTACTCCCAAAAGTAGCTGTGGGAAAAAACAGAAAAATTTTATTGAGCAATCCTTGAAACGCTTGCTGATCTTTATCCCATGTGTTTTTCTGATAGAATTTCCGGAATGACCCAGCATTCGAGGATCATTCGAAACTCATTATTTAGAAAATACAATCAAAATTATTTGGTTTAACATTTTGAATTTATACCTTTAAACAAAACAAAGAATATGAACATACCTGGATAAGAGTGTTGTGCTTCATAACCTCTCCTCCGAGTCCTTTTCCAGCTTTCCGGCAGCTTGATAATGATACTCACACAGATGCATAGATATCTGCAAGAGTACTATCAATATCATAGACGATCTCATTCACGCAGCACTGAAGAAACAGGTGAAAAAAAGAGGGAAAAAAAGAGAAACAGAAGCGAAAACCTAGAGAAAACAAAAGCGATGAGCTATGATGGCGCACGTGAGTCACCCATGTTCGCTGTTTCACAATCGCAAGTGCATGCGCTCTCAAAATCCTGAGGAAATGCTGGCAGGTTGAAGTGCTGCGGAAACCTTACGAGCCTCATGGCATTTTCGCAGCCCTTTATGGAAAGTGCTGCGGAAGTCCCGGTTTGTAATCCCTCTGACGTCAATTTCCTGCGGAAACATCGCACTTTGGAGCGTGCACTTTCTCAATGGTTAGGAAAGTGGCGAAATCGCTGCAAATCCTGCTTATCTTGCGGAAGTTCCTGTGAATTGTCTGAGTAGCTTTCAGATAAGAAAAGTAGCCCATGGCACCTACCTCTTCTCAAAATTCATGCGTGCAAAGTTTGGCCCAATCATTGTTAGAAACATACTTACAATTTATACGTCTGTCTGTCCATCTGTCTATAAGCGCCTGCTGCCGAACGATGGCGCAAAATTAGGAGCGTGAACGCCATTTTTATTAGCCGCAGAGCTCCTGAGACTTAGGTTGCAACGCTAAAGAGAGAGAGCGCGGCGTTTACATCCGCTCAACTAATGCTGCTTTGTACCTTCGTGAATAGTCTTCATGCATTTTCGGAATAGAAGATTTTATTTCTGAACTAATCCGCCAAATTTTGCGCACTTACGCTTCGCAGAGGGGCCCCTGTCATAGTCTACTCTCTATCAATCGTTATCGACACGTTGATTTTTTAGCAAATTTTGAACTGTGGAGCTGGGAGGTTACATGGGCGGATAGTTGAACATGCTGGCAACTCCAGTGGCCGTATTCATCAACGAACCCCGAGGGTTAAACTAACCCTGGAGGGTTAATTTAACCCTGGAAAGCGTTTAACCCGTATTCATGAAACACAGGGTAGGCTTAACCCTGAGGGTTTAATCTAACCTTGAGGGTTAATTTTACACCGAAAGCGACTAACCCGTATTCATCAACGAATCGTGAGGGTTAAACTAACCCTGGAGGGTTAAACTTACGCGATTCATCAGGGTTAATTTAACCCTAGCTCAGAGCAAGGTTAACTCTACCCTAACACTTCATGCAAACATTTACTCGCATGTAGTAATCTTATGAAAAGCGATCAACGAGTATTGTAGTATTCAGTATTAGATTGTTGTTATAGTATTTAGTTTCGACTTCGATTAATGTTCAAATTCGAAGTACATGAAACACTGAGTTCGCGAGAAAAAGAATTCTAGCTTTGGTGACAAATGAATGCGACGAGGAAAAATAGTTGCGCATTCCACTCTGACAAGTGCCAAAACAGAAGAACCACTTTATGATAACACGCATTGACCCCTGAAAGAGTAGAACAAGCCCGGTATAAAACGAACTACGCGAAAGTAGAACTTATACGGCACAATTGCACACATGAAAGCAAACTCACGCTTAAGATTGGATGCTGCACAAATATGCTAGAGATGTATTACACTAGTGCTAGAAGCTTATTCGTTGATTATACTACTATAACAGTGAAAGAATAGAAGTATAAAGTGAATTTAGCACGTACTTAGGAATTCTGTGATGTGAGTTTGCACAGCACACGCGAAACTGACGCCCTTATCCCCAGGGTAAGCAGTGGTATCAACGCAGAGTACTACTAGTGCTAGAAGCTTATTCGTTGATTATACTACTATAACAGTGAAAGAATAGAAGTATAAAGTGAATTTAGCACGTACTTAGGAATTCTGTGATGTGAGTTTGCACAGCACACGCGAAACTGACGCCCTTATCCCCAGGGTTAGTTTAACCCTCAGGGTTCGTTGATGAATACGGCCACAGTATTGAGATGCAAACCCTTCCCATTCTTTATTATAGAACGATCTCATATTCTTGATTACTTTCATCGATTTTATCAATTCCTTGCAAGCTCTATATTGGAGATCTGGCAGTTGGGATACGGGGCATGCGAGCATGCTGATTATGAATGCATTATTTTTTGCCATGATTATGAATTGCTCATCTATTTTCTTTATTACTTGCAAAATTTGGTTGTGGCGATGGGAGTTGGTACAGGGGATAAGCAAGCTGCCTACAGCGAAAGTGACAGTGATCTGTGAAATCATTTATTGCAATAATCCAGAATATTTAAAGGCTACTGCATGACGAAGGCGCAGCCGTATCAGCTGAGGGTTCGTGGAGGCGGCGCACGCGTATCTTCACCGTTGTAAATTCTGCGCTTTTTTAGACGCAGAGCGTCTCATGCGCTCTGCGTCTAAAAAAGCCGCGTTCGCGCCCAAAGATATTGCGCCTTCTTCATGCAGCAGTTTATATATGTTTTGCAAACTCTGATCTAAGTTAGGAGTCGCTACAGGCGGTAAGCTTACGATGGCGTAATGAAAGCTGAGAACTGGCCTTCAGAGGTGAGGCAAGGAAGGGAATTTTCGTTTAGAGGTAGGTAATGGCGGTCTCTCAACAGGATCGGCAGAACCGGGTATGCCAGCTTATAAGATAATACGAATGCTCGCGCAATATTTTGATCAATCTTAAGCAACATTAGTGAAAAAAATTAGCTTGGAACCTACGAACAAACACACGCCACTGTATGCATGCAGTGTCTGTATCCCCTGCTCCAACTCTATGATTTTGTTGAAAGACAATTTTTTTGCTTACTAGGACACTACGCGACCTGCTAATGCCCTCGATTGCCGCTCCCACTACTCCAATTCCTCCCTCTCCTTGGACAACAGTAAGTCCATTGCATGTTGCTTCATAAATTTTTTTAGGTGATGCGCCAGTCTTAGGGAGTTTCCAGACCGCGCCGAATGTAAGTTTTGCAGCCGACAGCCGCTTTTGCGCCGATTGGAGCTTTATAACCTAGCTCCCGCGTCTGGCTGTTTTCCTTTTATAAATCAATATGTGCATAAGGGTAAGCATTCTGTGGAATTACAGTGGGTACTTCTTCTCGAAACCGACACTCTATAGCATACCGCAAGCAACTCCTCTAGGCTTTTAACTCTACCGTTTTTATAGACTGGAGCCTGAGACATACACCCTTTGATGGCACAGCTCCCAGTAATTTTAGCCTATAAAAGCAAGCGAGCAAGTTTTCTGAGAGATACGCAAGAAGCGCCAAAGAACTTTCTGGCTCAGTTACCTCACCGCATCTCTGCAAAGAGACCATGTATTCCTCAGAGATCTTCATAAACAACGTGTTCGAAAACCTCTATAAGCGAAGTTTCCTTACAATGCGATCATTAACATCTGGATCAAAATGTGTCAAACGAGGTAAAATGAAATAACCCGAACATTTCGGAAAACTTGCCCATGGAGGTTATCCGAGCTGCTAATGACGAATACATCTGCTTAGCTAGGGAACTTCATATTTTAGGGTTATGGAGAGTAAAATTTAGAATGACATGATTTTTTTTCCATATTACCACCCTTCTCTTTCCTTTGAAAAGAAGTCCACGGCTATTTTCAGCGCTCCACAATCCACAGAAAAAGTACTACCAAAGATCCTTGCTAGAATCTACTAGGGGCAATGTGCGCAGCGCTACTTAATAGCTTTACGAGACGTCCGCAGAAAAATTCAAGAATACTGAAATGGGAATATCAGGGACAAGGAGTATATCAAAAGATTCGTTTTGGTGAGATGAGCACAATGCTTTTTTCGAACTTGAAATATATCTATTCTGAAGGAAGTAGATTTCGGGAACGCGTGATTTTTTTCAGAATTCATCAACGCTTCTATCTCTTCTGAAAAGAAGTCTATGGCTACTTTTTAGCTCACTATACGCTGCATTACTCCTTGCGAAAGGACCTCCGCAGAAGAATTTGAGAAAACTGGAAGCAGATTATCGAGAGAATGCTGTACATCAAAAGATTCGCCTTGACGAGCTGAACACAATGCTGCTTCCGGATTCAGGGGATATTCAAAGAAGTCATGACGCTGCGTAGTTTGCGTGATTCGCGTGATCCGCGAAATTCCCGGATTGTCGCGGGATTCCAGGAATGTCGCGGACTTATGCGGGATACCCGCAATTCCGCGACACACGACAATGCACACTCTGTGAGCGTTATTGTAGTAAAATCAATAAGCTTGATTTTTGCTATAAAGTTGTCGTTCCTTTCAGTACAAGGGGATTAGGCGGGCAAGCGGTCTTTTGCAGTCTCAAAAACCTTAAACCATTTGTTTATAATGTGAAATACCCCATCATTATTAAAGGGGTTAGTGATTTTTTTTGAAGAAATCCAAATTATAGATTTTTGTCCATTACCTTATTTTATTGCTGAAAATATCTCGCCATCACGGGTATATTTAAGCAAATCGTGTTTTTTGATTCTTTGATACACTTACATAGGATCGCATTTTTACGCGCGCTCATGAAATCTTGTACGCTCACTTTGGCGAAATTTGAAAACATCTGTGGTTGGTCTCAAAGTTACACATGGAATTAGTTCGAAATAGTTTCAACTGCTCCACCCTTCCCAACCCCTCCCTCATGCATAATTGCTCACTAACCCCCAATTGATTCGGCACGCGTGTTGTTGAGAAGTACAATGGCAGAGGTGCTCTAGACTATAGTATTGGTCACTTATTTGGAATACTTCAACGAGAAATTGATTTATTTGGAATACTTCAACGAGACATTGATTATGAAGCATATTAAGTATAGTCATTGATACAGCATTTGTTGGTCTAAAAAGACAAAATTTGCAAACTTTTGTCACTTTCTGAGGGCATTTTCTGCTACGAAGACAACTGGAATTATAAAAGCCTTGCCGGAGCCTGTTAGGCAAATTAGGTAGTGGGATTTTTGATCTTTCATCAAAGAAGGAGTAGGCTACGTAGGAAGGCTACTAAGAATAGGACAAGCAGGTCGAAATGGTTGTGAATGAGAGCATGTAAAGTAGAAGAAACCTAAACTTTAATAAAGAGAAGTTTGGTTGGGAAACCTACTGGAAGTTTTCAGAGTTCAGAAAACTGGCGAAAAATTTTACAGTAAATATCGAGACGAATCCAAAAGCCTCGCCATAGTTTTTGAACACTAAAGTTAAGCGCAGCTTGACCAAAAATATTAAGGCAGCCAAGGTATATCTATAGTTCGTAGAAAAGCTCCGGTAAGAGAAAGAAATTGACATTTTGGCTCAAAACTCTTCATGCGTTGAAGTACAAGCAATTTGTCTATGAAATTTTGAGGTTTGTAAAAGTCTGGAGAGCTTTGGCTCGCTCAGGAAAAAGGCGGTAGGAAAGCATGTGAAAGGAAATTTGTGGGAACCTTCCGAGCTGCATGCTACAAAGTTTCCTCCAAGAAGCGGGAAGCTTCATGTTTTGGTACTCCAGATATCTCTTTGGTTCCCATCTACTCAAAAGAAAGCTTACAACTCTATACTACTCACGCTTCAAACATACTGAAGAATGAAAAATAAACGCGAATGTAGGCGGACTTAGGCCTAAGGCATACCTCACGCGATTTAGTCAAATCGTTACATCCACGCGACTTGGCGATTTGCCAGATGTTTACAAATCAACCGTGCGCGGGTCTAAAACTAATAGGCGCGTAGCTTCCGTAAGTTACAGTAAAAGCTTCAACTCTGGCTCGTACAAAGCGCGCTCACGACCAGTATGAAGAGTCGCTGCAATGTCAGATCGCGCAGCGACTGGAATCGCTTGAGGTATGCCTTAGGCCTAAGGCATACCTCCAGCGATCCAGTCGTCACGATTTTCGATCGCTGCCACCAGACTGCCTGGGCGACCGTTCGTTGCGTCAAAATCGCCCATCGCTCGACTCTTGGGCATACCCGTAGCGATTCTGGGAACGCTCACACACCACACCGCATTATACGCAGTTTTGGAAAACTTGCGCTAAATTCTCTGAAGTGCATCTATTCGAGAGAACTCGAGCAGAATGTGGCGCCATATGCTTCAAGAGAAGATCACATCAAACAAGAAAGGATATGGATTCACACACATCCCAGTATTTATCAATGTCTACTGGAGCAAGTTTAGCAGTTATTTGAGTTCTCTTTCAGTAACTGGTAGGCATATAGGCTAGCTTTGTTGTAAAATCATTCTTTTGTCTTTGTGGAAAACTCTGAGTAGGCTATTTCAACAACGAGTGCTGGGCGAGCTCTTGTATGTTAATCTGCGAACGCTTATAACATCATTCAATTCATTCTCTGACTAAAAGACACCGGCAAGCTTTGCGTACGTTTAATTAACAAGTTTACGAGTAAGGTTCTTGGTGACATGTTCCAGCTCGTAAAACAACGCGAGTTCGATCATGTTTATGCACAAATTCCCAATAGTGACTTATCAAATCGCGTTAAAACGCATTAGCAACTCATAAACGGGACGTACGCGAAGCGTGCTCGTGCCTCTTAGTCAGACAATGAACAATATATGTCTGAGCGACTGAGATTGCACAGCTATTCTATCCACTTCGGAAATCATATAGGAACATTTGAGATTCGGTCACTACTTGTAATCAATAAACAAGAACAGGAAAAGACTAATACATTGCGAGAACAGTAAATGCTAAAGGAGAGGGTAAGGCGACATGTGGGAAACATTCCATACTATATAGCTCGCATGTGTTGTTTTCAAGGACTAATAGCATGGAATTTTCGATGACCATCCTTCTCCCATGCAGAGAGAAGCGCTTGTGTGAGATGGAATAGTCCTAAATGAAATCTGCATTGGCAAAAAAATACAAAACTTCATAACAAACAAGAAACTATCCGAGCGATTCGCTCATCGCTGGGTCGGACCTAGCGACGGCGACATCGCTGAGTTTAAGCGATGTCGCGACGACTTCCCTGCCGAGGTATGCTCGTCCAAAAACGGCCCGCGATTCGTCGCGGCGTCAATCTAACACGGCGGCGGGACCACACAGTTGCGCTGCGGACTCGGAACATATGTACGATGTTGGAGTTTGCGACGCGACTGGGATCGTGGGAGGTATGCCTTAGGCCTTAGGCCTTATGCGACGGTCGCGTGAGTCGGGCGACGGTCGCATGAATGATGTGACGGTCCCCTAATGTATGCCATCGCGTGGCCATATCTCGCTTCAAAGTGGACAAATTCTGGATCCGAAGCCATCATTTGACTCAGGGCGCGGAGCATCTTTTGATAGCATCTTCTGGGGGTACGATGTCTTCGATGCTCCGTTCAGTTTTCTCAAATCCTTCTGCGGAGTCTTTCGCAAAGATGTGAAGCAGCTCCTATCCAACATAGAAGATGCCAGTAATCACTATTCGATAAAACTGTTTTTTTAGATTATTGTGCGCTAAAAACTAGGCTCAGACTTCTTTCCAAAGGAGGTAAAAGCGTTGGTGAATTCTGGAAAAATCACGTGTTCTAAATTCTACTCGCCATAACTTTCTTCGGAGCAAGTATATGTTGAGTCCGAAAACAGCGCTGTGCTCAGCTTATCAAGGCGAATCTTTCCGTAAGCAGCTTGTTCTTGATAATCCGATTTCAGTATTCTTGAATCTTTCTGCGGACGTCTCTTCGCGAAGGTGTAAAGCAGCGAGCATTGTCCCGAGTAAATTCCAGCAAGGATCTTTTGATAGTACTTTTCTCTAGATTATGAGCGCTAAATAGTGGCCGCAGATTTCTTTTCAAAGGAAATAGAAGGGCCGGCGAATTGTGGAAAAATCATGTCGCTCTAAATTTTTTTCACCATGACCCTGAAATATAAAGCTCTCTTGCTAAGCAGATGTGATTTTCGTAATAAGCACGTCGGATAGCCTCTATGAGCAAGTTTTCCGATATGTTCGGGTTATCTCATTTTTCTCGTTTTACGCTCCGGAAGCTCGCCGATGGATTTTCGTCAAAATATTGATGGTCTTGAATTGTAAGGAAACTTCGCTTATAGAGGTTTTCGAACACGCTCTACGAAAATCGTGGTCTGTGGATTACAGGGGTTTTTTGGAGAGTTACGGTGAGGTGACTGCAGCTGAATCACGAAAGTGCGTAAGTTTGCCCGCACTTCCCGCGTATCTATCAGAAAACTTGCCTGCTTGCTTTTCTAGTTCAAAGTTAACACGTTGACGACGAGCCATTTTTTGAAGGTCTGTCCCTGTGGACGAACCGTTTCCGGGCATTTTCATAGCCGGCTGCACATATGTATGCATGCATCTATGCGTGAGATACACAAATGCAGGTGGGCGGGGCAGCTCCGCCCACTTTTGGCAAGCCCCGCCCACTTTTCAAAAAAGCTGGAAATTGCTCAAAATCAATGATTTCGTGTAAATTCCGGCATTTTTGAAAAGTGGGCGGAGCCTGCCACTGAAGGGGTGGAGCCTGCATTACGGGGGGCTGGGTCAAAATTAAGATTGTTTAAGGTTCCCTTGTCATCTATGAGCTTTTCTATGCAATTTGAGAACGAAAAAAGTCTTTTTTGTAGAAGGCAGTGGAGTGGGCGGAGTTTGCCAAAAAGGGGCGGGCCAGCATGAAATACTTTCGAGCCTAACTTGATTATGTGAAAACAAATTGGAACCATTGTGCACAATAAAACTGATGTTTAGGGTGTCGCGCACCATTGCGCGACATCGTCCACAGGGACAGACTGCCTGTCGCGCACCATTGCGCGACACCGTCGTCAACGTGTTAAGTAAGTTACCTCCGCAGAAGAACTTGAGAAAACTGGAAACGGAATGCCGAAGACAGGGTGGCGGTCAAGGATTACGATAGCTCTGCCAGCTGCTAGCTGCCAGCTGCTCGCGCGCGCAGAACAGCCTCCTTCACTTATTCATGAAGTTGAGGAAAACTGTTTAGATTTCTCTTCATTGAAGTTCGTTTCCTACAACGCCCAAAGAAGCTTACATATTTCAAATGCTAACTTGAGCCCAAAACATTGCTATCGCGTGTTTATGGCGATGTGATTGCTGATTATTTTCATCTTAAAAAAAGCAGAAGCCTTAACATAAAGCATATTTAAAGAAGAATAAAGCTTTAGACATTTACTGCTCCAAAATGTAGGGTTTGTGTGAGCTCGTTCGTTGCTGGGGCGGTGCTACCTGTGCACCGTTTATTGACACCCGGGCACTCAGGGTGCCACTATTGCCAATCGTTATTCTTGACATATACCCCCGAAGACATCGTATCCCCACTTCCAATATATCAGAAAATGCTCCCCGCCGAGCTGAGTCGAATGGTGGCTTCGGATTCAGAATTTGTCCACTCTAATGCGAGATATGGCAACGCGACAGTGATGTCTATACATTAGGCGACTGTCACATCACTCATGCAACCGTCACATAACCCATGCGACCGTCGCCCGACTCACGCGACCGTCGCGTAAGTCCGCGTACATTCGCGTCTATTTTTCAAAAAAATGTGAGAATGGGAGCCGCCGTTTCCAAAACTGTGTATCGTTCTTTGCTCTCATTTACTACGTCTCGCTGCATTCTCTTAGAATCAGTCATCGTTTTATGAAGTTGGTGATTTCGCGAAAAAGATCAAGGGTTTCATGCAGTGCAAAACATGCGTTATGAACAAATCTTACTAAGCCAATGCAACTTTCTATATCCTCACCACACATTGTCTTTGTCGAAAAAAGGCATAACTTGCGCCCATTTTCGGCTCAAGTTTGCGGATTTTCACTAGCTTCATAAAAATGAAGTCGGTGAAAGTTTGCAGAATCAAAATTCCAACAAATGCGATGAGTAGCCAGAGATGCGAGGGGTCGCGCATGCAACTTTACACTTTTGATCGATATGTTCTTAGTAAAAGGTAGCGGAGGTAAATTGAAAAATCTATATCTTTAATTCGGTTTGGAACGTTTTTGATTTGTTCTCTTGTTCAGGATATGCGACCCTAACAAACGTTTAGGAGTGATTGAAGACCGTTGAGGTTATACGTTATACACGGTGGATATTTGGTACGTTCAAAAACTTCAGAGGAGAAAAGTGGTGCATTTTTATCACTTGCCAAAGTCAATGCCAAGATGGAGAAAATAAAGGAATTTGTGATAGCTAGAAGCAGCTTGAGGAGCGACTATAAGACTGAAATGGCTGATAGGCACCACCGAGGGTACTGCTGAGAAAGTACATTTATATCACCTTCGTTAGCATACGACGTTGGCTGACGTGACTGTTCTTATTGGTCGCGCTTATCCCTTTTGTACAATTTATGACCGCTCAAAACTGCTAATTATAAGCTCTACAATACCACCCGTAATTTGTGAAAAAAAATGGCGGCGGCACTTAACTTACGCGGCGCCGCCGAAGTTAGGTGACTTTTGCCGCGTCGCGCGGCAAAAGTCAGCGGAAAAGCGGCCAAAGTCACCTAACTTTGTCGCGCAACGCCTAACTTTTTATAAAAAAAGACCTTATCTTGATTCAAAATTTATGAATTCTATATATAAGAGTACCATTCAACTCAGCTCGGCGAGGCGCATCTTCCAATATACGGATGTGCCTAGTTGTGGGATATAAGTTTCTTTCCTGGAATTTTAGTGTAAATGGACCATTCAGTGTAGTACTCTGCGTTGATACCACTGCTT
>CATQJL010000326.1:33660624-33700624 GCA_958299035.1 Cylicocyclus nassatus
AAGCAGTGGTATCAACGCAGAGTACTCACTGTATTGAATATGGTACTTGCAATATGCATTCAGCTGCTCAGCTTGAATATCAGAGCTATTTCAGTGGCTAGAACTCAAACTACTAAATCTAACACAATAAGATCCATTAAGGACGCGAAAGATTTTGATCAGCGTTTGTACAAGCGCTCACGGTGGAATTTCGACGAGATTTGCGATCTTTTAGATTTTGGGCAAAATTCATGAGTGACGTGTTTTCATAGGGCTCGTAACTCGGCGAATTTCACAGACTGGAGCCTGATTCATGCACCCATTCGGTAGCGCAGTTCCTAGTAACTTTGACTGAGAAAAGCAAGCAGGCAAGGTTGCTGACCAGATACGCGAGAAGTGCGGGCCAATTTACGCACTTTCGTGATGCAGTTACAGTCACCTCACCGTATCTCACCAAAAGACCCTGTAATCCTCAAAGACCACGATTTTCGTAAAGAGCGTGTTCGAAAAACCTCTATAAGCGAACTTCCTTACAATTTAAGAGCATGAACATTTTGACCAAAATCCATCGGCCAGCTTCAAAGCGTAAAACGAGAAAAAATGAAATTACTTGAAAATCTTGGAAAACTTGCACTTAAGGGTTATCCGACCTGCTGGTTACGAAAAATCACATCTGCTTAGCAAGAGAGCTTCTATATTTTAGAGTTACGTTGAGAAAAATTTAGAAGGACATGATTTTTCCAGAATTCACCAGCCCTTCTAACTCCTTTGAAAAGGATTGTGCGGCTACTTTCTAGCGCTCCATAATCTACAAAAGAAGTACTATCGAAAATTTCTTTCTGAATGTACTGGGGGCAATACGCGCTGCTTCACACCTTTGCGAAGAGACGTCCGCAGAAAGTTTTGAGAATACTGAAATCGAGATATCAAAGACATTCTGCATACCGAAAGATTTGCCTTGATGAGCTGAGCACAATGCATTTTTCGGATTCAGAAAATATCCACTCCAAAGAAAGTTACGGCGAGTAGAATCTGGAAACGAGTGATTTTTCCAGAATTTACCAACGCTTTTTTCTCTTTTGAACGGCAGCTTACTAGCGCACTATAATGCACAAGAAGAGCACTATCGAATGGTGCTTACTGGAAGCTTTCAAGTTGGATAGGCGCTGCGTTACATACTTGCAAAGGGACCTCCTCAGAACAATTTGAGAAAACTGAAAACAAGATATAGATGACATGACGTATGTAGAAAGATTCGCCTTGACGAGATGAACACAGTGCTGCTTTCGAATTTAGAATATATTAATTCCGAAGGAAGTTATGGCGCTGCATAATTTGCGATAATCCGGAATCGCGAAATTTCTGGAATTTCGCGCAATTCCCGTTCTGTGAGTGGTATTGTACATTGCACAGCACGCGCGGCATTCCGCGATATGTGCTTCTCATGCGATTTCCAACCATTTCCCTTTGTCTTCCTGCATTTTGGGACCCGTCATACTTCGCCGAGAAAAGCCCACTTTCACACATATCCATGCAGAATGAGCTGCCCAGTTTCACATATATCCATGCAGAATGAGCTCTTAAACTATACCTGCCCTATTTCTGCTGTGCTCAATAGAATGTGTACGTAGCCTCTGGAATAAGCACACTGAATGGTCCATTTACACTAAAATTCCAGGAAAGAAACTTATATCCCACAACTAGGCACATCCGTATATTGGAAGATGCGCCTCGCCGAGCTGAGTTGAATGGTACTCTTATATATAGAATTCATAAATTTTGAATCAAGATAAGGTCTTTTTTTATAAAAAGTTAGGCGTTGCGCGACAAAGTTAGGTGACTTTGGCCGCTTTTCCGCTGACTTTTGCCGCGCGACGCGGCAAAAGTCACCTAACTTCGGCGGCGCCGCGTAAGTTAAGTGCCGCCGCCATTTTTTTTCACAAATTACGGGTGGTATTGTACGTCAATCCAAATTTATAGCATATATCTACATTATATGACATTGTCGTGAGCACAAAGCCATTTTTCTCTACAAAAACAGTCCTTAGTTTTTTTTGGCTAGATCCCGCGTCTGTATGTTTTTCATCATGGCTACTAGAAGTCTCTTCTGAATTTGAAAGAGTATTGCAGTTGCAAACAGTCATCACTTTCCTCAGCCAGTCTCGCTAAACAAAAACATTCAAGAGAAAGCCGCTCTCACTTTGCTTTTAGACTAGTTTCTAATAAATTGATCTTTCTCAGCGTGTAAACCTCCAATGGCAGCGTCCCGGCAGTTTCGCGCACTGGGGGATATAGCTGTGGTGGAATTCCTAGTCACCCCTTTGGAGGCAGCGGCTAAGCAGAATGACAGCTTTAGGATATTCATCGTTCTCGGTTCCTCCGGATGAGCTAAGTCCAAGACTGTGCTTTGCAGTTTCTAAAAATACCAATAAATCGTTTTTTCAGACGTGAAAAGTTCTATCTAGGCGACGGGGTATGCCTGCTCTCTAGAGCGCGATTGGTTCGTGAGTGGAGATACCGTACCCACCCTACCCATGAGCCAATCGTGCTCTAGAGGGTAGACATACGCCGTCCGCCCAGATAGCACTTTTGACCTCTGGAAAAGCGGGTTATCGATATCATTTAAAGCTGCAAAGCACAGTCTCACAATTAGACTTATAAGGGAAGGATACCAACATTAGTTAACGATTAAAGATGAGATGTATATCAATATACGCGACTTTGAACGCTAATTTCAAACCTGCTTTCCTTTTTTGCGGAATAAGTTTCGGAAAGAAGTTGTGAGCGTTTGAATGTCCAAATTTGTCAAGGTTTAGGTGGCCTGAAATTGGCGAAAAGCTGTACAAAAACACCGGAAAATGGAAAATCAGTTATCTATCGATTATATTGTTTGCAAGGAAGGAACAAAGCGTGGCAGTCGCATAAATATTGTTTTAGAGCTTTTCGCTAATTTCAAGCCACTTGTTTGGCAAATTTGTACTTTCAAACGCTCATAACTTCCCGCGGAAAGTCGTTCCGTGAGAAAGAAAAGCAGGTTTGGAATCCGTTTGAATCGTCTTCAATAACCTACTAATGTTGGAATTCTTCCCTTGTTAGCTCATCCAGGAGAAGAGAACGATGTATATCTCGAAGTTGTCATTCTGCCGACTTGCTGCCTTTAACCTCCAGGCCCACTCGGGCTGCTCGATGTTCCCCCTTTGCCGAGAAAATGGCCTCCGAACGGGCGCGCGCGACCCCAATCGATGCGCTCGAACGGCTTCGCTCAACTATTCGGCGCGGGACCCAACGACAGCTCTCCCGCGTTGTGCATGCTATCCAGAGCAAAAATTACAGGCCAGGGTCTTCGTGCCGGGGCCTCCCAACTTTCCGTTAAAACTCTCGTGCTGCGTTTTACAAATTAGGTGAACGCCCCCCTCCCTAAAACGATCTTTTCACCCGGTTTTAAGCTCAGATACGTGTTCTACGTGTCGTAAGGGTTGAAACATGCAGAAATATGGAAATGCAAAATCTGCCGGGACACTGCCTTTAAACTACTAGGTCACCTCCCATTGCTGTTTGATGGCATGTTTGGCTGCTCCCACTTTCATGTAAGCATCCATCGAATTCGAGTGATACCTGTGTGATACCATTGTTTGCGAGAAGGGAATCTAGGATAACCACGCTTAAGATAATGGCATAATTAAGCCTGAATGCTCACTTCTGCATCAGCCTCGTCAAAACTAAATTCAACTGGAGTTGTTTGCTCAACAAAAATTGTCTGCAACGCAATGGCATTAAACTTCGGTTTATACTCATAAATCAAAGATTTCTGGATTGACGCAATCAAATTAGCTACTTGCGATGGGATTTATAGGCCCTAATGTAGTGTCCGAGGTCCTTCACAGGCGCAAAGGCGGCCCAATTTGCTCTTTTTCTCCTATCTACTTTGATTTTCGCAGATCAGTAACCTGGTACGCACAATTTCTCTTTAGAGCCTTCGCAGTGCAAAAGTTAATTTTCCTTTTGTAATGCTATTTCACAGTGTTGGCTTTGTTTATGGATAGCAGTTTGGTTTTGAGGTATGACTAGTAGGGAAATGTGCTCCAAGACGTGGTACACTGGCATTCAGCACACATGTAGGCGACGTACTCTTACACTTAATTGGGCGTTACCAAATAGCATGTAACTCTGTTTTATTTTTCTTTTGATTGTACACAACAATTCCACACATACTGTTGTATCTCCGTATTTGTTTTTTTATCTGTGGCCCACGCACTGACTATATACAGTCTGTCTCAATCGGGATCAGGCCGAACCGTTGGCGTAAACTGCGCGCTCAACGCTAGGTTTCGCGCCGCATATGCACAATGTCGGAGAGAGCGAATATATCGAAGAGAGGGCAGACAAGATTTTGACATTCGAAGCCATGTGTTTCTATCTCTCGGTGCAAACATCTTTGATCTTCTAACCTGTCGTCTATGGCTGCATCCACGTTTCAGGTGCAAAAATCGTATTCAACTGATTTTTGCGTTGCTCATCATGTTTGTGGTTTTTCTCGAAAACGTTTTGCTTCGCGAGAAGTTTAATCTGATGTTTTTATGTTCATCTATCGTCTGTTTTTTCTCAAAATATGACCGGCTCATCAATGTTTCGTCAGCATATTTCAGATAGATTTCATGTTTTGATGGGAGAAAGTTTAGGGTGTGCGCTGCCTTCAAGAATATTGTTGCGTTTTTGTATAACGCTGTAGCGGTACGTGATTTTCACATTTTTTCGGCAATTCTTGAAGGCAGCGTACACCCAAAATCCAGCTACTCAAATGGCTTGTAGCTATAAACAAAAAGAATTTACAATCTTGATTTTCTGAGTCAAAGGGCGCTTAGTATTATCACTCCTCAAAAGCGTCCCTTTTTAAGCAACTCTTTGATGGTCTTCTAAAGGCCTAGTTCTTCTCTGCAGTCACTGATGTACACTCTTCACAGGCTCCCAAACCTTTCAGAAGCCAATAGTCTTTTATTGGGTCCTCCGCGACGGGCTAGTTACAACTTGTTATGAGCTCCTTCAACCTATCGCCGTCGAAAACGACTTCCTTGCGACGCTATGGCAGATCTTGTTTTCCAGTTTCGACTAATTCTTTGAAAGAGACGATAATTGGAGCCACTGCAAGAAGATGAACTATACAAACATCAACCAAGCTCCATCTTTGATTGGTGAGACATCGAAATGTGTCATACCGTTGGGCGATTCTAAGTTCACCAACTTTTTTTTCTTCTCAAAGATAAAATTTCTGTGAAAAAGTCGTACTTAACTAGATATTGCCGTTTTTTCGGAACCCATATCCAAACTTCCCGACCCTATATCATGATGGCATCCCAATTTTCGCGTTGAAGCCGCCCACAACAAACTTGTAAAAAGACTTTTTGTTGCGGAATCTTCTCCATGTCTTCGTAAAAAGCATCAAATTCTGATAGCGCTGCTGTGGGCGAACAGCTGTGGATGATATTGATAGTTTTCTGGAAGTGGAAGAGGAAGACGTAGAATGACAAATCGAGGTGATGAGATCTCACGCGAATCGACAAGATGGAAGATGAGCAGGAAAAGACAGCTAGCGCCTCAACTTTTCGTGATGAAACACCGCATATGATGAGATCATATTTCTCATCTGTCGGTCGTCTTTCTTCCTAGTCCTCGTTTCCCGCAAAGTGCGGCGGAGGTCGGCGTTTGTGGATATATGGAACTAGCTGGCTTACCCGGCTCCGCCGTATGTTCCGAATAGAAAATTCCATTTCTTAACCGATCCGGACCAAACTTGGCACACATACCCTTCGGGCCCCGGCGGGTGTCACAGTCCACTTTTCGTTATCGATCGATGTCGATTTTATCGATTTTTTGCAAAATTTGAGCTAGGGGGCTGGAATTTGGCAGGGGGTGTAATCGAGCATGCTGATCACCCCCACGGGGGTGATCAGCATGCTCGATTACCACCCTGTGCCAAATCCCAGCCCCGTAGCTCAAACTTTGCAAAAAAATCGATAAAATCGATAAAAGTAATGCACGATTTTAAAAACTAATATTGTATTTGGAATCCCCATGCTCACTTACCCCCCTGTGCCAACTCCTAGCCCCGTAGCTCAAATTTTGCAAAAAATCGATAAAATCGATATCGATCGATACGAAAAGTAGCCTATGATACCCGCCGGGGCCCGAAGTGTATGTGTGCCAAGTTTGGTCCGGATCGGTTCAGAAATGGAATTTTCTATTCGGAACATACGTACACACATACATACAGACAGACAGACAGACAGACATACATACATACAAACAGACATTCAGCTTTATATATAAGATGGAATGAAACGGAATAAAATGAAAAACCAATCTGAAAGATTCGAGCTTTATGCGCGTTCTCAATGCTCTAGTATTTGTTTTGGATGATTATTTTCCAAGGCTACCCTAATTTCACAAGTACAAGGCACAGACTTGTTTGAATTGCCAGCTCAAACACGCTAACGGAATTAGCAAACCAAGCAAACCAAAGATCCTTTACAGTGTTCCGCAATACCTGAGGGAATGTGCAGCACAGCATTTTTCGCGAGGCACAGGAAAACGAAGTTGCTCCCGTAAAAAAAATCAAAAGGTGCTCTTTGAACTCGTGAATTAGGGTAAATGCTCTATGTCGGAAGTCCGTGACTACATCGTAGCATAGTTTCACCGAAAGAAGAAAACGCATTGCCTACATCTAATATAAAAGCTGAACCTATCTAAGGAAGAAATGTGAAAAAATCTTTTTCTGTTAATGTCCATATGAAAGTAGGAGGTACTCTGCGCATGTGTTCTTAGTGGCTAAGCAACGCAAAAGCGGCTGCTGGCTACATGAACTACAACTGGCACGGTCCAAGGGCACCCCCTTAGGGTCCATTCTGCAATTACCTAATCCATCACTGCCGGAATTTTCCGTACAACACTATGGTATTATTATGAAAAATTGTTTTATTCAAAAACTAGCTGGCTTACCCGGCTCCGCCGTATCCGGACCAAACTTGGCACACATACATTTCGGGCCCCGGCGGGTGTCACAGTCCACTTTTCGTTATCGATCGATGTCGATTTTACCGATTTTTATCGTTTTCTTTGCAGAGTTCACCTACAGGGCTAGGAGTTGGCACAGGGGGGAAGTGAGCATGGGGATTCCGAATACAATATTAGTTTTCAGAATTATCTATTACTTTTATTGATTTTATCGATTTTTTGTAAATTTTGACATGCGGGGCTGGGATTTTGCACAGGGGGGTAATCGAGCATGCTGATTACGAACACAATATTAGTTTTCAGGATCGTCCATTACTTTTATCCATTTTATCGATTTTTTTGTAAAGTTTGACCTGCGGGGCTGGGAGTTTGCACAGGGGGTAATCGAGCATGCAGATTACGAATACAATATTAGTTTTCAAGATCGTCCATTACTTTTATCGATTTTATCGATTTTTTGAAAATTTGAGCTAGGGGGCTAGAATTTGGCACAGGGGTGTAATCGAGCATGCTGATCACCCCCCTTGGGGATGATCAGCATGCTCGATTACCCCCCTGTGCCAACTCCCAGCCCCCTAGCTCAAACTTTGCAAAAATCGATAAAATGGATAAAAGTAATGGACGATCCTGAAAACTAATATTGTGTTCGTAATCAGCATGCTCGATTACCCCCCTGTGCAAAATCCCAGCCTCGCATGTCAAAATTTACAAAAAATCGATAAAATCAATAAAAGTAATAGATAATTCTGAAAACTAATATTGTATTCGGAATCCCCATGCTCGATTACCTCCCTGTGCCAACTCCCAGCCCCGTAGGTGAACTCAGCAAAAAAATCGATAAAAATCGATAAAATCGATATCGATCGATGACGAAAAGTAGCCTATGACACCCGCCGGGGCCCGTAGTGTATGTGTGCCAAGTTTGGTCCGGATCGGTTCAGAAATGGAATTTTCTATTCGGAACATACGTACACACAGACATACAGACATACATACAAACAGACATTCAGCTTTATATACAGGGTGTCCCAAAAGTCTTTGAGCCTAGTATTTCCTCCGCTGAAAATGCATGAAGCAACATAGAAGCATGAAATTCAGCAGGGAATTTGCGAAGAGGCTACAAAACAACATGATACACTCAGATTTCTCAAAACCCTCCTTTGGCCTTTACACAGGCTCTCAGACACTTGCGGAATGCATGCACCATGGCAGCCAGGTAGTTGACATCGACATTGTCTCACATCTTCTGAAGCAAGCAATCCAGACTGTCCAAAATTTAGCATGGAATAGAGCAAACTTTGTTTTCCATTACTGATCACAAATAAAAGTCAAGGGCCTCTTGACCCGGCTATTGAAGGCACGTAAATCTGAGAAGCATAACTGTGAGATTTGACAAAAGTGTCAAAATGTAGCATTCAAGTGTTTGAGAACACCAAGAAAACAGCCATTATGGTGTACCGGGAGTGACTTTAAAGTGGTATTTCAGTAGGAAATGCAGGGCTTACAGCTAGAATTAGTCACTGAATCTGACTCGGTGCTGGACTTTCCAGCTTTTCCAGGTTTTTGTTTCCGAGAACTTTTCCTTCTCATTGGCACGGCACAACTTCAGTGTTTGTATCCTAATCCTACTCTAACGAACGAAGGCTATTGATTGATTTTGCATTGTAAATGTAGAGTGAAGCTAGCTCTACAATATGCAGTTTGAAATTCCATAAGAGCTCCAAAGGCAAAAGAGCTGTAAATGTTTGAATAGAAGGTGCGTTTCCTTCGGCTTGTCTTCACGATTGTAGTATTGTTCGCTTCAAGAAGTATATCTCGAGAATGTACGCTGTAAACGGTATGATTTTCTTGACGAATATTGGCAACTAGACGAAGAACTCAAAGGCAAAATTTGGCTGAAAAGCGAGTAATACTAACAAAGTTACTACGTTGAAAAGTTAGGCTTAAGGACTTTTGGGACACCCTGTATAAGATACAAAACTTTATATAACACAGAAAGCGTTAGTATGCGTGATAAGTTGAATCTGTGTGCATTGAATAGTGATTATTTGCATTTTGGCAGCATGCAGTCGCAGGTCTGAAGTGGAGAATTGAAGAAGCACCTGTCTTTGTTAAAACAGAATTTGTTTTGGAGCTGATGTTATTATCCGATGGCGCACCTCGTATTTATCGTATCAAAGCCCACTCTTCCCAGTTTCAGGTGTTCTCTGACTACGGACCGATGGGAGTATCAAACCCGAAAGCACTTGTTTCTAAAGATACTTCTCTTCATAATGCTACAGTTGTGGTGACACATGCCATCGGACCCAGTATATCTTTCACAGCTCCAGATTCGAGCAACTATACTACTTACACGTGAGTATCTAGTAAGCTCACAGCGTTTTTTTGCTATCATTTTCTCAATTGCAGCGTGTTTAAAGAGTTTAAGCCTTGTACGCGAACGACCTACATGTGATGAACGTGGAACTGCTAAAGTGCTTCCAGAATAACAAAGTCTCTTTTGAATTCAGTTTGAAGAGTCATAAAAGCATGACACTTAGGCCCCCACCCCCACAAATGCATACAAATTTGTGCAAGCATTGTACATAAAAACAGCTAAATCCTAAATTTCTAAGAACAACCTGCAAAAATAAAATCATTGAATTGAGTGGACAACGAACAAGGTCTCGCGCGGAAATTGAATGATGCGATTTCGTTAATTATTCTTTCCGCAAGTGCTTAGAGTATATTGACTTGCCTGCAAATTAGAAATTGATTTACAGTGTCTCACAAATGCAGCCATTTCGACAGAGCAACTACAAGGACATGTGCTGGGAAACGCAAATTGGACAGGTATGCAGTCAGTGAAAACAATAAAAAAAAATCAAGCAGTTTCTCATAAGCACCGTATTACTCTCAGCCTGTTTTCGAAATAATTTACTGTCCAACCTACTGTACTTTCTTTTTCTACCGAATTTATTCCAAGACTTTGATAACAAGAGCGGACGGCCCTTCTCCAAAGTATTGTCTAAAAACAATGGTTTTTGATATGGATTTAGTAATAATTCATTTGTGTTTTCTTTTGTTTTGTATGTCACAGGTTTGCTGAGGCGGTATTTATTCGTACTGGCCTAACGAAGCGTTGTTGTTCTCAGAGGCCTAAAAAAAAGTCGATGCATTATCCGCAAAAAAACAATCCATCAGATGCCTCCTTCCTCAACTAGTTGCAACATTCCTTTAGATTCACACCGAAGAGATTCATTCCCACAACGGAAATGAATCCACTGTGATACCACTGCTAATGAGTCAGTCACGGAATCACAGACTGAAAAGATGGCGGAAAAAAGACCAGTAAGTAATACTTAAGAAGGCAGATAGAAAAGCTATCCGTCATCTAAACCTTACCATTGACATATTCGGCAAGGAGTCGGCAATAATGGCCAAATACTCATTTTTCTTACGAATTTCTGGTTTTTTGGCAAAAATCCAAAAAGCTTCTAATCCCTTTCTAACTTGGATCTAGGTTGCGCAAAAAAATCTTGCCTTTGATTTCAAAGTCATTTCCACTATGCGAGTAGTTGCTTACCTAACGGTGTTATCAAGCTTTTACGTCTTATGCTTGCAATTTTCAAGCGCACACTCAAAACTCTGTCGGTCTCTAATATACAGTGCGTCACAGTAAGGCACTCTAGTTGATAAACAACTCCTACTTTTGCGCACTTCCTCTCTGTTACAAGAGCACACAATGCACTGTTCACTTATACATTTTCAGTCTTAAGCCAATTTCGGACGGGTTGCCTTTTAACGTTGTCATGTGGTATCTCTTATCTGTTATCTAGACCTCACGTAGTGTCATATGCTCTAATACTAAGCATAGGTGCGATAGGGGAAGCCGGGCTCTCTCCAGGTGAAGGGGGTCTCGGCTGTTCCCGACCTTCCAGGGTGAAGGGGGTATGTGAGTCTAGGGGGAGGGGGAGGAAGAGAAAAAAGGTAAAAAAGCGTGGTATGAAGAGCTCTAATTTGTATCTTGTTAAGGCACAAATTTGAAAAAAAATTAAAAAATTTTAAAAGAAATGAAAAATAAAAAAAATTGACTTTATGAAGATCTGAGCTCATGTTTCACTGCATCAACAAAAAACGAAAACAATAAGGTTTATCCCAATAGAACAAGTTAGAAACAACTTCAAATCCTGCACATCATCATCAACAATATCACTATCGCTAACGCCAGAGACAACAAGTTCGCTGCCTGAAAAATCTTCTTCTTCCTCCGAAAGGTCATCGGAGTAGAAGTAGAATTGCGTGCAAAAGCGTTCTGAGTCGAAAATGGATTTGAAACTTTCTTCTTCTTCTAAGCGCTTTTGCGATTTTTTTCCTGACCATCTGGTAGCAAAAGGAAAGTCAGCAGGTAGGTGACCAATTTCTTCATACCATCTTTTAGGATATTTCAAAAGCCTGTCTGGACCACTTACACCAATCCTTTGAATGAAGTTTTTAGATAACAATATGTTTCGTAGAAGGTTGACAAACCTTAAGTAATTGCTTAAATGCTCCATCGTTGTACGACTTCTGCGTTGTGTTCTGAAAGAGTAGATAGAAAATTTCTTTCTCCACCTTTGCCGTGCTAGTCGGAATGGAAACTAGCTTTGCCAGTAAGTCCATCAGATTTTTGCGGTAAGTAATGGGAAAAGAGCCAAAAAAATCGAATATGCTTTCGCAACAAGGGAAGTAAATATTTCATACTTTTTTGGGCCTTGTCGAACTCTGGCTTCACCTCCTCTGGCATACGTCCTGTTAGCTGATGAGAAAGCTGCTCAACTTCTTCTTTAACAGCATCTGCGGAATAGCCGAAAAAAGTAGATATGCTGCGCGTTGTTGTTTTTTTCAATATCATAGGTCATAATGTAACTTCTAAAAGCATAAAGCACAGAGTTGGGTTTGCACTCCAGTCGGGATCTAAGAGCAGCAGCTATGCTTTGTACTAACACCTTCCTTTTGTTCATATCCATGTTTGTGAATTTAGCAGCCTTGAAATCTTCAGCAACCTGAAGATCAGCAATGGACTTCCTGGACATTTCCTCATTGAAACTAGGCAATCCGCTTGGATTCCTTATGTAGGAAATTAGAGATTTTCGCTCAATTGTCAACTCTGTATCAGTGTCAACAACATTTTCGTCGGCGTAAAATTCTCCTTCTGCCTCGCTGTGGAACTGGAACACATGCGGGTCATCAGCGATTTTGTAAAGTATTCTGCCTGCCGTTTCCTCTTCAAACTGCCAACCTTTCCAAAACATTGAGGGATATTTTAATAACAAGCTATTCTTCTGAATGTCTTAAAGTTTTGATTCATTGAAACAACCATTCTCTACAAATTAGGTAAGGTGAGTCTAGAGCGTTTTCACGAAAATGACCTTCTTCAGCACTAGGTTTACAGAGTATAGATTCCAGAAATGGGCGGGTTTTTGTGTGAAGATGTGGAAATTCACCAGTCTCCCATAGTTTTTTGAGTGTGTGCTAATAATGATGGCATAACTGTCAATCAAAAGCGCATTTTTTACCAAAAAAACATGAACATATAACAACGATAGCACGCTTAAATAGACGCGTTCGCTCACGTTCCCGTTAGTGCTGATAACGATGTCAATCCACAGCACATTTTTTATTATTAACTTGCTCCACCTCGCTCTTATTAGGTCGTCCCGAAAGTTTTGCGCACTTTTTTCAAAAATTCATAATTTCTGATTTTTCTAACCGATTTGACTGCTTTCACTTTTATGTGAAATGGTAAGTCATGCTCTTTATAATGACATCTCAGCTGCTTAATAATGGTCATCTGTTGCATAGATAGGAGCGATAGAAGAAAATCGGTCAAAATTTGAATTTTCTGTGTAGGGTCATAAAAAATCGGAGACTTGCAACAAAAATCGGAGCAATCCGTATTGTAGGTTCTTTCACCAGTTCTTTCTAACAGTGCAAAGTTTGCGCCGATTGAGCGTCTCTATGAAAAGTTGTGATTTCCCTAAAAAATGCCAAAATAAACCAAATTCGTCCTTTGGTATTGCTTGCTCGAAAATCATAACTTTTCATAGAGACTTTCAATCAGCGCAAACTTTGCACTGTCAGAAAGAGCTGGTGAAGGAACCTACAATACGGACTGCTCCGATTTTTGTTGCAAGTCTCCGATTTTTTATGACCCTACACAGAAAATTCAAATTTTGACCGATTTTCTTCTATCGCTCCTATCTAAGCAACAGATGACCACCACTAAGCAGCTGAGATGTCATTATAAAGATCATGACTTACTTTTTCACATAAAAGTGAAAGCAGTCAAATCGGTTGGAAAAATCAGAAATTGTGAATTTTTGAAAAAAGTGCGCAAAACTTTCGGAACGACCTATACAATGTGTTTGCTTTTATGGGTCACCGGAGCAAATGATTATTAGAGCCGGAAAGCAAAAAAGCCCTAACTTGCTTTATAACGTTCGAAAGCTGAGATCATGGAAAATCGACGTAGACCGTCGACTTTTTTCTAGGTCTTCTGTGCCGCGAGATATGAGGGATTTTATGTGCTTCAAAAATTAACTGATTTTGTGTCCTCACTTTCTGCTCTCCAAATGAACGCTACGAGAAAGTCGACGGTCTACGTTTGTTAAAGAAAACTTGCTCTTTAACAGAAATAGATAATCAGCAGTGATTAGATCATCATTTGGTAGAAATTTGCTGTTGAAAATGACCTTGTTTTCAGATAAAATGCGGTGTATCTCTCGGTAGAGGGGGGCTAGAAAGAAGTCGACGGTCTAGGTCGAATCCCCTTTTTCTGAGCTTTCGAACGGTGTATAGGTTGCTGGGCGAAAAAACAATCCAGTTTTTAAGAATGGGGTGGAGATATTTACTATTATAGTGTGGACTCCGGCCAGGTTCCCACAAGTACTTCCGCGGCGCACACGCAGCGCGCGCCCTTCTCAATGCGTCTCGCCTCACTCATGAGCAGTAGAGCGTATTTAGGTTTACAAAGGAGAAAAATGTAAAGTGTAAACCTCTAGGTTCGCTTCGAAAGAGACGTGTATTTAGGTTCACAAAGGAGAAAAATGTAAAGTGGAAACCTCTAGGTTCGCTTCGAAAGAGACGTATAAGAATGAAATGCAGGCAACCTCCATGAGCATCTCAAATTCAATCAATTGATTCACTGATTGAATTTGAGGTGTATATTCCGAAATATTGTAATATTCCGAACTTGCACTGATGGAAGGTTGTAATAAGCAAACGTAGAGAGATTAAAGAACAACAGCATTTTTAAAACATTTCTCTTCGTAGACGTAGAAACTAAAGTTGTCAAAGATTTCAAATAAAGTGGACATTTGAGTAAGCAAATGCCTATTGGCTTCTCGGAAGGCTCAATTTTGACTTGAGACACTGTTTACACCTTACACATCAAACCAAAAGGGACTCTTACTTCATACAGGAAGCTTTCGAAGGGATATTATCTTAATATCCAATCAAGTCTCACCCAGCTCCACCAATTTATTGGCTTTTATCGGTTACCGGAGCAAATGATTTTTAGAGCCGGGAAGCAAAGAAGCCCTAACCTGCTGTATACCATTCAAAAGCTGAGATCATGGAGAATCAACGTAGACAGTCGACTTTTTTCTAGGTCTTCTGTGCCGCGAGATGTGAGGGATTTTATGTACCCCAAAAATTTAACTGCTTTTCTGTCCTCACTTTCTGCTCTTTAAATGAATGCTACGAGGATAAATAAATAATATAAATAAACAAAAATAACATTTCTTTTGTAATTTTATGAGTGTACTTGTTGTTTGAGGCACTTAGCCTGCAAAACCTTTTGATAACAATTTTTATCATATTCTCAGAGTACAATACCAATCTCAGCCCAGGTGAAGGGGTTCATCGGGAGTTTGGCCTCAAAGTGAAGGGGGTAAGACCCATCACTCCCCCTATCGCAACTATGATAATAAGCCTTACACAGTGGAATAGTCGGCGCAAAGTCGGCAGCAATGGCCAAACACTCATTTTTGATTCATTTCTGGATTTTTGGCATACGAGAATGCTTCGACTTTCTTTGTATTGAGATTCAGGTTGCGCGAGTTGAGATCTTGACTTTGAATTTGAAGTTAGTTTCACTTTGCGACCTAAGGCATCAGATATAATTCACGCATTATCGTCGTCTCGCGATTCCCTGGACAAGACAACTGTTACGAGTCCATTGAATGTCGATCCCCTTGCATTTCCATTGTGTTAATTAGCCACAATTAGTTGTCTCGGAATACCATCACAAGCTAATTGCAAAAGGTTCGCATGCAGTGGACTCGCCACAGCGCGTCGGGAGTATTGCGAAGCGATGTTCTTCGCATGGATTATGAACTATTCCCGAGGCCTTATAGGCAGTGGCTCGGTAAAACCGAACATCTCGAGATTTTTATATAGAAAGTTGCTTGCATTCCAAACATGAAAACGGAGCAGTTCGAGCTCGCAGCTTGCTGCCCTTGCCTAAGAAATTGTTCTTAAACCGATGCGCACAAGCCATTCTTACACGCGCTCGGACGAGCTTGCGATAACCCTCCGTAGGGCGCATGCCGCAATGCTATGAACATGAGGGTCCCACAACGACTCTATGTCTTTGACCATAACGGGAAGCGTTCCCACTCGTCCAAATTCAAAACCAGGGGGTTTGGGAAACGCTGGTTTTCACCATTTTTGCGCTCTTCAGAGTGGGTTTTCGGAATGAGCGCGTCGAATTACCTCAGGTAAGCGAGAAAATACAAGTCGAGGATTTGCCGAGTCATGACCCTAGTAAACGCCTGTTTGAGCTGTGACATCTTTCAGTGGTCGGAAAAATGCTACTCTCAAACTCTCTCCGCTGGCTAGCTCTGAGTGAAAGGCTAGCACCGGTGCTTGCTGTGTGCTTCATAAACAAGATTGAAGAGCCATTGCTAAGCCGAATGCCACTGATGTACTGCAGGTACATCGACGACTTTGTTCGATAACCGCAACATAGTCCGAAATGGGCAAGTGTTTTGAGATTCTCAATCAACAGTCGGATTATATCAGGCTCACGCGCTAATGAACACGAGGAGGTTACTGCCTTATATGAATCGCTAATCAGCTCAAGTGATGACATTGATTAATGAAATAGTATCGCAAGGGTAGCTGTAAGAACATCCTAATCAACGCAAACTCCTCCACATACCCCAGCAGTATTAAGCATGTAATTATAAATATGTTCAGAACAGGATGGGCTCAGGAATCACAACCAAAAGCTTCAGAAATAGCTCTTAGTAACTATTATAACCTACTATAGTTGTAACGAACAAAAATTTTCGCCGAATGAACGAATATTGAATAATCAGTTTTTAAAATTTTTTCGAACGAATGAATGTCGAATAATTGATTTTCGAAAGATTTTCGAACGAATGAATATCGAATATTTGATTTTCGAAAATTCTTCGAATGAACGAATATTATTCGACTTTCGATTTTCATTTTATTCGAATTTGAATATTCGAATATTGGCATATTCCAAAATTCGAATGAACGAATACTTTGATAACCGAACTTGATCGAATATTCGACTAATTTCGAATAAATGTTCGAATATTATTCAAATATTTGAATGCAATATTCGAATATTCGAACATTCGAATAACTATCTTTTGAAACTACTCGCATGAATGAATATTTGAATAACCTTTATTTAAAACTCGTCGAATGAACGAATATTCGAATAAGTCATTTTTCGAAATTGTCGATTGAACGAATTATTCGAATATAGACCTTTCTCATTTATTCGACTATTCGAATAATCGAATAAAGGGACTTTCTCAAATATTCGACTATTCGAATATTCGAATGGTCGAATATTTCGAATAAATTATTCGAACACGAATATTTGGTGCTAACTATATAACCTACCTCCGCGAACGTGACGTCATGTATAGTGACCGAACGGAATTTCGCTTTGTCTCCCACTTATTTCTAAAAAAGTTTTTTCTGCCCTTCCCAGTGCACTGTGAGGGAGCGGCTGTTGAACGACGTCCTGCTGGTTACTATCCCAAATGACAACGCTGAAAGGCAACTTGTCCGAAATCGGTTTTAATAAGTTTCGGACCGGTGCTGCACATGGTGCAGCACGCGCTTTGAAGAACCTTTTCAACGTTTACAGGAGGTTTTTTTTGTCCAAGGTTGTTGAGTCAAAGGCCTAATCTTCCTTTCCGAAAAGGCCTGTGGAGCTGTGCTATCAATATTTGTTCAGGAGATATGAGGACAAATCAAACATCAGTTGCAACGAGGTGCGGCAACGTGAACGACGCGTGCGACGTCGCAACTTTTCTTGGCTTTGAATACAAAGAGAAAGACCGTAGTTCCAATAATGATGTGTATCGTGTGCAACGTAGATACTTTTGGATACAATTAGAAACTGAGTTCTTCTTCCTATCTTTCAAGAAAGCACGGAAGTTCTTCTCAGACGACAAAATTCAAACACTTCAAATTCACTCATAACTCTGGGTATGGACCTTATTTGACATGCTGATTACAGATGCAGCACACAATCTACGAATTAAGGTCCCTTAGTTGGCTAACGGCTGAAAGTACCCTCCTTTTCGCCGCGCGCGATTTCGCGGTCCGAAAGTTAAGATCGGAAATGTATAAGCAAACAGTGCATCATGCACTCATGTAACAAAGAGGGAGATTAGGAGAAGGAGTTATTTGTCAACTCGAATGTCTTAATGCACAAGACTAGAAGCTGTATATCAACTCAAATGCCTTGATGCGCAAGAGTAGAAGCTGTTTATCAACTTGAATACCTTGTTTATCGCGCAGTGTATATCCGAAAATCCGGTAAGTTCCAAGTGTGTGCTTGAAAAGAACCTTTAGCAAACGTAAGACGCAAAAACTTAGTGACACTGTTAGTTAAGCATCGAAACGACTGGCATGGTGAAAATAACTTTAGAATCAAAGGCAAGATTTTAACTTGCGCAACCTAGATCCCAGCTAGAAAGACATTCAAAGCTTTTTGGATTCTTGCCAAAAAAACCGGAAATGCGTAACAAAAGTGAGTATTGGGCCATTACTGCCGACTTTTTCAAGTATGTCATTGTGTGAGGTTCAGATGACAGATAGCATGTCTATCTGTCTTTTAGATAATTACTTGTTTCCGTCATCTGTCAGTCCATATGTGCTGTTGCAAACTCATTTAACACATCCACGGCACTACGACCCACCGGTTGGTCGCGTCCTACCATTTCGGATGGTACGACCCACCGTGCGCTAATCTTCGTGAAGTTTTTGATTTTGCTGGCTTGCAATGAAGCTTTTTGGGGCAAATTGGGTAAACTTGTGTAATCACCTCTTGATATATTCCCAAAAAATTAATACTTCAGGCACAAGACCCATCAGTGACTAGAAAATATTGCGCAAACTTCATTGTGAAATGTGCTCTGTTACAAAGTAGCTGTTATCAAAAGTCGGCTGTCTTTGAATGTGTTAATAGCGATATTACGGAGTTTATTTCCGTTGTGGGAGCATTTTATGTAAATTTGAAGTAATGTCGCAACTAGTTGTGTAAGAGAAGGCATGTGATGATGTGAGTTTGCAAATAATGCTTTCAGTTCTCTTCAGGCTTCTGATGACAGCGTCGAAACCTTGGGCCAGTGAATACATGCCAAAATCGAACCAGTGGGTTCGCAGTAGTAAGGAATCTTGACAACAATGCCAATATTTGAAGAAAACGAAACTTGGAGAATTTTGTCCACTAATTTTTGATGTATAGTCCCACCTTTCCTCTTGATCAACTAGTCCTAAAGTTCGCAATCCTTTTTCTTCATGCGAACATATCTATTTTTCACAGGGGTATGCAGTTTACGACATTTTCTGCCGCTTAGTTTCTTGAGACAGTCCAAGCAAGACAATACTGTACAAACGCTGATTCGCACGTTGCAAGTTGTGCGTTAGTAACAAAATAGTACAACCATGTTTTTGTTCCCATTCACTTGCATCACCTATATCCCGGTTGATCATCGTGTTGCACGAGCTGGTACCCGTGATGCCTCCAATCGTCCATCTCTAAACAGCACGTTCGATCACGCTAACCGCGGTTCATCCTGCTTCCTCATTGTCCATGTTTCTGCAGCGTACGTCAAAGCAGGAAGAGGCAAACCGAACGTCCTTGGTCTTCTTCACTACGTCCTCAATTGTCTTATATACTCCCTTTATTGCATGTTTCCTCCTGCTCAGTTCTGGAGCTATAGGCTGTACCACCCGGCATCGGTCCCACCAGCATGAAGACGCACCGTCGCATGCGACGTGCGTTAACGCGTGGCAGAGTTTGCACGCGTCACTTCGCATCTTCGCAATCGCCGCAGGCACGACGTTGCATAACCGATGCTGGTTCGTACGGCCTGAATTGTTCATTATATTGAGTTCACGTTCTAGGTAGGTGTAGCTTGAACATTAAGTGATGTTTGTCCCGCTGAGCATGAAAGGAGCATCAGGCACTCTTCCGTTCCTAATGAACACTCCTCGTCAGGTTCAGCCGTAGACCAATCTTTCCACACACTTCGTCAAACTGAGCCAACGTATGTTCCGCCTGCGTGATGCTTGGTGTTATCAATACGATGTCATCAGCAAAGAGAAAGTGGTGGTTGCCGCCGTCGACTTTCAGTTCCATGTTATCCCATTCCAACTTACGCGTGACGTTCTCTAAAGCGTCACTGAATGGTTTCGGCAATATAGTAATGCCTTGTTGTACGCCTCTCTTCGCGTCGATGATGATGTCCTTGTAGAATGGTTTGATGCTGAGTGAAGTCGTCATAGAGCTCACAAAGTATCTTTATGTACTGAGTAGGAATACCTTGATTGCTCAAGGCATCGATGACGGCTTAAGTCTCAACCGAGTCAAAGGCCTTGTTTGAGTCGATGAAGATGAGACACAGCGGCATCTTGTACTCTCGTGACACTTTGGCCCGTAGTAAAGCTCGATCAGTTGAGGTGAACTCAACTTATCCCACCAGTTCACCTTAGGTGAGGTGAACTGATCACCGTCTACATTCCCATGCTATAAGATGGTCAAGTCAACTGATAGTTGACCATCTGTCCACCTCCCGCAGTCAACTCTTCCACATCAGTTCACGTTCAAGTCACCTCAACGTGAACGGATGTTAGAGTGATCCAAATAGTGTGTAAAAGAGGAGACGCAGACAAGAGGTGACTGCATCTAACATAAGTTGCTCTTGAGTAACTCACGATACACACAGCTTTTCCAAAAAATGCAGAAAAAATCGGCGCAAAACTGCACAATACCGGCGCCCGAAAAGGGAAGGATCGATGAACAGCTGATTTTGGCGACAAAAGCAAGGATAAAAGTTTTCTTCTTTTTTTTGCAGGGCAATCTTAGTTTCTTGTAAAAACTACATTAGAAGAGAATCTACTTATTTATTACGTTTTATTTATGTTCCAAAAATTTCAGTTTTTCATGAATTCTCCGTCAAAATATGTCAGTTTTGTTTTATCTGTCCATTTGCTAAGTGATATCCTTGTTAGCGGTCATCATCGATTTTTTTCGACAGTGGCCGCTATCAAAGATTGTCCAGCGATGCAGCAAAAGTTGTGGCGCTAGCCGGTGCCGAACCACGACCGCGCGCGTGTGATTCCAATCGCTTATCCGTTTGACCAGACCAGCTCAAGTGGTTGGTTTTTTGAGAACACATGTGGTTATCATGTCCAGGAAGCGATCCACATCCAAATCAATAGCTCACTGGATGCTGGACTGAAGCGCGATGACCTCAACTCCGGTCCGCGTCGAGAGAGATGCCCGGATGGGGGGTTTACTACGGGCCTTTAATGAACCTTGAGAGCGTGTGTATGTGGTCTATCGTGCTGAATCCTCTTTGAAACCCAGCCGCATTGTTATCCTTCGTCTAACTCTCTTTCGATCCTGTTGAGGATAACTCGCATAAAGAGTTTGTAGACTGCTTACAACAAGTAGATAGGGCGATAGTTGCCGGTGTCGCAAAGACCTCCCTTTTTCTACAACAACACGGCTCTGCTGGTCTTCCATTGTCTTAAAACCTTGCCTTTCGTCAGGTATCGCATGAAGAGCCTTGCAGATGTTTTAACTTAATCCTGTCGGGAGCAGGTGCTGTACGGTTCTTCATTGACATAATAGCATGACGAATCTCGGAAAGAAGAACAGGTGCGGCATACTTGTCCTCCTTGAGATGTCATGGTGAAAGAAACGTGGCTCGCAAAGAGGTCTGAGTAGAATTCGTGGATGACCTTTTCCATCGATCTTCGTGAGGCAGTTGTGGTTCCGTCAGGACGACGAAGTGCGGTAATTTTTTGTCTTGAAGTTAACGAAGCTTCGGCGAGCGTTGGCTATACTTCTTCCAGCCTTTTTCGCGTCAGCCATCACTGCAACTGTTCTCCTTGAGTTCTTCTTTTATCGCTTCTCTGCATCGCTTCGCAAGCTCGGACGCCAGTCGGTAGTTGCCTGTAGCTTGTGCACGTCCACGATGGCGTATCAGCTCCAAAGTCACTGCGGTTCTCGTATTTTTTAGACTCTGAGCTTCCTTGGCGCAATCGTGGCGATGTTGTCGATCACGTTATCTCGTCATGAGCCGGATATGAAGGAAAACAGATCCCAATCGATAATGTTTATGGGACGATATTTCCTGTTGACGGTTCTTTCTCCATTCCGCGGAAACTAGAACTTGGCACATAGGAGACGATAGGATCCCAAGTAGAAGTTCGGAACAACGGCAAAGTCCGTTAGGCCCCAGACAGACTTCACGCGATTTGATCGTTGCGTCTCAATCGCCGACATTTCCATTCATTTTCATTTCACATTCAAAAATTTCGGGCTGGAAAAGTATCACAACCGAAATGCCTTGTTGATTGGCATGGAATGATGTTGTAACAGTTGTCTCGTCGCGATTCAGTCGCGACGATCAAATCGCGTGAAGTCTGTCCGGGGCCTTAGGCAATACCTTCTATTGACGATGATGTGGTCGATCTCGTTGTGGTACACTCCACCGGGTGATTCCCAGGTCCATCGTTTGGGGAAGGGCTTCGAAACTGTGAATTTCCAGATGGTCCTCATCGTCATGATGAACTCGGACAGTCTCTCCCCTTGTTCGCTCCATTGTAGTCCTTGTTTCCGGACGTGAAGTTCCGCAAGCAACCTTCTAGCTCCCATTCGCCTTGAAACCACCGACAATGATCTTGTGGAAGGTTTGTTCTTCTCTCTAGAACCTCTCCAAGTCCATATAAAATGCCTCGAGTTTGTCCTCGTCGTAGCTGGACGTTGGGGCAATCGCAATGAATACGGTAAGATCGGGATTGTTTTATCTTATATATAAAGTTGAAGTATGTTTGTCTGTATGTATGTCTGTATGTTTGTATGTCTGTACGTATGTTCCGAATTGAAAATTCCATTTCTGAACCGATCGGGACCAAACTTGGCACACATACACTTCGGGCCCCGGCGGGTGTCATAGGCTACTTTTCGTCATCGATCGATGCATGCTGATCACCCCCACGGGGGTGATCAGCATGCTCGATTACCCCCCTGTGCCAACTCCCAACCCCGTAGCCCAAAAAATCGATAAAATCGACATCGATCGATAACGAAAAGTGGACTGTGACACCCGCCGGGGCCCGAAGTGTATGTGTGCCAAGTTTGGTCCGGATCGGTTAAGAAATGGAATTTTCTATTCGGAACATACGGCGGAGCCGGGTAAGCCAGCTAGTATCTTGATATACGCAAACGTCCGCTTCGGGTTGTGAGTTGGTCGAAAGAGATGATGTTCACAGCCAAACTCGTGTTGACAAGGATCTCACTCCACTTACTCCTCGACTGTTGCATGATCCTATGCACAGTTTTTTCCAATAAATGTGGAGTTCAGCGGGTGGTGCCTCCACGTCCCGGTCTATCCGATGGCTTCTGATCTTCCTTTGCATCATGAGGTCTTCGACAGATGCGTCTAATGCTAGCGTTCTTTCGTTGTAAGTACAGATCGTCATTCGTCAGTCTTGTTTTCGGCAGCCTAGATCCCTTCCAACCCATGTCTTGACTGGCGCTGCCTTACCAGTGGCTCTTCCAAGATCAAAGGAGCTTTCCATATCTTCACTATGTAACAATTATTTTACTCAGAGGGATAGCTTGTTGGGCTTAAAACCCCCGCAAGAAACGATCGGAGCTGATTTGTTGGAGGTGACTTCGAACTCACCTCCCTACACACCTACCCGAGAAATTAGGATGCAAGCTTTCAGTAAAGGCAGGAATTCCATCCTCCGGCTCCGCTTGCTCATCAGAGCAGGCGCGGGGTCCCTTTCAGTGATTATCCCCCTATCCGCCATCTGAGGACGGCCCACGTAGTCTCGCGACCAACCGGTTGTGATCCCTCTATGAGGGAGATTCGTGGCTGATCCCAGTAAGTTAGAGTAAGTATAAAAGGAATTCTCTACGGCCAAATATATATTCTTATTGTGGGCTCCTGCGTGAAAATCGATCGTGTAGCGGGGTACACCTAAAAGCTTTATCTCACAAGTGTCCAAAAATTTGTGGCAGTGCGGTCGGGAGGTCTTTTGAAGGTAGCGTCTAGGCACCTGCCCCTTGTGTTGCATTTGTCTTGCATCGGCCCGGTGTTTTGCGCGAAGACCCTTCACAAGGGCAGTATACCTAGGCGTACAGTGAACGTTTTAGCCGCGAGTGCACCACCTGCCCTGCCTGGCCAGTGTACTAGGTTAAAAATTTAGTTTCCACGCAGGCCCCTGCCGAGACCGTATGGAAGCAGGCTGGACTTCGTATTGGGGGCAAAAAGCGAAGGGGATATCGTTTTTGCGGGGTCCGGGGCGGAGTCCCGGTTAAAATTGACCATGCATTTGAGTACAATCATTAAGGACAGGTTATCAAACGACTGACATGCTCAATCATGTCTTGCAAATAGTGCGCGCTTTGAAGACAAGGCTAAGATAAACAAGTTGCTTGTTTACAGCGCACAAACAATCATATGGCACCAAAATTGGACTGTATACATGAGTTTATTTGCTGCTTTGATAAAGATCCCATCCCTAACACTGTACAACCTTTCCCTGTGCCCACTTCTACGTGCCAATTTCCTATTCCAGCTGTTCAATAAATCGGCATGCTCACTTACCCCCCCCCCCCTGTGCCAACTCCCAGCCCCGTAGCTCGAACTTACAGAAAATCGATAAAAATTGATAAAATCGATATCCATCGATGACGAAAAATGGCCTATCACACGCCCCCCGCCTCAAAGTGTATGTGTGCCAAGTTTGGTCCAAATCGTTCAGAAATGAAAATTTCTATCTCACACATACGTGCACACCTGCAGACAGACATTCAGCTTTATGTATAAGATTGTAAGAATTATAATAAAATTATAGTATTGGCGGAAATGACTAGAAGTAAAATGCACCATCTTGGCATACGAAATTGGGATTAGGGAAAGTATTAGGTCGTTTCAAAAGTAATTTCGCTTTTTTCAAACGGGCACCACATGTAATATAACAAAGGTTTTTGGGAGATCTTGGAGGCATTCGATGCAGAATTTCATTCTCTTTCTGGCTATGGAATTGTTGTAAAACAGTCAATGAGCTTTCGAAAATAATCAGAATCTGTGAAATATGCTTTTTGAGATAGTCACGTTTCACAATTTTTTAAAACTTTTATAACAATCCTCAGAAGGAGTTCAAGTAACGATTGGATAGAGTAAACTTTGTAGAATACAGTACTACTTTTTTCTCCTTTCCATAGCTTGTCATACATTTTTAACAGAACTTTAACTGATGCTACCGATTTCCATACTTGGGCAGCCAAATCCTCGTAGAACATTAAAAGAAGAGCAACTCGCGCACTATTCGATGCGGCTTGTTCTCCTCTTTCTAATGGATGTTTTTTTGGGGAGTTTTCGCGTACAAAATCATCATCATATATTTTCGAACGCGTTCCGGGCTGGACCCGGAAAAATCGAAATTAGATATTTCAAACCCGTAAACCCTCACTTGCTTTGTAAGATTAATGCTGGCTCATAATACCATCTTGGTAGTTTCAAATCCCGAAAAATTATGATGTTTGATGTGATTGTGGCTGAGTTGGGCCTGCCAAAATCCGATGGCTTTGATAAAAAATCTTTTAGAAAATTACGGCCAGCTATGAGAAAGAGAAAAAAAAGTACTGTATCCTATAAGGCTTACTCTATCGAACTGCTACTTGAACTCTTTCTAAGGATTGATATGAAAGTATTAAAAATTGTGAAACTCGACTATCTCAAAAAGCATAGGTCACAGATTTTGGTTATTTTCTGAAAGCTCATTAAATGTTTTGCAACAATTTCATAACCTTTAGAAAGAGAATGAAATTCTGCATCGAATGCCCCCAAAATTTCCCAAAAACTTTGTGACATTACATGTGGTGCCCGTTTGAAAAAAGCAAAATTACTTTTGAAAGACCTAATATATGAAGTCGCATAAGTTTGAGTCAGAACTCTAGAGTTGAATGCCAATAATGAGTGCTTATCTATCATTAGTAATTTGGATCCATTCATGTCATTTTGTGGGCTTAGTGCTGCACATAAAAGGCCTCGACTCACTGAATGGCATTCAGTCAAGTCCGTTACCATCAAATATGCGGGCTTGTTGTTAAGTAAAGGTTTGTTGGTTTCTTGGTTTCGACTTATCCTTCGAGTCTCAGACTGGTCTAGATTAATCACAATTGTACCACATAGCGAAAATGTGATACGCATTGACTTTGCCTTTTAGAATTTTTTTTACAAAAGAAACAGAGACGAAAAGCATTTGCTCACTTGACGATAGATTCAAGATATCAAAAGTTTAGGAAATTACAAAATTAAGATGGATAGCATGATGCCGATTATCTTATATATAACTAGCTTGCTTACCCGGCTCCGCTCGGCCCTGTCAAATAAAGTTCCCATCCCTATCCTTGTAAAGCCTTTCCATGTGTCCACTTTTACACTTTATTTTCCGTTCCCTGTGTTGTTTTCGAAATCAGCATGCCCACTTACCCCCTGTGCCAACTCCCAGCCCTGTAGCTCAAACTTTGCAAAAAATATCGATAAAATCGATAAAAGTAATAGATAATTCTGAAAACTAATATTGTATTTGGAATCGCCATGCCCACTTACCCCCCCTGTGCCAACTCCCAGCCTCATAGGTGAATTCTGCAAAAAATCGATAAAATTGATAAAATCGATATCGATCGATAATGATAAGTAGCCTGTGACACCCGCCCGGCCCCGACGTGCATGTGTGCCGAGTTTGGTCCGAATCGGTTCCGAATAAAAATTTCTATTCCGCACATACGTACAGACATACGTACATACAGACAGACATTCAGCTTTATATATAAGATGCTGAATGTCTGTTTGTCTATCTGTATGTATGTACGTGTTCCGAATAGAAAATTTTATTCCTGAACCGATCCGGACCAAACTTTACACACATATACTTCGGAGCGACGCGGGTTTCCGTGTTTCCTAGGCTACTTTTCGTTACCGATCGATGTCGATTTTACTTTTATCGATCTTTTGTGAAGTTTGACCTGCGGGGCTGAGAGTTGGCACAGAATGGTAAGTGAGCATGCTAATTACTAACACAGCGGGAGTAGGGAATTGCCACGTAGAAGTGGGCACAGGGAAAGATCGTACAGGGAAAGGGATAGGATTTTTTCCACAGTGTTTTGACAGGGCCGGACGGAGCCTGGTAAGCCAGCTAGTTTTTATATGTATTTTTGTGTTTATTGCACATATGCTACATACATACATCATAGTACACCCAAGGTAAACAAACCAACATACACTTCTGGGCCTAATAGATGGACCAGAGCTGTTAAGACTGTATAAACATGACAAGCGCATTATTATGGGCTAGAATCGATTGATATGTTCGTTTGATTGGAAAGCCACGTTCATAGGTGCAATGTGATACGCAAAAGCTCACTATTCCCTCACTTCGGAGTCGGGACCACGTTCACCCCCCCCCCCCCTTTACCTCGAACGGAGCAAAAATTTGATTGAGGATAAGGGAGTAGTGCACGAGGAATTATAAAAATGGTCAAGAAATAGCATGTACGACTCTCGATAAATCTCGGCATAGTTTATAAGTTGAGATTGATGTCTTGTAGGTCAAGAAATACATTTTCAAGAGGGTCGAACATGAAATGTTGTAAATACAATTTCGACGGAAAAATACATGGACAATGAACATTGGCAGATATTCACAGCTGCGCGGCGCTGTTGGACAGTTTTATCTGAAACTTACAAATGTGGATGATGTTGATAAGAGGATTTGCGATGATTGTGAAATTATTGTTGCAAATAAATTTGTATGTCGGTTTCTATGAAATACAATAAAAGAATTCGTTGCTTAATTGTTTCCACTGGAAAATAATAAACATATAAAGTGCAGCATAGTGATAAGAATAGCATAATCAATGTTAGACGAAATTCCTAGGGCAGTAAAGTTGAAGTTACGATGTTGATATTATTTAAGCAAGGTCAGTTTTTCAATTAGTAAAACTTGAATAACTTGCAGCATGTCATTCTGCGAGATAAAACTTGAATAACTTGCAGCATGTCATTCTGCGAGAGTGTAGGTGTTGATAAGAAATCTTTTCTGTATGATATGCAGAAGAGAGTGGATCCCAAAAAAAACTACCGTCGAGTTATGAAATTGCACAGACCGGAAATTACGACGCCAAAAATTGATTTAGAAATGACTTTTGTGTAAGTGAATGAAATTGGGAAGGAAGGGTATAATAGACTCTACTCATCAAGACTCTCGATTTATATATACATAGCATATGGGGGTCTGTCTTCCCTCCCCCCCCCCTGCGAGGGTGGGTGCTGGTTATTTCATTTGTTGCTCACCCCCCTGGCGCCTCTCCAATGCATTAAAGTGGGAGGGGGTGAGAACGCATAATTAAGCTGCTCACCTCTCTTCCAGCAGCCCGGGGGGGGGGGTCAAACCCCCACATATTATGTTTCATTTGAAAGCTCTTGAAGGCAGTGTCCAGACAAATCTGGGCATATGCATTTTTTGCCTGGAAACTGATGAAGAGGTTCTAGGTCAGGCAGTGCCCAAACCGCAGCGCAAATTATTCATTCACGGCTGAGAAATCCGTCCCCAAAAACTCTGCGGCTGCGCCGTGACCGCAACACTTAGCATGGGTCCCAGCGCGAACGTAATGTTAAAGTGAGCGAAGTCGTTTTTGGGTTACGGTCACGGGGCAGGCGAGGGGTTTTCGAGGACGGATTTCTCAGCCGTGAATGAACTATTTGCGCTGCCCCTTGGGCAGTGCCTTAGTTAGGACACCCTCATCAGTTCCGTGCAAAAAACCCGTGAGTTCAAATTTGCCTGGACGCTGCCTTCAAGGTGAGCAATTCACCTGTACCCTTCCCTTCAAATTTTATTGACTTTTGCTCAAGTTATGTTGAAAGAACCGATTTTAGCTGGGTTTTTTGCAGCCCCATATCTCGGCGAGGGGAGCGAATTATAATCCACTTTTTTTTGCATTTTGTAGAAGAAGGTTTGCTGAGTATTACCTATACCTTCGTAAGCAGATCAGGGTAGTGAGAGAGACTTACAGCGAGGAAAAGTAGACGCTTGATTTTGAATCTGAGATAGTCAATTGCATGGAATGTCTCTGCGAGGGTATAGGTATTTCAAGTGAACCCTTCTGTATATGATGCAAAAAAATTAAATCGTGAAATGCCCCCATCGTCGGAATATGGGGCTCTGTACCTGGAGAGGAGGGGGGGGGGGGGTGTACCGCAAAATTACAAACCCTGGAAACTCTGGAAACTTCATCACTTCGCAAAAATATTAGACCTCACAAATTATATATCATTCTACAACTTTTGAAGAGCAGATTCCAAATCTAGTTTAGATTGGACTTAGCCCATTTATACAAAACTTAAAATGGAGAATGACCTGCTGCAAGTTACTCAAGTTATACTAATTAAAGGCTGACCTTGCTTAAATATCTCAACATTGTAACTTCAACTTTACTGCCCTAGGAATTTCTCCTAACATCATTTATGCTATCCTTATCATTGTGCTACACTCTGTATGTTTATTCTGCTTCAAGTGGGCACAGTTAAGCAACAAATTCTTTTATTGTACTCCATAAATACAGACATACGAATTTATTTGCAACAATATTTGATAATCGTCGCGAAGTCTCTTACTAACATCATCCACATTTGTAAATTCCGAGTAAAACTGTCCATCAGCACTATGTCTCTGAGTAGCTGCCAGTGTCCATTGCCCATGTAATTTTTGGTCAAAAACATGGTCACAACATTTCACGTTTGATGCATAGACCGGCCGCGCAGGGCGCGGAGAGTGCGCAAGGTATGTATTTCAATTCTCCTTCCCGCGCACTCTCGCCGCCTGTTTTCTCTGCGCTTCTTCCAGTCATGAAGCATCTTCACGGACGCAACAGCGTTGCACTCCGTGCCTAGTGCAGACGGCCTATGCCTAAAAACGTATTTTATCACCGAAAAATTGTGTATAAAAATGAATTATCATTTATATAAACTGCAAAGTACTTGTAAACTCGTAAACATTCCAATGATCATATAAAAATTCATACAAATCCAATCTAGAAAATTTGATATTCAAATCGGATAATTTTATGCTTTTCACCAAAGTTTGCAAACCTCCTCTCCCCCCCCCCCCTGGTCGACGTCGGCACTATTTGTACACCCTTCACTTTTGAGGGTCAAAATCAGCCGAGACACCCTTCATCTTTGAGGGTACGCGGCTCACCCCATCGCACCTATGGCCACGCTGCAATCTTCGCTCAAAATAACAGGGGTATGGCGTTACAATACAGCATGGCGTTACATAAGTGAATAAATCACTTTCGAGCGGTAGGCTTACGAGGTAGTACCTATGCGATACGGTTAAACCGCGCGTACCCAGGTTTTCATATACCACACTAGCTGGCATAATCGGCTCCGCCCGGTTCCTGTCAATTTACTATGTTGAGGGTCACCATCTCTATTCTTGTACAACCTTTCCCTGTACCCACTTCTGCATGACAACTCCCTATCCTCGTTTTGTCTTCGTAATCAAAATGCTCACTTACCCTCCTACCCCCATGTACCAACTCCCAGCCCTGCACCTCCAATTTCACAAAAAAACACGATAAAATCGATAAAAGTAATTGATAATTGTGAAAACTATTATTGTATTCGGAATCAACATGCTCACATACCCCAAAGTGCCAACCCTCAGCCCCGTAGCCCAGACCTGGCAAAAAATCGATAAAATCGATAAAAGTAATGGACGATTTCAAAAACTAATATTGTATTCGTAACCAGCATGCTCGATTATTCCATGTGCCAACTCCCAACCCCGTAGCTCAAATTTTGCAAAAAAATCGATAAAATCAATAAAACTAAAATTGTATTCGTAATCCCCATGCTCACTTACCCCCCTGTGCCAAATCCCAGCCCCATAGCTCAAACTTTGCAAAAAAAAATCGATAAAATCGATAGAAGTAATAGACGATTTCAAAAACTTATCTTGTATTTATAATCAGCATCTTCGATTACCCCCCTGTGCAAACTCCCAGCCCCGCAGGTCAAACTTTACAAAAAAAATCGATAAAATCCATAAAATCGATATCGATCGATGACGAAAAGTAGCCTATGACACCCGCCGGAGCCCGAAGTGTATGTGTGCCAAGTATGGTCCGGATCGGTTCAGAAATGGAATTTATTCGGAACATAAGTACAGACAGACAAACAGACATTCAGCTTTATATATAAGACTAGCGACCCTACGGGTCGCTAGTAGGTGGGTGGGGGCAGATACATTGATTTCTGCCATTAGTTAACTAAAAATTCCAAGAAAGAGAACTTCCATCTTTCCAGCGACCTTTTGCGTGTTGTGAGTAGTAGAAACAAAACATTATGCTTTTAGAATAAGAAGCTACTATTAATGACTATCCGCAAAGCATCTCTGCTATTCCTCTTGCAGATACCTTCGCCCAGATACCACAGCCCTTGAACAAGGAAGCTACCAAGCATCTGTTTAGAACAGCCGATTCATCCCAAAACTCAGATTTATTTCCAGAAAAGTGCCACGTAGAGGAAGGCCCAACGCCTTCTTTTGAAGGACAATCATACCGAAACCGTCCTGTCGCATAAAATCCTAGGTCTTTCCTTCCCTCGAAACCACCTCCTTATGCTTCCGCTTTTAGAGGCAGAAATATGGTTGAGAAGAAGGGGCCGTAATTTTTTTTAGCAAGTTTCTTTATAATTAGATATTGACACCTAAAAATTTTTAGCGCGAATATCTTGCTGTCTGAGCCCTGAGTCTTTTCTTCCCTCGAGACCAAGTTCCCTGTTTTTTTTTTGCTTCTAGGGACAAAAATGTGGTTTTAGCGAAGTTCAAAAGGCCAAAATCTCCAGAGAAGATAATTTCCTGTCGCAAGAAGCTCATGGGTCTGTCTTTCCCTCGGGACCACTTTTCTGCCTTCAGAGGCAGAAGTCTGGTTTTTTCAGAGTAGAATGGCCACAAGTGAATTTTAAACAAGTTTCTGTAGAATAAACATTGACACCCAGAAACTCTCAGCGAAAGTATCTTGCTGGCTGAGCTCATGAGTCTCTTCCCCTCGAGAGCAAGCTATCTGTGCTGTTTCACTTTTAAGGGTAGAAGTACGGGTTTTGCAGAGTAGAATGGCCACGAATTTCAAAAAGTTGCTGTATAATAAAACATCGACACCCAGAAACTTCTGGCGAAAATATCTTGCTGCCTGAGGCCATAATTCTTTCTTACCTCGAAACCAAGCTCCTTGTGCTTTTTTGCTTTTAGGCCAGAAGTGTGGTTTTTGAGTTTTGTGGTTTTTGCGAAGTTTTGGAGTTCAACGCCTTAGCGAAAATATCCTGTTGGATGAAACTCATGGGCTGTCCTTCCCTAGAGACTGAATTCCCTGTGCTTTTCTGCTTTTAGGGGCAGAAGTTTCAGTTTTTGCGATGTCTGGGGGGTCAAACGCCTTAGTGCAAATGTTTGTCGCATACAGCTCATGGTTCTGTCTTTTCCTCGAAACCAAGCTATCTGTGCTGTTTCGCTTTTAGAGGAAGAAGTGTGGTTTTTGCAAAGTAGAATGGCCAGAAGTAAATTTTAAGCAAGTTTTTGTAAAATCATTGACACCCAGAAACTTCTGGCGAAAATATCTTGCTGCCTGAAGCCATGATTCTTTCTTCCCTCAAGACCAAGCACCCTGTGCTTTTCTGCTTTCAGGGCAGAAGTACTGGTTTTTGCGAAGTAGAAGGGGCCGAAAGTTTCTTTGAAAATGTCCTGTCGCAAGAAGCTCATGGGTCTGTCCTTCCATAGAGACTAAATTCCCTATGCTTTTCTGCTTTTAGGGGCAGAAGTACTGGTTTTTGCGAAGTCTAGGGGTTAAACATCTTAGCGAAAATGTCTTGTCGGATGAAGCTCATGGGTCTGCCCCTCCCTCGAGAGCACTCTGTGCCTTTTTACTTTTAGAGGCAGAAATATGGTTTTTGCAAAGTAGAAGCGCCAGAAGTAAATTTTAAGCAATTTCTGTATGAATAGACACTGACACTCAGAAAGCGAAAGTATCTTGCTGGCTGAGCTTATGAGTCTTCCCCCGAGACTAAAAGGGCCAGAAGTAAATTTCAAGTAAGTTCTATATAATCATTGACACAGAAACTCCTGGCGAAAATATCTTGCTGACTGAGGCCCTGTCTTTTTTGCTTTTAGGACCAGAGTTGGGTTTTTTGAGTTTGTGGTTTTTGCGAAGTTTGGGGGCCAAAAGTTTCAGTGAAAATGTCCTATCGGATGAGGCTCATCGAGACATCTCCGCTAAAAATTTCTACGAGTCAATATTTCTACGTCTGTCCATCCCCAGAGACCACTTTTCTGCTTTCAGAGGCAGAAGTATGGTCTCTGCAAAGTGGAAGGAACAGAAGTAAATTTCAAGGAAACTTCTATATAATTAGATATTGACTCGTAGAAATTCTTAGCGGAAATGTCTTGCCGCCTCAGTTTATAAGGCTTTACTTCCCTCAAGACCAGGCTGGCTCTTTTTTCTGATTTTAGGAGCAGAAGTAGGATTTTAGAAGGTAAAGGCGGGCCAAAGTGGATCTATAACAACTTTAGGTAAATTTACCGTCTTCGTCAACTCCGAGTGTGATTATAGAATTCTCAGCATGCTCACTTACCCCCGAACCAGTGCCATCTCAACCTCGTAGCTTCAGTTGAAAAAAAAAATGAAATCAATGAAAGTAATGGGTAATCTCAAAAACGGTTACTATCTTTGCAGTGAGCGTGCTCACCTACAACTTGTGCCAAAAATCAGCCGTGTAGCTCTAATTTTACAAAAAATAGAAAAATCGACAGAAATAATAGGTACTTTCAAGAACACTTACTACAATCGTAATCGGCATGCTCTCTTTTCCCATGTGCCAAATCCCAGTTCCGTGGCTTGAATTTTGCAAAAAATCGATAAAGCAAGTGAAGGTAATTGATAACTTGTAAAATAAGAACGTGTTCGTGAGCAGCATGCTCAATTACCAGCCTGTACCAACCCCCAGCGCCGTGATTCAAACATTTCAAAAAAACTGATTGAACCAATAGAGGTGATGGGTATTTTCTAAATTGGTTATCATATTCCTAATCGGCATGCTCGCCTGCTCCCATGTGCCTACTCTTAGCGCCGTAGCTCGAACTTTGCAAAAAAATCGACAAAATGATAAAAGTAATGGGCATTTTTGGAAATGGTTATCATATTCCTAATCGGCATGCTCGCCTGCTCCCGTGTGCCAACTCTTAGCGCCGTAGCTCGAACTTTGCAAAAAAATCGACGAAATGATAAAAGTGATGGGCATTTTTGGAAATGGTTATCATATTCGTAATCAGCATGTTCGCTTACCCCCTGTGCCAACTCTCAGCGCCGTAGCTCGAACTTTGCAAGAAATCGATTAAATGATAAAAGTAATTGATAATTCTAAAAACTAATAGTGTATTCGTAATCAGCATACTCGATTACTTCTCTGTGCCAACTCTCAGCCCCTTAGTTCAAAATTTGCAAAAATCGATAAAATGATAAAAGTAATGGGCATTTTTGAAAATGGTTATCATATTCGTAATCAGCATGCTCGATTACCCCCTGTGCCAACTCTCAGCGCCGTAGCTCGAACTTTGCAAGAAATCGATTAAATGATAAAAGTAATTGATAATTCTAAAAACTAATAGTGTATTCGTAATCAGCATACTCGATTACTTCTCTGTGCCAACTCTCAGCGCCGTAGCTCGAACTTTGCAAGAAATCGATAAAATGATAAAAGTAATTGATAATTCTAAAAACTAAATTGTATTCGTAATCAGCATACTCAATTACCCCTCTGTGCCAACTCCCAGCCCCTTAGTTCAAAATTTGCAAAAAAATCCATAAAATGATGGAAGTAATGGGTATTTTTGAAAATAGTTATCATATTCGTAATGAATAATATTCGTAATATTCGTAATACGTAATAATATTATCATATTTGCTCGATTATCCCCCCCCCCTGTGCCAACTCCCAGCCCCTAGCTTGAACTTTGCAAAAAATCGACGAAATGATAAAAGTAATGGGCATTTTTGGAAATGGTTATCATATTCCTAACCGGCATGCTCGCCTGCTCCCATGTGCCAACTCTTAGCGCCGTAGCTCGAACTTTGCAAAAAAATCGACGAAATGATAAAAGTAATGGGCATTTTTGGAAATGGTTATCATATTCGTAATCAGCATGTTCGCTTACCCCCTGTGCCAACTCTCAGTTCCGTAGCTCGAACTTTGCAAGAAATCGATAAAATGATAAAAGTAATTGATAATTCTAAAAACTAATATTGTATTCGTAATCAGCATACTCAATTACCCCTCTGTGCCAACTCCCAGCCCCTTAGTTCAAAATTTGCAAATAATCAATAAATTTGGTGGAAGTAGTAACAAGTTTCCATACTGGAAAACGACAGACACGAAAACACCATCGACCAGTAAAACACCATCGAGGACGTACAGACAGCATCCACCAGCGTACAGACAAGTACATTCGGTTTTATTTATATAGAAGGATTCTGCTCCGTTTCCTTTGTGTTTAAGCAGCATGTAGCAAACAAACTAAGTGGCGTTGAAAAGCCAAGTATGAGATGAGAGGAGTATGAGCCATGATAATGCGACAATCACAAATAGTTTGGATCTAACAGCGCTGGGCCAATTATAATTGAGTAAACATTGTGAAAATCAAATAGAGAGCATAAGCTGTGCATGATGATATAGACTTTCACTGTTCAACACCGAAACACAATTGAGGAAGTTCATGTTTGATTAAGAATTTTTTGTGAGTTGTCGTGACTAATCAATTCGGGAGGAAGTTTTTTCAAAATACGACACTTGCGACAAGCGAATGAGTCTTGTACTATTTTTTCACCATCCTTTTACCCGAACCAAAGAAATATTCAAGCTGAAATAACGACTATTAATCGGACAAATCCAGAAATCAGAGAAATTCAAACGTACCTCAGATCTGAACATTTTAAACTCTAATAATAAATCAGCAATCATTTTTCTATGGTACAAAGTAATCAGCAATCATTCTTCTATGGTACACGCAATTTCTCGATCCTTCAGGGACGTTTTTGAGAGTTGATCAATACACTTGCTTCATTCCCATCTAATCCAATTCTGTTATAATCTCAAAATCCATCACTTCTCATTTTTCTGGTAAACTGTGTTCTTTTATGTCGCCCAGATTGGAAGTTACCAGAGTACATGGCTTTATTATTCGAAAGAACGGCGACGACGAATTCGACTGTTGTCTTACTAAAGCGCTACGAGAGCAACTTTCAAACACTTTAACGCTCGGCTCAGTTTCTTCAAGTGTTTAGCAGCTAATATTTACATGCGAAAAAAATTAAAAAGAGAAGAAAGCAAAGAAAATGCAGTTGTCCAAAGTGCCTAAGCGACGCGCTGCCGCCGCCGTTGTCACAATTTCATAAGCGACCTACTATCGCCGGCAGCAGAAGGTAAAGCAGTGTCCCAGCTGTAAAATACTCAATGCGAAAATGTGGCGAAAACTTACAAAGCTTCGCTGTTCATGTAGACACATCTTGTTTTTTAGGAGATCACAAAGTTAGTCGTCATGGATCTACTGATGACCATAGCCGCCGTATTGGTAATCGACTTTTTTCGCGGGCTATTATGTCGTTACTGTAATCTATGGTGGTTCTGGAATCTCGAGAAGACTTTCGTGAGTCAAACTGCATGCAGGAGTAATTGATTACTTAGAAATATTTCAGCCAGAATACGGAGAATTCAAAGTAGCTGAAAATGTACTTCATTTGGTTAACAATCAAGGTAAGCTAGGTTATCCTTTGATTTTACAAATTTCTCTGCATAGGGGCACTTTTTGTTTGGCGATAACGATAGTATACCCATTCACAGAGCATCATACCCTTGATAACGCAAGATCAATCTAAGATATTAGGTTGTCCCGAAAGTTCTGTCTTTGCATTTTTAAAAAATCGTAACTTTGCGTTGTCTTAACGAACTTACTTCACCTTCCTTCTTTTCGAAAGAGTAAATCTCTCGCTTTCGAATGGTTTTCTGTAGAGCTTCTGTTATGCGCTCAGTGCAGAAATAAAAATGGAAACAGAAGGCCATATAAAGTTTGCTCATTTCAATTTAAGTCGTCAAAAATCTGGAAAGCTGCAGAAAAGTGTGAAATCGTCAACACGCAAGTTTTTTACCTACTCTTTCTAACTGTGAAAGATTTGTCTTGTTTGGACGTTTCTGTGAGAAATTACGAATTACCAGTTCACTACAGAAAACGCCAAAATTAATTAATTTGCCACTTTTCTCGAAAATCATAACTTTTTAATGAGACTTCCAAACAGGACAAACCTTTCACAGTTGCAAAGGGTAGGTTAGAAAGTCTGATCTCAGATACGAAATTTGCACACTACGGTCTTACTTCTTTCACAAGTTATCTTAGGAAAACTGTAACAATTGCTCTTCCATTGTTGTTGAGAAATATGATCACAACTCTAGGACCACCAACTTTGTAAAGCATTGCTTAATAAAATCAGTGCTTGAAAGCCTTGCTAAAGCTACTGCATGACGAAGGCGCAGAAAAGGTATTAGTTGAGCGGGCGCGAAGGCGGCGCGCGCGTATCTTCACCGTTGTAAATTCTGCGCCTTGTGTGCTCTGTAATAGCAAGTTATAATAAAGCCGCGTTCGTGCTCAAAAATATTGCGCCTTCGTCATGCAGCAGCGTATTAACGCAGTATTCACGCTGTATGCTGAAAGTTCATAACGTCAAACCCATAGCGAAAAAAGATAGGAAAAGAAGAAGGATAGAAAAATAGTTAGATAGAAAAAGATAAGAAGTTGAAGCAAGCTCTACAAAATGATACCTAAAGATCGGCGAAAAACATCGAAGCAAGCGAGTTACTAACAATCAAAAGTGTGCCATCTTTCTGGGGGGGGGGGGTGCGGGAAGTTTCTCACGCGAGCCATATTCTCGCATCTAATGATGTGCCTGCCAGGCACATCCGGGCTCGCTATAACTACTTGTTCTTCAGGAGACCAAAACTCACAAGCCCCACCCCCCCCTCATCTAGTTCGCTCCAAATGCTGAATTCGGAATTTCAAAGAAATTTCCAAAATCGAACTTCAGAATTTGCTCTAATCAAGACCAAATTTCGGATTTAGGGGTTTTCGAAGTTGCCCTTTCTAGAAGTAAGATTTGTTTGTTGCAAAGAACGTTGAGCATTGATAATGCTCAACCAAGATCAAAATTCGGATTTGCAGGTTTTCGAAATTTCATGTTCCAAAACAGGACCAGAATTGGTGAGGGTTCTCGAATTATAAATGGAATATTGGAAAAACATCCGTAGCATGGATTTATACGAAATTGCATGATGATATTGCACAGAACATATATCGTTATCGAAAAAGCGATTTCGAGAACTCGTCCTGAACTTTAGTCTTGATTTGAAAAAAAATTTCAAAATCTCTAAATCCGAATTTTGATCCTGGTGAAGCATTATCGGTGCAAACGTTGGCTTTACAACAAACAAATCTCGCTACTGAAAAGAGCAACATTGAAACACCTGAATCCAAAATTTGGTCTTGGCTGAAGAAAATTCACCTTCTAAACTTCGATTTTGAAAGTTTCTTTGAATTCCGGTTTCAGCATTTGGAGCGATGGATGAACGCGCGGGGTCTGCGATGTCTTGGTCTCCTGAGGAGTTCGTAAGTATGGCCAGTCCGAGTGTGCCTGGCAGGCACATCACTTAGTTGCGAGAATATGGCTCGGGTAAGAAATTTCCCCCACCCTTTTTTTGAGACACCCGGTATATAAAGATATGAATAAATAAATATACAGAGTGTCCGTAAAGTATGTATACACTGTTTGATAGTTAACACCTCTTTTCCCAAGAAGTCTTTTGCCTTACATCGTACCATTTTGTAACGCTGGCTTCAAATTAGATTTATAGTATGGAGCGAATCACCCATCTCTCTTCATTACTGTAGGTTTACTTTGGAAACTTTAAAGAGGGTTCTGGGCCATGAAAGGCCATATTTTGCCTCAGAAAGGAAACAAAACAGTCTGAAAACTTTTACACTACAGAGTGTCCCAAAAAGATGTGCACACTGTTTGATTATTAATAACTCTCTTGCTTTCATGTCTTTTGCCGAGCTTGAGGTACCATTCTGTAGAGCGAGGATAAACTTAGATCCACAGTATGGAGTGAATCACCAGTCACTCTTCGTTACTGTAGGATCACGGTATGAATCTTCAGCATACAGCGTCAATGTGGGACAAGCCTTTTGAAGAAATAATCTCGAAAAGATCTGAAAATTTGTGTAGCAAGGTTTTCAGGCGTGCTGATTTCACTACATAACTCTAAACCAGTTTTTCGAGCTTTGATGGCGTATTCACATTTCTGACAAACATTGGAAAATCAGTTGTTACCCTAAATGTGAAATAGCTCATGAAAGAAACAGTGCGCTGACATGCAATCTTCATATTTAGAATCAGCAACTTCTTTTGACCTAGTTCAAAAGTTTTCGGCTTGTTTGGCTTCCTTTCTGAAACAAAATACCGCTTTCAATGGCTTGAAACCCTACTCGAAATTCCTACCGTAATCTTACAGTAATGAAGAGCTGCTGATAAATCGCTCCATGCTGTAAGTCTAAGTTAAACCTCGCTTTAAAAGTATTGGTACCTCAAGCTCGGCAAAAGACATGAAAGCAAGAGAGTTATTAACAATCAAACAGTGTGCACATCTTTTTGGGACACCCTGTAGGTTAATTAGAGTTGCTGATTCTAAATGTAAAGTTCCCCACTTATTATGATGCTTCACTGAAGACTTATGCCGGGTAGGAAGTAGCGGCCATTTTTTCAATGTTCCTAAAAAGTGCGCTTACACCGTTTAGAATGCTTCGCAATCTTGTAAATAGTCGAGTATTGAACTCAGCGTCTATAAAAAAACTCTATTGCACAAATTTTCACATTTTTTGAAAAATTTTGAAACGGCAGCTTTTTCCACATTGACAATGTTTCAAGTTTCTATCGTAATCCTACACTAATGAAGAGAGATGGGTGATTCGTTCTATACTGCAAATCTAAGTGGAAGCCAGATCTACAAAATGGTATCTGAAGCAAGGCAAAAGACTTCTTGGGAAAAGAGTTATTAACGATCAAAAGTTCGATACATTTTTCTGGGACCCCCTGTATATACTAGGCAAATCCGGCTCCGCCCGGCCCTGTCAATAACATACTTGTAATCAGCATGTTCGATTACCACCCTGTGCCAACTCCCAGCCCCGTAGCTCAAATTTTGCAAAAAATCGATAAAATCGATATCGATCGATGACGAAAAGTAGCCTATGACACCCGCCGGGGCCCAAAGTGTATGTGTGCCAAGTTTGGTCCGGATCGGTTTAGAAATGG